>JAQFVV010012404.1:9831020-10431020 GCA_028023455.1 Epiperipatus broadwayi
AAATGGGGTGGGACTAAGGCAAGGATTCTATGTCACCTATTTTGTTTTTGTTGTATTTGAGTGAAATGGAAAGAGCAATAGAAAGACTAAGATACCATTAATAGGTGGCAGGGAGTATATATTTTGTCGGGTCTTTTTTTTTTTTTTTTGCAGATGATGTTGTTTTGGGTGCAGAAAAAAGAGAAGATATGGAAGTTATGCTAAGATCATGCACAAGGGTAGATAAAGAGATGGGGATTAAATTTAGTGAAGAAAAATCAAATATAATGATAATTAATACTGAGGAAAGAGAAGACGAATAATTTTTATTGGGGGATATAAAGTTAAGTGTGGTGAATAGATATAATTATTTGGGAATCATCTTAAGTAATCAGAAAAATTGCTTGGATGAATGGGAGAAAAAATTGATAAATGAAGCAAAGAAAAGAAAGTGATTAATAAAGAAATTGACAGTGTTTCATATAATAAATATGATGTAGGTAGAATTGTATGGGAGGGAGCTGCAGTAGCAGGGTTAACATATGGCAATGATGTGTTATATGTTAGTAAAGGGGTATTAGATTACTTAGAAAAAGCACAAAGGGAAATAGGAAGACATACATTAGATGCAGATGAGTGGACAGCAAAGGAAGCAATTCAAGGAGAAATGGGGTGGTCAAGTTTTTATATGAGAGATGCAAAATGAAAATGTTTGGCAGATTGCAGTTTATGGATAATAAAAGAATAGCCAAAATAGTATTTAATTGTGTTATGAATAAAGAGCAGGCAACAAGATGAGTGAGAAAGGTAATGTGGTATGCAGAAGATTTGGATAAAGAGTTTATATCAGTATACTTGTACAAAAGGTGGGATGATTGTATTAGGAGGATTGTTGAGTGTTATAATGGTAAGGAATGGGATAGAAGAATAGATGTCTTAATAAAGAATAAGGAGCTGGAGAGATGGAGAACTAGTATGGAGAATAACAAGAGTTTAAATATATATAGAAGTAAATGGAACATTAGTGTGAGTTAACTTATGATAGTAGCAAGGAAAGTAGTTTATTGTTTAAAGCTCGAATGGGATGTTTAGCAACAAGAGAATATACACGTAAATGGAAAAATATAGATGATTTAGTCTGCAAATTGTGTAAGGAAGGCATAGAAAATATTAGGCATCTGTTAATTCAATGTAAATGCTTGAAAGCAGAAAGGATACAAATAATGAAGGTATGGAAGAATAAATATGAACAAAGTGATTATACAGAAAGTGGGTTATTGGTTTTTATATTGGGTTTGGGAAAAGATAAGGGGGTTTAGATATAAACACCATGGAGTTGACAAAGATTATATTATGGAAATGGAATGGAGCAGATTATGGAAAAACTTAAGGTGGGGAATGGAAAGGGAAGGTAAAGTGGCTAACAGGTTTCTCTGGGCATAGTTGCTGAGAGATTCCTGACTCTATATAAGAAATCACAGTGCATCACATCACAACATATGAGCTCCTTCCACAAAGTGTTATAGTTCTCTCAAAGTCTAATTATTTTTGGGTTTATTAATATTTTTCCAAGTGTCTGGAATAAATAATAAACTAATGGAAGGTTGTTTTTTTTAAAAAAAAACAGCCTTCAACTAATTATTTAATTACTAATTCTCTTTTTCCAGTGAGATTAATCTATAATTATTTTATTATGGTGTCTCTTTCGAGGATTAGAATATGTATATTCTAAAATATTTTAAAATAATCAAATATGTATTATATAAATATAACTTTTTTTAAAAAAATTATGTCTGTGACAAAAAAAATTAAATCTGATATATTACCAAAAGTTAATTTCTGTCTTTTAAAAACAAAATATAGCAGTAAATTTAAATACACCGATTTGTATATTAAAAAAAACTTTATTTTATTTTAAAAAATATATAATTTATTTAAACTATAGTCTGTTAATCACTTGTATCTGCAGCAAACTATTTACGCATGTTTGTTGCCAAGAATTCTTATCAAACAGGAAGTTTAAAGAGCGATAACATTTTGTATTCTAATGCATTTATTAAAAATAAATAGATGATTACACATATGTGCATGATGCTATAATTTTTATGTGATAATTACATTTTTAAAGAAATAGGATGTGGATGAAATAAGAATGTTTATGTGTATGTATTGTGAGTAAATATGTTTATATTTATATTTCCTTGGTGTGTGTGTGTGTTTGCTAATATTAAAAATAATTTAACAAATATATTTTGTAAATTTGAAAAAAATGTATAATCTTTTTATATTTTATTAAAATCTTTGAAAAATATATTTAAATTATTTTTTTATACCAAGAGTCATAGACATACACCTCATGGAAATTACAGAATCCAAATGAATGATAAATTATTCTGGCTGATTTTGATTATAATAAAAATCAACATGGTATGCGTGAGATCGATGCACATTTTTTTAAAAATAAATTTAACTACTTAAATTTTTATTAGTTTTAATTTTCTGGGGTTTCTATTGGTATTGAATATAATATTAGTCATGGTAACTCTATTTTCAAAGATGTTGGTTTAGTAATAAAACTTTGCAATTCTTTAAAAATATGTCAATATAATAGATGAATAACTTTAGTAATTTGGTGCAATGGCAAATTTTGGAATTCAAGCTTCATGTATTGTCAATCAGTTCTGTCATTTCTTATGCTTGAACTTTTTATGAACTCCTGAGTAATAAACCATTCGATTATTATTATTATTATTATTGATGAAATTATGAAATAAATGTTCTAAATAAGATCAGATATTTTTTCAATATATATAAAAGCTAATAATAATTACCTTTGATTTTATCATTGAGAATGTCACATGACTTCTAACTGGTCTAGTGGATTGATTTCAATTTATAAATCCTAAGATCTTTGAATATTTTCAAGTTATTTTAATAAAAATAAAAGTAACTTCTGGATATTTGCACTCCAACACTTTTAAGTGATAATGGGTCAATAGAGATGCATTTTCATATCAGTTAGGCACTACAATATGATATCCATTGATTATTCATGCTAGTTCTAGAATACAATGATTATTTAATTCTCATGTGGTCATTGTATAGTATTGATATTAGCATATCTGTTCATTTAGTTTATTAGCTTTCAATATTTTTGTTTTTGTAATTATTTTTAATATACAAAAATATTATTAATATAGTACTTGATTAGTGAGTCTTTTTGTTAAGTGATTTCCCTGGATTAAGGCTAATTTAGCAATACATTTCTTATTCCTTCTTCTCATTACAAACCTTTTTTATCTTTAAAGTGCCCACATGATTCTGGTACTTTGACATGTAAATTTTATTGTGTATTTTGTATACATACATTCTATATATTAAATTAATAAAATTGTTGCTTGAGAGATCGTGAAATTTTCAAGCATTAGAAATGATAAGATTTGGTCTAGGAATCTTTAACTTTCTAATTTAATATTGTCCTGACTACATTAAACTGCCCATCTGCATATTTACATTTGTACAATCAAAAAATAATAAATATATATATAGATAGACACATATTAGTCCTCCAATTTTTTAAAAAAAACTAGTCTAAAGTAGATTCATGATTTTTTTTAAATCGATAATGCTAATAAAAAATTAATAATCTGGAATGCCTTTTAAGTAATAAAACAAAAAAAGAAAAAATCTCTAACACTTTTATAACTCTTGTTAATTACTTTTGTTTAATAAAATATTTTATAATTTTCTTTAAATTAAATGAATAAAGTCTAAAAATAGATTAGAATCCAAATTAAGCATATCTCAGTGAAACTAAAAAATAGCATATTTGTATTTGTTCATTTGTTTTTTAAATCTAATTTTTCAGCTGTCCATAGGTTCTGACATTTTACACTTTTTCAGAAAGGATACAATTTAACATTTGAAATTTGTTCTTTTAAGCAGCTACCTTTTTAATCCAATATTAATTGCTTAATTAGGATTATGAACTTTATTTTTGGGTAATGTCTAAGATGGCATGAGATTCTTTGTTAAAGATGCATCATATTTTGTTCATTGGAGGAGAGTTATGGTCCATACATATTATTCAAAGAGGAATTAAAACAGATCACTTCTACGTAGAAAATAGATGCTATATAGAGAATATTATCATTCTCTATAGCTGATACTAACTTTTGAATATGGTTCATTTTATTGCTTGGATTATAAATTTGCTTTTTCAAATATTTAATTATCTTTCTTTTAGTTTTACATCTCATATTGGAACCAAAAACAGATACTAATATGACATTAAGAAAAATAAAACAGATAAAAGAAACAAAATAAAATAGAAAAAAAGATTTTAAAAAGAAAGAAAACAAAGTTAAAATAAGCATTTAAATTAGATGAAAGATGAAAAAAATTATATTTATTTAAATGATAATTTATTTGTGCACATTTTTAAATTTTATTTTATTATTTATATATCTAATTGAATTTATTTCTATATGTTTATGTTTAATTTTTATCTTGATCATTTATGTGGTTTGCTATCTTGAGTTATCTGGCCAATTTTGATATTATACTAGTGGTGAAATTGGGATTAGTTTCCAGAGAAAGTTAAGTTTAAAATATAATGTGTAAAATGGATTAATAGAGTATTTAACATTAATCTATATATTTAGAACACTAGATTGTCTGTCCAAACTAAAATTGGGCTGTTTCAAAGTTAAGAAAAATCTATATTAATAAAGACATCGGAATGTGTGTTGAGTGAGGCTCTAAGTGGCTTCAGATTCAGTGATTTTATTTAAATATGTATATGGTCAAGTTAAGATAATAAAAATAGTTTTCAAGTAATTTAAATACAAGAATATATAGTATATTTTTTTTCCTGCAGCTGATTGTTACAGAGCTGTATTAAAGAGAAATATGGAAAAATTGCTGATGGGCAAATGTTATTCTTTGGTCATAGTATTTTAATGTCTAACTTGTTTTTAATCTTTCAATTAGAGAATTTAATAAAGATTAAATATTATGGAAATAAACTATTGTAAGAGTAATAAGTTGTGTATATATATATGTGTGTGTATAAATTATTTAATAAATGGTAATTCCTTTATATAAATGAAGCTAAAAACCACAGTCGAGGTTTAATAAAGTACAGCAACCAATCAAACTAGTTCTGCAGACTGAAAGAAGACAATAACAAAATTGTCCAAATTACTACTGACTAAAAGATAGCTGCTTTTGATCAATCATACACATTCCTTATGTATGAGCAAGTAGCTGAACATTATAGCTATAAGAATCTTATTAGTAACATTTCTTATATTCCAACTGAAATGAAGACTCTTCCATCAGCAAGTTAGGTATTTAAATTTAATACACTTGAACTATAGTTTTAACTTCATTTATATAATGGAGTTCCAATTTATTAAATA
Organism: Epiperipatus broadwayi; assembly: GCA_028023455.1. Lineage (NCBI taxonomy): Eukaryota > Metazoa > Onychophora > Udeonychophora > Euonychophora > Peripatidae > Epiperipatus > Epiperipatus broadwayi. The sequence goes on from JAQFVV010012404.1 coordinate 9,836,423, forward strand.
ATTTACATGTACATTATTCCATTAAAAATATTAAATTTAAATACATGATTTGCTGAGAGGAGAATCTTAATTTCAATTGAGATGTAATAAATGTTATGAGGTCCAGATAGCTCATACATAATGTGAGTGGTTGGCCAAAAGTGGTCATCTTTTGATTAGTAGTTTTTTTAAGCCTGCAGGACCAGTCTGATTGGTTGCTGCAATTTAAAATACCTTGGCTGTGATTTTAACTTCATTTATATAAAAGTTGCCACTTATTAATTAATTTACATCTATCTTAAATTTAATACATGATTTATTTGTGGGAAAGTTTTAATTTCAATTGGAATGTAAGGAATATTGCTATACGTTGTATCTCAAGTCTTATAGTTATAATGTCCAACTATTAGCTCATATATAACAAAGTGAATGACTGATCAAAAGCAGTTATCTTTTGATCAGTAATATCTTGGATAATATACTTGGGCTATGGTTTTAACTTCATTCTTATGGAGTTCCCATATATTAAATAATTTACATATATATTAATTCATTATATATATATATATGTTATAAAAGTTGTAAATTAACATAAATTATTTGGTTTTTATATATATCATTTGCTAAATTTATTTACTAGTAATTGTGGTGATGATGATCATGCAGTGATGGTTTGCATCTTAAGATTTAAACTTGATTAATTCTTAATTGTCTTTTTTGAATAATATTCTTTTTGTTTTAATTAGAGAACATTTTATTTTTGAAGTCAGATGCTTTAAGTTTATACTGTCTGCTAATATGAAAACTCTATATGTATTCTTATCCACGTTGTTTCATAGCAACTTCACATACATGTGTTTGTATATAAATATACATAATTTATTTAATTCAATACTAGCGCTGTAAACGCATAAACACAAAGCTAATATTTAATGATTTGTTAAATCATAAGCTGAGCGCTTTCAAGAATCATGGCTCTCATAATCATAGCTCTTTGTGAAGTAACTGTTTGTCTAATGTTATGCAAATCTATGCAAAGTTCGTATTCCATTTCCTGGTTATAGAATAACACGTTTTCTTTCCATTGATGGTGTTGCTGTCTATTGTGATGAAGAGAGTTATATAGTAAAGATGGATTGCACTTAGGAAAGCAAGGAAGTGAAGTTTTAGGGAGTCTGATATTTAAAAAATATAATTCGGGAAACTTTTGAGGGGGATGGGCTTTTAAATTGTAATAGTATCAAAACGAAGAAGAATGGATGGGATATAAGAAATAAGCAAAAGATGGTTGATTTAGATATAAGTGTAGATGTGGAGAAGGAATGGATCTGTAAGATTAATGGTAAGAAAGTTTTTTATAAACATAATGGAGAAGAAAGAAGCAAAAGAATTTATAAAAGAGTAGTTAGGAAAGAAGAAATTGTTAAAATTGGATATTTTAATATGCAAGGTGGTAGGAGACCAGAAAAGTGGCTGGAATTAAACAAAATAATTGAAAATGAAGAACTTGAGGTATTAGCAGCAGTGGAAACACATCTAAGAGAAGACAAAGAACCTATTTTAGATGTGGTATGGCAGGATATAAATAGAAAAGAAAAAAGGGGAGGTGGTACAGGTGTTATATTGAAAAAATATTTAAATATTGTTAAATGTCAAGAGCATTTGTGGTTTGACATAAGGTTGGGTAGACAAGAATGGATGGTGGCTGTAGTGTATATAGCCACTGGAGATAGTCAAACTGTAATGGAATGGAACAGTAGTATATATGAATGCCTAGTTAAAGATATACAGAGTTTTAAAGAAAATGGGAAGAGAATAATGGTTATCAGGGGATATGAATGGTCATATTGAAGAAATTGATGATGTAGGTAATAAGAATGGTCAGTTTTTGAAGGAATTTGTCAAAGAGTAAATTTGAGCATTGGGAATTTATCAAATATTTATGAGGGACAATACACATGGTCTAGGAATAATATATTTCACACAATAGATTATGAATTGGTAGAGAAAGAGGGAATGAATAAAATATGTAAAATAAAGTGTTTGATAATGAAGAGAGAGTATGTAATAGTGATCATAATTTTATTGTAATAGAAATGTTTATTAATGTGATGGAGGATAGAAATAAAGGTAGAAACAATAGTGAAACATGTGGATGGAGAGTGAATGATAAAAATAAGTTGGAAGAGTATAAAATACAAATTGAAGAAGCCATGGAACAGTTGGTTGGGGATGACTATGAGGACTGGTGTGGTGAAATAGAAAAAATGGCAAATAGGGTTTTAGTTGAGAATATGCAGAAGAATAAAAATAATAAAATGAGAGTTAGTAAAAGTGTAAAAGAGAGGAAGGAAGCATGCAGAGAATATAAGTGTGCTATTAAGAACAAAGAAAGTGAAAACGATATTAATGCTAAATGGGGAAAGTATTTAGAAAAGAAGAAGTTGGCTAAAATGGATAATTATAGAGACAGGATGAAGTTGAATAGTAAATTGTTGGAGGATATTAATAAAAGTGGAAGAGATGGGAGTAAAAAATTTTGGAATTACATTAAAAGGAGAAATGTAGGGGAGAGAGAGAGATAGTATTAATAGATGATGGGGGAATAGAGTGTAGCTCTAGAGAAGAGTTAGAGAGAATCTTAAATAGATATGTAATGGATATAGAAAAGATATTAGATGTGAAGAACTTAGTGATAGAAAACATGAAAGCATTTAGTAATGGAAATATTAGGTTAAAAAATGAATTGAATGAGGCAGGGAAGAGATTGAAAAGTGGAAAGGCGAGAGGTTTAGATGGATGGGCAGCAGAGATGGTAATGAATTTAGGGCGTAGAGCAAAAGCAAAGTTATTATCATGTTTTAATAAGATGGCACAGAAGATAGTTTTTCCAGGGAGTTGGAGTAATACAAGAGTAAGATTATTATTTAAAGGAAAGTGTAATGATCATAGAAAGTTAAATAATTATAGACCGATAGTGGTAACATCAGATTTATATAAAGTTTTCTCATATATGGTGACTGGAAGAGTTGTAAAGTGGATGGAAGAGAATAAGGTAGTGGGGGAAATGCAAGGAGGTTTTAGGTCAGATAGGCATATAGGAGATAGTTTGTTGTAGTTACACAACTTATGGATATGAGTAGGAATTCAAGTAGATCGTTATATATGAGTTTTATAGATATAGAGAAGGCTTACGATAGAGTAAATAGAAATAGATTATGGGTAAGCTGAGCAAATTTGGGAATGGATGAAGTTTTAGTAAATATTACTAAGAAATTATATAAAAATAATTATTATACTTACCAATTAGGAGATATAGAATCAGTTAAAGTTAAAAATGGGGTGGGATTAAGGCAAGGATGCCCTATGTTTTTGTTTTTGTTGTATTTGAGTGAAATGGAGAAAGCAATAGAAAGACTAGGAAGAGGGATAGAGATACCATTAATGGGTGGCAAGGGAGTATATATTTTGCCGGATCTTTTTTTTGCAGATGATATTTTTTTGTGTGCAGAAAGAAGAGAAGATATGGAAGTTATGCTGAGGATGTGTGCAAGGGTGGGTAAAGAGATGGGATTAAATTTAGTGAAGAAAAATCAAATATAATGATGATTAATAATGGGGAAAGAGAAGATGTAGAATTTTTATTGGGGGATATAAAGTTAAGTGTGGTGGATAGATATAGTTATTTGGGAATCATCTTAAGTAATCAGGAAAATTGCTTGGTTGAATGGGAGAAAAAATTGGTAAATGAAGCAAAGAAAAGAAAGGGTTTAGTAAAGAAATTAACAGTGTTTTCATATAATAAATATGATGTAGCTAGAATTGTATGGAAGGGAGTTGTAGTAGCAGGGTTAACATATGGTAATGATGTGTTATGTGTTAGTAAAAGGGTATTAGATTACTTAGAGAAAGTACAAAGGGAAGTAGGAAGACATGCATTAGATGCAGAGGTATGGACAGCAAAGGAGGCAATTCAAGGAGAAATGGGATGGTCAAGTTTTTATATGAGAGATGCAAAAAGTAAAATGAAAATGTTTGGTAGGTTGCAGTTTATGGATGATAAAAGAATAGCCAAAATAGTATTTAATTGGGTTATGAGTAAAGGGCAGGCAACAAGATGGGTGAGAAAGGTAATGTGGTATGCAAAGGATTTGGATAAAGAATTTATATCAGTATACTTGTATAAAAGGTGGGATGATTGTGTTAGGAGGATTGTTGAGTGTTATAGTGGTAAGGAATGGGAATAGATGCATTAATAAAGAATAGGGAGTTGGAGAGATGGAGAATTAGTATGGAGAGTAAAAGAGTTTAAATATATATAGAAGTAAACGGAATATTGGGTGTGAGTTAATTTATGGTAATAGTAAGGAAAGTAGTTTATTGTTTAAGACTCAAACAGGATCTTTAGCAACAAGAGAATATACATGTAAATGGAAAAATATGGGTGATTTAGTTTGCAAATTGTGTAATGAAGATATAGAAAATATTAGGCATTTGTTGATTGAATATAAATGCTTGAAAGCAGAAATGGTACAAATGAAGTTATGGGAGAATAAATATGAACAAAATGATTATACAGAAAGTGGGTTATTGTTTTTTATGCTGGGTTTGGGAAAAGGGGGATTTATATATAAAGGCCATAGAGTTGACAAAGATTATGTTGTGGAAATGGGATGGAGCAGATTATGGGAAAATTTAGAGTGGGGAATGGAAGGGGAAAGTAAAGTGACTAACAGGTTTTTTTGGGCATAGTTGCTGAGAGATTTCTGACTCCATCTAAGGAGAAGTCATGGTACATCACATCACAGCATATATCATTAACTGGGTGTATTTTGGATCAGCTCCCTGGGAGAAAAGTGCTGAGTATAACAGAAATTTCTTTTTCTTAACTTCAAAACAAATAAATAGATGACGACATATGTCACATGATCACCATTTTTTATGCGTATACAAATTGTTAAAACAATTACAAACTTTCTATTTTCCACATAGTGCATCCACCGATTACTATGGCTTGCACTGAGTGGTGTTACTGCATGGAGAGAGATGGAGAACTAGTATGAAGATAAAAAGTTTAAATATATATAGAAGTAAACAACATTAGGTGCAAGTTAATGTATGATAATAGTAAGGAAAGTAGTTTACTGTTTAAGGCTCGAAGGGGATTTTTAGCAATAAGAGAATATACATATAAATGGAAAAATATGGGTGATTTAGTCTGTAAATTGTGTAAGGAAGGAATAGAAAATATTAGGCATTTGTTAATTGAATGTAAATATTTGAAAAGAGAAAAGGTACAAATAATGAAGTTATAGAAGAATAAATATGAAAAAAGTGATTATACAGAAAGTGGATTATTGATTTTTATGCTGGGTTTGGGAAAAGATAAGGGGGATTTAGATATAAAGGCCATAGAGTTGACACAGATTATGTTGTGAACATGGGATGGAGTAGAATATGGGAAAACATAGAGTGGGGAATGGAAGGTAAAGTGGCTAACATGTTTCTCTGGGCATAGTTGCTGAGAGATTCTTGACTCTGTTTAAGGAGCAGTCATAGCGCATCATGTAAATGGAAAAATATGGGTAATTTAGTCTGCAAGTTGTATAAGGAAGACATAGAAAATATTAGGCATCTGTTAATTCAATGTAAATGGTTGAAAGCAGAAAAGATACAAATAATGAAGTTATAGAAGAATAAATATGAACAAAGTGATTATACTGAAAGTGGGGTTATTGGTTTTTATGTTGGGTTTAGGAAAAGATAAGGGGGATTTAGATATGAAAGCCTTGGAGTTGACAAAGATTATGTTGTGGAAATGGGATGGAGCAGATCATGGGAAAACTTAGGGTGGGGAATGGAAAAAGGAAGGTAAAGTGGATAACAGGTTTCTCTGGGCATAGTTGCTAAGAGGTTCCTGAATCTGTATAAGGAGAAGTCATCGTGCATCACATCAGAGGGCCTCTTATTTTTCTTCTCAAATCATTTCCCTCTCTGCACATTTGCGGTAAAAGCATGAACTATTATTTATTTAATAATGATAAAAAAATGAAAGAGAGGAGGAGAAAGAAAGTATATATATAAATAAACCCTCAATATGTCCAAAGGGAATACCAGAAAGTTCAGAATGTCAGAGAACATTCTATTAAGATAATATTTATATTTAAAGAAAATTTGCACTTGTATAATATTAAAAATATTTTTTATTTGTTAACAGTAGGTATTATAATGGCTAAGTTTTGCATTTTATGATTTCATTATACTTTTTTTCATCTTTGTTTGATTTTTGAGTATAAAATTTTAATTAAAAAAAAACGATTAATACTGAAAAATTTTGATTTATGCCTGTCTTCTCATTTCCAGATATCAGGCCATTTTGCATATTTTGATTTGTACTCACATTTGTCATCATCTTGATTTTTAGCAATAAAGAGCTTTTGAATTATTACCATCCATTTCTTAAAGTTTTTAAGTTGTATTTAGTATTTATACATAATGATATTTATTTATAAGACATCAATATCTAATGCTTAATACTAGAAAAAAGCATTCTTTCAGGAAGCATGAAGCAAAATGACTATACAGAGTAATGGTATTATTGAAATTCAAACAATCATTTAAAAACCCTTTTCAAAAAATGGGGAAAATGTAAGTATTGTTGAAAATTAGATAATTTACAAGAAAATTGTAAAAATAAATTTTTTTAATAGTTTTGAGAAAGAGTGCTAACATTGCAAAAATCATTTTAGTTAGCATTAAATTACTTTTATCTATTACCATTGTTGACACAGATTATCTAGAAAACTAATAAATTATCCAGTAGTTATTGTAGTATCATATTGTGATTCTTCACTTATGGATTTAAATTCTAGCATTACATTGCCTTTATTTATTACCATTATTGACACAAATCCTCCAGAAAACCCTAATAACTGTAATATCTTTTGTAAACTATCATGAAACTAATAAAACTTGATGGAAACAGGCAATAATAAAAGTGGCTAGTCTATATCTTTCTCTGATTATCTGAATGTAAGAATACTTACTGAACAGTAACTTTTCCTAGCAACAGTTTTGAAGTACCCTATATATAAGACAATAATAATTAATTATCTGTGAGTAGCAAAATTATATCTGCAAATATATTTTCTATATATTAATTAAATCACGACATTCATCTTGTTATTTCAAAAACTTAAATGTCTTTTTTTAAAAGTAAAAATTACAATTGATTTAGCAGTAGGAGGGGGGGGCAGAAATATGTAAGCATATATGAATATGTATGTATGTTTGTTTTTTTCTAATTGTATTATTTAATGTAATTTTTACTCTGTATTTGTTATTAAATGCATGTGTCAATCGTTTTAATGAGAATTTATATTGTATTACATTCTGCCATTTATTTTTAATTTTGTATAATGAATAAACATGTTCTGTTACTCATTTTATAATAATATAATTTTACTTGAAAATACTTCTTCTAGCTATATATTTTTTATCAGCTAATGAACTCATCTTCACAAGATTGTGCTTTATAATAATATATTGGTAATATTGAAAATTGTGCTTCATCTGCTAGAAAACTATTTTTGCTGATATCATTTCATTTGCCATAATGAAAGTTTCTAATGTATGTTCAAACATCCATCAAACACTTATGATCATCACATAGGTAGTCCATCATTGCTTTCTTTAATAGAACTAAAATGATAATATTCACATATCACTATTACTGCTACTATTATTATTATTATTGTTGTTGTTATAATGTTGACTATTACTATTATTATTGTTATGATGACAATGTCAAGTAAATGTCAACTTCTGACTATCATATCAATGGGATTCACTTTATTCATAAAATTTTCATATAGCACATAGAATTGAATGCCTTTTCCTGAATAATTTAAAATGATGCTTTACTATTAATATGATTGATCTATTGTAACTAATATTTTGTGCAGATATTGTCTAATATAAGTATTAGTAGTAAGACTATTTCAAAAGGGTTAATCAATGGTGAATATAAATTTGTTTTTCTCTTAATTTTTGATGATGAGTCTGGAAAGAACCTAAAAGTAGAAATTGTTTTAAATTCTAGAAAAGTGGCAGTGTTGAAATATTTTCACAATTGTATATACTGGTATCATTTTCCTCAAAAAAAAAAAAAAGACTAATAACTTATCCAGAATGAAATCTTGAAATATTAGAGCAATGACTCTCGATTCAATTTTAATGATATTTATGTTCATTTATATATAATTTGTCTAATGTATTACTGCTTAAAAAAGAAAACTATGTATTTTTTATTTTTGGAAACCTAATCATAATCCAATTTTATTCTTTAAATTATATCTGAAATTATAGTAACAAAGTATCAATCATATGATGCTGAATATAAACAAAGAAAGTCATATAATGTTTTCTGTGATATATATTGTCTTTGGCAAAGAGTGAAAATTGTCTACAGTAGTAAAATGTATAATTATTGCTTTAATATTAGATCTTTATAATACATAAACAAGTTGGTTTAGGTTCAAAATCTTAGAATTTCAAGTTATTAACTTTGATAGTATAAAAGTGGTAAAATGTCTATTAGAAATATGAATGCAAATCCTGTTTCTCAATTAGATGATTAATATCCAGAAACTAATCTGAAGATAATGAATATGACTCTGCCCTCTGACATCCATTGCTTACTTAAACTTTCAATAATTGATTTTATAGTATTGTAAATAGAATGACTTCCTATTCCTATCATATATTTGAAACTAATTTTAGAAGAAAATTATCTTTATATTATAATAAGACCTTAAGAAATTCAATTTTGCACTCTTGCAAGAATATGATTAATTCTTCAATTTTGTATGAATAAAGATTAAATCATTAAATTTTTTTTTTTTTTTTCAATTTCTTAAATTTGATAAAAGTTTTTAAAGATTATAATTATGATTTTGTATTTATTAGCAGATTTTTAAGCAGCCTGTTTGTGCATAAACTGTATAAAGTAGTAGTTATTATAATATTCTATTTTTTTAGTTTAGAAAAATACTACATATTCATTTATTTATATATCATTTCACTACTAATTACAAATATTTAAAATATTGGTAGTGTTCTGTTCTATCATGTCATCCGCTTGATGGTGTTGATGCTAAGCAAAAACACATAGATATAACATTCCAGGCCAGCAATTCTATACAACTATTGACTTTATTTTTGGAATAGGAAATAAAAGTAAATTATATTACAATTTACATAAAATTAAATTCAAACAAAATATAAAAATGAAAGCCAACTTTTTGGACTTTTAGGGATCGTAATTAATCTGAGACTGACTTTTGTGTGTGTGTGTGTGGCTATAAAAAGTTATGTTCCTTTTTTAATAGAAAATAAGAGTACATTTTAGCCTTTTTCAGACATTAATTAATTAGACACTGTGTTTTGAAAGTAAAGTCAATTATATTATAACTTCCACAACTAAAAAATGAGCAGAATTATATATTTTCTGCCCAAAGTGAGCTAACTAGTTTAAAGTATTACAATTAATCAATAATATTTAATTATTTTTGATGATAATTCACATTTTCTTATTACCTACTTACCAAAATTTATTCTAATATTTTCTAGATCTATGAGCTTTTTCATCATTATATATTTTGATTTACTTTCCATCAGTTTTTTGTTTGAACAGAATAATTCAGGAGAATCTTCAAAATTTAGTTCACTGAATTCAGGGTGCTTTTAAAGAACTCACTATTTCTGTCTGATTCTTTTTATATACATACATACTGTATGCATATGAGTACTAGGGCAGTTAAACTATTTTTTTTCAAAAATACAAGCAGAGATTAAAATCATAATCATCAATAAATATAATGTAATTGAAAAGCTACAAGATTTATATTGAGTTTAGCTATTTTCGCTTCAGGTCACTATTTATATGAAAATCGTTTAGTAAAAGAAAAAAAAAATTGTTGAAAGTGAAAATAATAGAATAGTCATATTAAAATTAAACTGAATTCTTTAGATTTAGAAATTGCAAATAGCTTTTATTGTATAACTTAATAAAGACAGAATTAGAATCACACTGAAATAACAAGGAACTATTTTAATATATTTTCATCTACATTTTTAAAGTTTAAATTAGTTTCTTAATTGCATAATCAGTAAGAAAAGGAAGTTTTAGTGACTAAAACTTCCTTTAATATCATATTTGTGTCTTATTATTGAATTATATCACACAACATTGAGACAATATATTTATTTTTCAGCCATAGTTAACATTTTTTAATGATATGAAAAGAAAATTGAAGAAAATATACATGATTAGAATGATTTAAAAAAGTATAGGTCTAAGAAAATAGTTTATCATTTAAGGTAGTGAGTTTATTACTTCAGTGATAGCCAGGAAGATTGTAGTTAATTTTATTAGGGAAATGACTTAATGTGCTATGTCTTCTATTGCAATATTATTAACATTGTTTCCTTTTACAAATAACAAAATAATAGAGCTCAGATAATTTTGTGTTGCCTCCCCTTTTAGTTACTTTTTGAAAATTTTGAGATATATAACTATTTATGTTTAGATTAATGGATGTATTTATTGTGTATGGAAAATTAGATAATATATGTGTATGATCATAATACACACATATTTATAACATATATTAAAATGTGTCCATGTCTAGGTGTTTATATTCTTATGTATGTATGTGTATGTATATTAGGCACATTAGTCAATTTATTTATATATGTAATATGCACATTTATATAAAAAGATACTGTATTAATGTAAAAACTATCCAAAAAGATAATGGAATATTTATTAGATTACTTTAATTTTTCATTATTGTCTGTTATTTGAATAAGGCAATTATTTCTTTGTATGTTAATGATAATTAACTATGCAAATATTAATTTTTAAAAATTATATTTATATGCTCTTTGAATATCTCTTTTATAAATTTAAGAGATATTATCAAATATGTTATTTTCTCAATTCATTTAATTTTGTCATTCATACATCTGTGAATATCATTATTTTCATAATTTACTATAAACTATATTACATAATGGTCACCTGTTACATATATAACTATAAATTAAATGTTTAAATTAATGGCTATGATTATAAAAATTGGTTACTCATATTTAATGCAATTTACAATAAGATATGAGAAGAGTTATGGTATACTTAAAGGTGTGTATATATACACACACATATTCTTCTGCAAAAAAAGTCAAAGTTATCATAATCTTAAAATGTTGAAGAATCTTTCACACTATTAGCTTGGTTAGCAAAAATATCAACAAATTAAAAATCCTTTTCCTTTATCTTTTCAAAAACTTTATTTTCTTACATCAATACTGAACATATATATAATACAAAACTCCAATTTTTCAACTGTTTTTATCTTCATACAGTCATTTTCAAGGATCTGCAACAACAATATGAAATACATATTTATAAATAAACCTCAATTACATAAATACCTTCATCTTACATTAACATAAACAGTAATAAACATATTAAACATACATAATTATATTTTACTTACATCTCTTTCCCACTGCTATTTTTTATTATTCCTTTTACATTATTTAATTACAAATCTGTCTTAAAATCATATTTCATATTGTTGTTGCAAATCCTTGAAAATGACTGTGTGAAGATAAAAACAGTTGAAACATTGGAGTTTTGTATTATATATATGTTCAGTATTGATGTAAGAAAATAAAGTTTTTGAAAAGGTAAAGGATAAGGATTTTTAATTTGTTGATATTATTGTAGAACATATATATTTTAAAAGAAAAAGTGATTGTACATTTGCTTGGTTAGCAAAGTAAGAGAAAATTGATCCCTGCTTGAATAAAATGCTATGCAATTTCTTTGACTTGGATGAAGAATAATTATTAGAAATGTGTTAGTCATTGTCATTTACTGCCCATTCAGTAAATCAGTATTTACAATAATAGTGATCTAATTTTTATGTAATTAAAAAGTATTATTATTAATATAATACATATTATTTATATCAATAATTATGCGCTTTTAATGCTCGTTAAAGAAGTTATATTTATTAATAATTTATTTAAAGCTTAGCGCTTTCAAAGCTCCATGGCTTCATACTCATAGCTGCGTGCGGTTGATAGTGATGAGGGGATTCAAATTTATGTTAATTAGTTAGATGTTTCAGTATTTTATTTAAATATTGTTTGAATCTAACTAATTAACATAAATTTGAATACTCCCCCCCATCACTATCAACTGCACGCAGCTATGAGTATGAAGCCATGGAGCTTTGAAAGCGCTAAGCTTTAAATAAATTATTAATAAATGTAACTTTTTTAATGATCGTTAACAGCGCATAATTATTGATATTATTTATATAATGGCTTATTTATAATGAGAGTTATTAATTTGTCCATGATCTAACTAGCTATGTCACAATTAAATAAAGTAATAATAGATGATTTTATGCTTTTTATTACATTGTTGAATTTATTGCTGAAAGAAAAACTTTTTTTTTAAAATTTTGCATGAAAGTCTATGATTATTGAATATCTTATATACACCTGGGTCTCATTTTATGTGATAGATAGGTTCCACAGAAAACCCGCATTAAAAAAAATTGCACAAAAATAGACTTAACTTACCTTGAAAAATGGGGGATAGGGTCTGTAATTTTCAGAATTCGCATAAAAGCAAAGCAACAAGGAAAAATTACTTTAAAATTCGCATTAAAAAAATAAGGAAATAAAGTGTAACTAATAAAAAATATCAAATATTTGAAAAAAAATTGGTACAAGACAAACTTTTTTTACTTTTTTTTATTAACTACAGTATTTAATTTGACATTTTTTTATTTGCATTTTTTGGCGATATGCGGTTGTTTGTAAACTGGTAAGAAAGTACATCACATCACATCAACGGAAAAAAAAAATGAAACAAATCAGATTCGTCAATGTGATGTGATGTAGCTTCTCCTTGAACGAAGTCAAAAATCTCTCAGCAATTATGCCCAGAGAAACTTGTTAGCTACTTTATTTTCCATTCTCCACTCTAATTTTTACCATATTCTGCTCCATCCCATTTACACAACTAGTGCCAATTTCAGTCTTGTACTGTGTTAATGGTTTTATGCTGACAACTGATTTTTACTACTGAAATAAATTTTAAATGTTCATATTTTGTTTCTATATTTAAAAAATGAGGATCACAATCAAAACAAAAAGATTATTTATTATCATTATAAATATTATTTTCAGTTTATAAAATCAATAAAATCTTTAGTCTCTTTGTGTCTCCGCTTTGCGATGCCGGCGGAGAGAGATAAATTAGATCGGTATCATTGGGATTGTTGCTCATAAGTTGGTAGATCTGCAAAATAGGCAATTAGGGCAGAGTTCACGAATGTTCCTGAATTGTTATTTATTTTAAAAATCTACATTATTTATTTCTGTTATACCTAACAAAATCCATTTTAAAAGTTTAAAATTTTTGAATATTTATTGCGATATTTTTATATGTAAGTATAAATCTGTTATTATTATTACTCATTAGTATAAGTAGGTTATTTATTCTAAATATAGCTTCAAGCCATATTCATGTTAGCTGCTAATATAATGTTTTATTTTTGAAAAAAAAAAAAGTATTTCAAGTCAAAATAAGTTATTAATAATTTAAATTTCTTCATATCTAATAAATATAGTAAAATATGAAAAATATTAAGAAGAAACATTAATCCCATAACTTCAAAACCGCATTAAAATAATCCACATAAAACGAGACCCAGATGTACTTTAAATTAGTATGAAGTTGTATTGCATTATGAAAATATATCAAGAAAAATCTAAAAGTTTTAAAAGTTCAACAAATATGAAAATAAATGTGGAATTTCATATTTATAATATTAAAGTAACAAATTAATAAATATCAAAAAAAAAAAAGTAACAAATTAGTTTGGCACAAAAATGACATCAAATGGAGAAAGATTATTAGAATATTATTTTGCAAATATGAAATGAGAAAGTTGCTGAACATTTTTTCAATGAGATTAATATGTAAAATTAAGAGCATGCTAATAACTCTAAACAAGCTTTTTTTATATTTTTTATGATAAATGCTACTACAAGAGAAGGCATTCAAATCATTTTTATCTTGGATTGTCTCCATCCCCAGATCAGTTTCGACCTATGGGTCTCTTCAGTGAGGAGTTGGGACATTAGATCTAAAAAAAAACCAACTCAAGCAAAGCATTTATCTAAAAGATAATTGTTAGAAGAAGATCTGAAACTTTTAGACATCTACATGTCTTTAAAGTCAGCTCTCCAACTGAAAAAATCATATGGGCCTGAACTTAATTCAGATACTCCATATATTAGTAGGCTTAGCCCTTTAATTTAGCTAAAGCCACAACAGCAAAATAATAATAGTAATAATAGCAAGTCAGATGTCACATGACTTATATATAGCTTGCACTTACAAATATGTAAAATTAAGAGCGTGCTAATAGCTCTAAACAAGCTTTTTTTTTTTTATGATAAATGCTACTACAAGAGAAGGCATTCAAATCATTTTTATCTTGGATTGTCCCCATCCCCAGACCGGTTTCGACCTATGGGTCTCTTCAGTGAGGAGTTGGGGACATTAGATCTAAAAAAACCAACTCAAGCAAAGCATTTATCTAAAAGATAATTGTTAGAAGAAGATCTGAAACTTTTAGACATCTACATGTCTTTAAAGTCAGCTCTCCAACTGAAAAAATCATATGGGCCTGAACTTAATTCAGATACTCCATATATTAGTAGGCTTAGCCCTTTAATTTAGCTAAAGCCACAACAGCAAAATAATAATAGTAATAATAACAAGTCAGATGTCACATGACTTATATATAGCTTGCACTTACAAATATGTAAAATTAAGAGCGTGCTAATAGCTCTAAACAAGCTTTTTTTTATGATAAATGCTACTACAAGAGAAGGCATTCAAATCATTTTTATCTTGGATTGTCCCCATCCCCAGACCGGTTTCGACCTATGGGTCTCTTCAGTGAGGAGTTGGGACATTAGATCTAAAAAAAAAACCAACTCAAGCAAAGCATTTATCTAAAAGATAATTGTTAGAAGAAGATCTGAAACTTTTAGACATCTAAATGTCTTTAAAGTCAGCTCTCCAACTGAAAAAATCATATGGGCCTGAACTTAATTCAGATACTCCATATATTAGTAGGCTTAGCCCTTTAATTTAGCTAAAGCCACAACAGCAAAATAATAATAGTAATAATAACAAGTCAGATGTCACATGACTTATATATAGCTTGCACTTACAAATATGTAAAATTAAGAGCGTGCTAATAGCTCTAAACAAGCTTTTTTTTTTTTAATTTTACATATTTGTAAGTGCAAGCTATATATAAGTCATGTGACATTTGACTTGTTATTATTACTATTATTGTTTTGCTGTTGTGGCTTTAGCTAAATAACTAATTAAAGGGCTAAGCCTCCACTAAAAAATATATGGGTATCTGAACTTAAGTTCAGTACTCCATATGATTTTTTCAGTTGGAGAGCTGACTTTAAAGACATGTAGATGTCTAAAAGTTTCAGATCTTCTATCTAAACAATTATCTTTTATGATAAATGCTTTACTAGAGTTGGATTCTTTTTTAGTCTGGAATGTCCCAACTCCTCACTGAAGAGACCTATAGGTCGAATCGGTCTGGAGTTGGGGACAGATCTAAGATAAAAATAATGATTTGAATGCCTTCTCTTAATAGTAGCATTTATCATTTAAAAAAGCTTGTTTAGAAGCTATTAGCAAGCTTTTTTTTTTTTAATTTTACATATTTGTAAGTGCAAGCTATATATAAGTCATGTGACATCTGACTTGTTATTATTACTATTATTATTTTGCTGTTGTGGCTTTAGCTAAATTAAAGGGCTAAGCCTACTAATATATGGAGTATCTGAATTAAATTCAGGCCCATATGATTTTTTCAGTTGGAGAGCTGACTTTAAAGACATGTAGATGTCTAAAAGTTTCAGATCTTCTTCTAACAATTATCTTTTAGATAAATGCTTTGCTTGAGTTGGTTTTTTTTAGATCTAATGTCCCAACTCCTCACTGAAGAGACCCATAGGTCGAAACTGGTCTGGGGATGGGGACAATCCAAGATAAAAATGATTTGAATGCCTTCTCTTGTAGTAGCATTTATCATAAAAAAAAAAAAAGAAGCTTGTTTAGAGCTATTAGCACGCTCTTAGTTTTACATATTTGTAAGTGCAAGCTATATATAAGTCATGTGACATCTGACTTATTATTAATAAGATTAATATAATAATACTACAGAATCATGTGGACAGCTGTATAATACCATAAAGAAAAGAGATGCATAATAGATATAGAACTGGAGGAAAATTGATATTAAAAAAAAACAACTGAAAACAGAAAATAGATTTAGAGAAATAACATTTCAAGTGAATTCCAGTATTGAGAATTTATGAAAAGATATTAAAAATTAGAGTTAAAAAAAATGGACAGAAAATTAGACAAACCTGAAAAACTTAATGACATAGTCATTAACATTTCTGCTTGTCATGTCTATGAATTAGAGTTTGAATTCTATTAGCTGAATCATGAACATTTTTTTTAGTTAGAAAATTCATAGACAATCTAATTAATCATTCTACCTAGCTATCATTGGCTAGAAATTAAAGTTCTTATGACTAGGTTAATCAGATAAGTATTGATATGCTTTCTGTAAAAATAAACAATATTATAAGAGGGAAGCGTCATATTCTTAGAGTTATTTTTGTGTTATATATAAAAATTAAAAAAAGCTTTTTGGTATAGAAATTGGTGCATCTTTCTGCCATGCTCATGATCTAGATGTAAATCTTATGAAACTTGAATTTCAAGAATCTAAAAGATTTTGAAACAGGCTTAAGATTTTCTCTTTCAGATAAACAACTTTGCTATTCATTTGTTATTAGTTTTTAAATAAGTATTTAATTATTTTTGGCTCTCTGATAAAACAAAAAAAGAAAATCATAAAAATATTTAACAATGGACATTTAGTTAGCCTGCTGAGTAATATCTTAAGTATTTCTATGTAGCATGATGCTGGAAATATATAGCCTTGCTATGGTAATACTTTTCTTCTTGATATTATTTAAACCCTTTTTTAGTATTATGTAATAATGGTAATATACTTATAAAATATTGTAATATTAAAAACTGCATTATCCCCCCCCCTCGATCCCCCCCCCTTCCTACTGAAAACTTTCATTAATTTTTTATTGAAGAATTACCAATTACAAGGTTTTAAAAAATAAAAGTACTGTATTTATTTATTACACTTTATTTCAAAAAGTATCTTTTTTTCTCCTGACTTTTTACAGAAGTGAGAAGATTAATACTTGTTCTTACGTCTCAGAATCAAGAATGAAATAAACAGTGCTCTAAGCAGTTTGATTTGTATGTGATTGTCATTTATCTAAGGTCACGTTAATACCACTTTGCCTTGAACTTAACTAAAGAAAAAAAATATATAGTTTGTATGTTAATAAAGCTAGGATAAAAATAATTTCAAATGGGACAATGACTTTACTTGTCAAAAACGGATTTACATATATATTATCATCATCTACCATTATCAATCCACTGCAGGATGAAGGTCTCTCCAAGTTTAATCCATCTTCTCTGATCTTCAGTGTCTCTTCTCCACATCACCCCTGCACCCTTTCTTATTTCACCCATCCATCTCAAATGTGGTCTCTTTCTGGGTCTTTTATAATCTCTTGGAATCCGGTTTAAGATTTCAATTGTCCATCTATTATCATCTCTTCTAGCAATATGTCCAGCTCAACTCCACTTTAGTCTTTTAATTTTTTCAGTGAGGTCAGTAACACCTGTTTGTTCTCTTATCCATATATTGCACTTTTGATCTCTTCTTGTTATACCTAACATGTATCTCTCCATACTTGTTTGAGTGGTCTGAAGTCTCTGTATTGTTTTTCTATTAAGTGACCAAGTCTAGAACAGGTAAAACACATTTATTAAAAACCTTCCTTTTCAAACACATAGGCATATTTCCTTTTAGTATCAAGTTATTTCAACCAAAAGTATTCCAATCAAGTTTAATTCTATGATTAATTTTATCCATTATGTTTTCATCTGTATTAATAATCTTACCAAGGTATTTGTAGCTGTTAACTTCTAAATCATAATATACATATACCGGTATATATGGGCAAGTGCACATTATATAGACATAAATGCTAACAGAGGTAAATCAAGAAAAAAATGGAGCATATGATTAAAAAAAACATTTAAGATATTTAAAAATATATATCTTATTTGCAGATATGGATATATTGTTTTACAATTAGTATAAATTGAGTAAAAATGATTTTTTTCTTTAAAATTGTTATTCATTCACAAAAAAAAATAAATGTTGGAAACATGGTTATAACAAATGGTAGAATGTTTTGATTTTATTTTTTGATTTTCACATAAGACTTAGATTATGCAGACCTTTAAAGATTTATGTTTTATAACTTTTTCGAGTCAGTTTATTCTAACGATAAATTGTGCATGCATAGAAATTCTAAATAATCAGGAAGAAGAAAAATCAAATTTCACTCGCATAAAACTTCGAATTATGAGCATGCCAGGTGAATGCATCAACCAGTAGTCACCACAAAACTATTTGTTGACTGATGTGTTACACTAAAAAAGACATACAAAAAAAAGGTAATTTTTCAATGTCATTTAATAATAATATTAGTTTATGATAACTAAAAAGGGCATGATAGGAATAGATAAGATTGTAAAATAAGCTAAATAAAAGAGTATGTTAAAAATCAACTAGAAAAAATTGGTTGTTTTTTTAACTTTGAATAATTCCTTGGCAATGGATTGCATGGTTAGGAATAAAGAAATAATCATCATTAGTACTATTTTGTCATTCTTACTTATCTAATATTCAAGATTCATTGTAATGTAATGATTTAATATCAAATTCATAACAAAAGAAACTGGAATTGTATAAGATGCTATACCATCATTATTAGATGTCATCAAGTTGACATAAACTTCACAGAAGATTATATAAGTCAGGTGCTTGTCAAACCTATTGATATAAAAAGGCTCTTAAAATAATTACCTACTCTATAGAAAAAAAATATTAACAAAGGCATTGCTGTTATACAATTTTATTGTATTTACAGTTAATTTATTTAAATAATTTTCTTTTTTATATTTTCAATATAATGCAAAATAAATAAAAAATTACAAATCTTACAATGATTATAAAATATGAAACACAAAATTTATTAATAATAATTAGAATAAATATTGAATAATATATTTAAAGAGATGTTTGCTACACAAAAAAACTAACAGTTAAAATATTTGACACAACAGTCTATGCTTATTTTTAATTAATAATGATGATGAAAATGTTTCACAAACTAGAATATTTAAGATGTATTTAGTAATAAAGGATATTCTATTGTCATTGGATTCAAAAGTCTGACAAATGTTTAGTACAAAATCCGCTCTTAAGTTAATTAATTCTTTTTGAAATGACCAAGGGAGATTGCTATTCTTTATTTTCATCTTAATTAGAAAAATATTTTTAAAAAAAATCATTTGAATTTATGATATTATTTTACTTTTTTCTGATAATAAAATATAATTTTCTTCAAGAAATTAATAGAAAGAAGCAAACATTTGTGCATTTTTATCAGTAAATTTTTTTATCCATGTATAAAGTTTATTTTGAAATGCTGCAGTTTTATGTTTAGGATTAATACTACTTTTTCCTTGCTGAGGAAGATTCAATTTGCTTACTTTGTTGAAAAAATCCATGAGGTAAGAAAACAACATATCCAGTTTTGATCAAAAAAAGAGATACTAATGTGGAAATTTTAATGAGAAGAAAATTTTGCGATTCATCTTTTAATATTAAAACTTTCTACAACTTTATAACAGTTTAGCCATCTTACTTCTGTGTAATATAAAAGAAATTCATAATTGGGGTTCATCTCTTAACATAATGAGTCTTGTATTAGTGTTTTGTTATTTTTTTATGTACTTAACTATTGTGGAAAATTTGATAATACTTTACTAAGTAATTCTTCTATATGTCAAAATATTAGATTTTCTGTGTGGATAATGTAATGAACCTATCTTGCATTTAAATCTATCTTTTTTGATTCTATAAATTCTGGGATTCTGCCAATCATGGCTGTAGCTCTATCTGTGCCTCTCTTTGTCATTCAAGCTTAAAAAAGTTATTCATCTTAGTTAGACCAGAAAAATTTCTACAAAACAGAATTTCCAATTTGCATTATCCATTTTATCAGTCAACTCATCAAATTGTATGGCAAATACAGTATTTTGCTTGATTCATAAAAAGAACATATACATGATATTGTCAATAATCGATTTGATATTTCAAAACCATGCTGCTCATGAGATGAGATCTTTACCATTTGTATACTTTTTTTTATTTGCAATTTTAAAAGCTTTTACTAATTTGTCATTTAATTCAAAATGCTTTGAGAAAATGTAATTTGCCATTTTAAAACTTTGACTTTTCTTTTAAAAAATTAAATAATTTTAATCTTAAATTCACTATATATAATATGTAAATGGTATACAATCATTTGACAACAGTTTTCAGCAGATTGCATACATAAGCTTGTGAGTAAATCTTTATATAAAGACATAAGTGTGTATTTTAAGTGAGACGGATTATATTTATGAATTTTTCGCATGACATTTTGTGTCTCTTATCATCTGGTATTGAAAACAAATGTGTAAAGTTTGACCAGTTCTGGTAAAATATGAAACACTGTTGTTTGTGATTCAGATTCATGATGTCTTTGCTACCTTTGGCTAACTGATCGATCTCTATTAAACATGTTTTTATTAGCCACTTATCAATCTCAAGATTAAATTTTTAATGAATTATCAAATGCACTAGAATCAGTGATACTGTTTACAAGGATGAAATTAGTAAACTGTGCAAGTAAGGTTATTCTCCAGTGTTTATAGTGTTGACATACACGAATTATGAAATAAACAATGGATTGCAATATTTAGCATATTGTGTACATTTTTACCTTAAAATTTAAAATAAATATATCTATATATAATGTAACAGTAAGAATTGTCCCTCCATGTCACAAAATCTAGAACACAGGCAAAATACTCTAAAGCTGACCGAGTACGGATACTGGGATCCAGAATCCGACCAATATTCAATCCTTTCACCCAGGGGGAAAAAAAAACCTATGTAAAGGTAAGAATTATCCCTCCATGTAACAAAATCTAGAACACAGGCAAAATACCCTAAAGCTGATCGGATCCGGATACTGGGATCCAGAATCCGACCAACATTCAATCCTTTCACCTCTGCTCAATGATTTAATACCCTATGGATGACATTCCTCAATGTACACAGACATTCAATTTAACCTCGGTCCAACAATCACTCAGGGTGGAACAATAAGACTCGTAAATTAACTAATTGAGCACTGATTTGGTCAGATATACACACAAATGGCTAAGTGATTAATTAATATATCAATGATTGCTTATAAAATTTAATAGAATAATCTACCTATAGATATAATGACATATATGTAATTAAATCTAGAGTTGGATAAAATGAACTCACGGACAATAAAATTATGAAAATGAGTTATAATTTTAAATATTATTAATTTAATAAAACAATAACAAATAAATCAAAACATACAAAATTATATGATGGGAACATGAGGTATTATGCTCGCAGGCGTTATATAACTAATGAGATTAATGTTACTTATCTCATTATAAGTATTTAATAAAATATAGTGCAGTATTGGAGTTTATGCCTATCTTAATATGCCAAATTTCTAGCCCTTTTGTAGTCTGCTAGATCATACGGAACTTTATAGCCAAAGTTATATAACTAACTTTAATAGCGCTCCTATGGCGTCTATCTATACAAAGTTAAATCGAGCATGTAATTAGGCTCAGAGATACGCATGTTAGTGTGTTAACCTAGATTAGGATATACACTAATACCAGATAAGCATTTAATATAAAAGGAGAGAAAACTGGCTTATAATAGGTTTACCTATAACCTCTATGGCTCATATTAAAATATTAATAAAGCTAAAAGGTGCGAATGGGTCATTATTCACTGGTTTCAGCTTCAAAGCTCGGTTTGCCCTAAAACTGCTCAACTTGCTACGAATAGGAACCTTAGTAATTCAGGGGGTCGGATAAGCATTATGAATCATCTAGGTCCTTGTGCCCTAGTTCTAAAAGTGTGCTTGAACCCAAACTAAAGTGGATGAGAGTGACCTCTGCCAGCAACTCATCAATAATCATGCAGCTAGCAGATAATTGTACATTGCGTACTTTGTAAGGACACATCCGCAACTTATACATATATATAACGCAAATACGTAAACTTATATTACCGTGCCTTAAAATTAGATAGCATCTATTTGCATATCTATACCATCCAGTTCTCAAATTTAGTATTTCAAATATATACAAAATTAACAAAGCGTGTGACACACTTGAACGAGAAGCTATAAAGATACACAGAAATTACTATACGCTAAGCGCTTTCAAGGCCTTTTGCCTCATATTCATAGCGGTACTGTGAGCTGCAGAATGAGGAAATAGGGCAAGGAAACAAAGCAGTATGCAAAGCGTATGTAAATGAACTAGATAGTCCAATGTTTAGAGATGTCAAAGCGGGTATCTACTATTTAGGGACCAAATTAATTAGTAACCTAGTTTAATATTATCACCTGTATCTCAACATATATAAATTTAAGGAGGACAAAGCATATTTGCTGGAGTAATTACGAATAAAACATTAAAATATGCTTTGAGAATATCTCTGTGGCTAGTTCCTTACATATATAAATAGTTATAATTCATAACTAGAATTAAGCAAACTACAATTTTTACTAGATAACTAATTATTGTAATATTAATATCCAAAACTTAATCAGTAAAATAATAATATGATCTCGAAACAACCAGTGAGAAAGAATAATAATAATTCAATTATTTAATATTTATTATAGCGAAGATTTGAAATTATCTTCGCAGATCGATAAGCTAAAATTATATTTATAAATACTTGCAGTTTCGAATCATTTGGCATATTAAATACATATAATATTAAAATTTTATAATCATAGAATAAATTGAATAGATTTAGAAATAGGCATAAACAGCCCGCAGGAAATTATACATTTAAAATAGATTATTAGAATTTTATATTTTAAAAGAGAATTCGAGTTTTATATTTTAAAAGAGAATTCAAGTTTTACATTTTAAAAGAGAATTCAAGTTTTACAATCAGGCAAGATTTAGCATTTAACAGTCTTCTTTGTAGATTTTAGTAAAGGTGTTTGGGAAAGGCAGATTTAATAAATAGCTAGCTTTTAAAAGAAAGAATTGAAAGTCACAGTTTATAAACAGAGCTCTGAGAGAAAATTTACCATTCAGTTATTTCCATTGCAGTTAGTTTCTGGAGCACTTGGGAGGATATTAAGTTAACACTTTTGACGATGATTTAAAGTTAATAGAGATTTTCTATGGGCTACTTTGCTTTGCTGGTTATGGCATTAGCTTTCATCGAACCACAAAGTTCTCCATTCCCGGCTAAGTGTCAAGAGGTGAGTTATCGCCGTCCTACTCAGTCATTTTGAAGGTAAAATGGGTGTAGGTTCTGCTTATAACTCACTTATATTTATGATCCAATCCTTGGTGACAAAACTTTTAGTATTTATACTTTTTAAACTCTGGCCACCTGTTAATTTTTACGAGCTTGTAGTATCTAAAAATCCATTTATTTATTTTAGCAAAACATTTAATAGTTACAACCAGTAGAAAAACCCATTTATTTATTTTAGAAATACATTTTTAATTATAACCAGTAATTGAGATTTTGTTTTCCTGCATTATTTTGTTATTAACATTTTATATTTACAAAATTAGGTACACGCTATTTTAGAACCAATACGTGACTTACTTTAAAATCTGTTTACAAGATCAAATGTTATTTTGACAGTTACTTTCATAATTAGTAGAAGACTAATTTTATAACCATATGTGCAGAATAACAGGAAATATACGTATGCAATTTCAATAATAAAGCAATAAAGTTGGCTAAATAATTTAACTAAAATATTTCTTAAACTAGAAATATTTATAAAATGAATATATCTCTATAATATATACCATTAACATAACAATAATTTAAACTAAAATATTTCTTAAATTAGAAATATTTATAAAATGAATTTCTTAAACTAGAAATATTTATAAATTGGATATATATCTGTAATATATATGTATACAATTAAATTACAGACATACCACTCACATATATATGTGTGATTCTGCATATATAATAATTTAATGTTATTTAAATTGGTACTCTGAGAGGGTTTAAACCTGGCATATAGATAGGTGGATGGGTAAAATAAGTGAAATGGGCAGATGGATGAAACTGACCATTTCATATCCCCAAACTTATTTTAAAAAAAAACAAAAAAAATGCCTTTACTTAATCTGAATTATTAATGATCAATGATCAGATCTTGGTTTTCATCCAAATGACCAAATTTTAAACTTCTACTCCTGTCATAACATATCTCAATGTATCAGATACCTTGCTTAGCTACTACTCTCATGTTCCACCCCACAAGACAATTTAGATTAGAAATAGATATATAAAACAACAACAAAAAAACTTTCTAAGCTAATTAGATAATATAAATTTTTATATATAAAAAACTATATTTCTAAAGTGATACAAAAAAAACAAATGTAAAAATAATTAGATGTTAGTAAACCCCAGGGTTAGTTTAATTTACAAGGGGAAAGGTAGGAGTTTGATCCATGTACTTCCTATGATTGTTTAGGTAGGATCAGGGGGTTGTTTGATATCTGGTTTTAGTTTAGGAGGATGGTAAACCCCTATGACCATCTCTTTCAACATCCTTCTGGCTTAGCTTTCTTTTAACTTTTCTTTCTTCTATAGGCCCTAGCATGACCCATTCAACTTTAATCTTACAGTTTATCCTTCCTCCCACACTTGTTTTAGAACCCTGATCTTCAAACTTCTTGTATAGGTTACATTCTTGTTTCTGTTCCTTATAGTCTACTCTTATGACTGCTAACCTATCTACTTCACTATTACTCTCTACCTTTCCAAAATGATCTTCCCCTGGCTTTAAATTTTCTTTCCTGTCTACTTCCATAGGGGTATTTCTTGCATCTGCCTCTACAAGTTTTAACTTGTCCTGATGCATATTGCCCTCTCCTTTCTTTAGGTCGCTTTCCTTTACATCTTTCCTCCCAACTATCTTCCCATAACCTTTTCTATTTTCAAGCCCCTTGCCTATTCTTACACCTTGCTCCCTCAATATTCCTAGCTCAGGTGGACCTTTCTCAGTTTCTTTATCTTCCTTAACTTCTTGGTGAAGCTCTATTTGTTCTACCTTTTCACCTGGTAATTTGGCTTGAATTACTATCTCTGCCTTTTCTATTTCTTTTGTTGGAATATATCCTACTTCGGTGATTATTTCTGAAAGCAGTTTTTCTGTTTCTTCAATCATTTCTAACTCAACTTTTAATCTTTCTGTTCCATTACTTACAGCTTACAGCTTTTCTGCTCTCCTTAAAGGCTCCATATATTCAGGTATGATGGGCATTATTTCTTCCTCAGTTAATGGAATTAATTTAATAGTTTCCTTTCCCATCACCATGTCCTCTTTCTCATTAGCAATTTCTACCCCCAATCTCTCTAAAGCACTTGGCTCGACCTTTTCTTCAATGGCTCCTAATTCAATCTTTTACCCTGGTATATTTATCTTTATAAATTCTCTCTCTGTAATTGATGTTATCTGTGTCTCAATCTGTTCATCAGGTTCAGCTTCTCCTTTGGAATAATTTGAGTTGTAAGTTGTACAGTTTTAACTTTATTTGAGTACCCATACACTAATATAGTTTATTGATCTTGTCCAACTTGTTTCATTGTCCGCATCCAACTCTTTAAAACATTACAAAAAAAACATTGGATTTCTTTTACCATTATTATGCTTTTCTCACTCCTGATAACATTTATTATGAGAGACATATAGTATTCTCTGAGCACCAGTCATCAGTGAGCAAGTAAAATCAAGCTTATGCACATCATATATCAAAAAAAATTCTCCAACCGTTTACTAGACTACTCTAATAACAATGAAGTATTTCACTTCAATCGCCCTATGTGTATATATCAACTCTGCGCCAGCAAAAGAGAAAAAAATCATTTGAAATTCTCCAGTATATGCCAACCAAAAAAATATTTTACATATATATAGTATGGGAGAAAAACATTTTATATCCACATACTATTTTATAATTTCAACCTATGATGAACGGGATTTACGATTTGACAAAGTTTGAACCCAAACAAAAAAAAACATTTTTATTATCACATGATTTATCCCACGTCAATATTATAAACATACATATAACAAAAGTTATGGCATATTTTAATAATAAAAAAAACTGGACAATGTTTCATATATATGATTACTGACACAGAGTGTGAAGATATGGACCAACTCAGTGTATGAAATAGATTACTATTTCCTAATAAAGCATTCAAACCCGGAGAAAAATTGTACATGCATTAAGTAGTCAATATATAGCATTAAGTAGTCAATATATACATAGTTAGGCACACACATACATGCATATTCAGTGTGTGAAACTAGATCGAGGACCTCATGCTTGGATATCCGGAATTGTGTTAAAAAGATTTATATCACATATATATAAAAAACTATATCTTATAAAAAAAAACTCTTCTGTTTTACTTTTTTTTTTTTTAAATTTAAACCGAAATTATCATTTAGGTATGTGCATGTTTACATTATAAAATCCTTATTGTTGCGTTAAAAACTCAGAG
This sequence comes from Epiperipatus broadwayi, assembly GCA_028023455.1. Taxonomy (NCBI): domain Eukaryota; kingdom Metazoa; phylum Onychophora; class Udeonychophora; order Euonychophora; family Peripatidae; genus Epiperipatus; species Epiperipatus broadwayi. The sequence goes on from JAQFVV010012404.1 coordinate 9,863,401, forward strand.
AAAAAAAATCAATACATATTTTTTGGGGGAAAAAATTTAGTACACATACATATATTTATCCCCTTCCACCTATTTCTCTCTCTCTGCCTACATGTATTCAATTAGTGGTCTTGTAAAATAATGAAATCTCACATCTGGGCATCCAGAATCCGAGAGCAAAAAAAATTGTACATTTATATATATTTCTTACTTCCACATATATTCGATTCAAGGCTGTGGAAAATAATTATCAAATCCAAGCAAAAAAAAACGAACACGCATATATATTTTTTTCCACTCACACGCATTCAATTCAGTATCATGGAAATAATTAACGAACCCGGTTAAAAAAAAAACTAATATATATATTTTGAGGAATTTAAAAAAAAAACTTTTAAAACTTATTCTACTTTGGAGCCAGAACTCGGAAAAGAAAATATTTTACTCAGGATATATGTGTGATTATACTATTCAAATTCTAGAACCCAGAGAGAAAAAAAATATATACATATATCAATCAAAGGGAGTGTGGGTATACTATCCAAAGTTCCTAATTTGCGGTGTCAGAACTCGGGGTAAAAAAATTATACACACATATATGCATATCCCTTCTCTCCACATATATTCGGTTCAAGGCTGTGGGCAATAATCAACGAGGTCTCACATATGGGAGTCCAGAACCCAGGAAGAAAAAATTCACATATACATATATAGCCAATGTGCCTTCAGTTTATAAACAGAGCTGTGAGTGGCAGAACCCGGGGGGAAAAAAACCTATGTAATGGTAAGAATTGTCCCTCCATGTAACAAAATCTAGAACACGGGCAAAATACACTAAAGCTGACCGAGTACGAATACTGGGATCCAGAATCCGACCAACATTCAATCCTTTCATCTCTGCTCAATGACCTAATACCCTATGGATGACACTTCTCAACTTACACAAACCTTCAATTCAACCTCGGTCCGGCAGTCATCCCTGGTGGAACAAGAGACTCGTAAATTAACTAGTTTATCACTGATTTGGTCAGACATATACACATATGGCTAAGTAATCAACTATAGAACTTAACAGACTGATCTACATATATATGAAATGATGTATGTGCAATTAAATATAGAGTTGGATAAAATGAACTCACGGACAATAAAATTATGGAAACGAGTTATAATTTTAAATATTATTAATTTAATAAAACAATAACAAATAATAAATCAAAACATACAAAATTATGTGATGGGAACGTGAGATATTACGCTCGCAGGCGTTATCTTACTAATGAGATTAATGTTACCTATCTCATTATAAGTGTTTAAAAGTGTAGTGCAGTATTGGAGTTCATGCCTATATTAATATGCCAAATTTCTAGCTCTTTTGTAGTCTGCTAGATCATATGGAACTTTATAGCCAAAGTTATATAACTAACTATAATAGCGCTCCTATGGCATCTATCTATACAAAGTTAAATCGAGCATGTAATTAGGCTCAGAGATATGGAGGTTAGTGTGTTAACCTAGATTAGGGTATACTCTAATGCTAGATAAGCATTTAATATAAAAGGAGAGAAAACTGGCTTATAATAGGTTTACGTATATCCTCTATGGCACATTAAAATATCAATAAAGTTCAAAGGTGCAAATGGTTATTATTCACGGGCTTCAGTCTCAAAGACTTGGTTTGCCCTAAAACTGCTCAACTTGCCACAGATAGGAACATTAATAATAGTTCAGGTAGTCGGATAAGCATTATGAAAATCTAGGTCCTTGTGCCCTAGTTCTAAAAGTGTGCTTGAACCGAACTAAAGTGGATGAGAGTGACCTCCGCCAGCAACTCATCAATAATCATGCAGCAAGCAGATAATTGTGCATTGCGTACTTTGTAAGGACACATCTGCAACTTATACATATATAACACAAATGCATAAAATTATATTATCATGCCTTAAAATTAGATAGGGTCTATTTGCATATCTATACAATCCAGTTCTCAAATTTAGTATTTTAAATATACTATTTAGGGACTAAATTAATGAGTAACCTAGTTTAATATTATCACCTGCATCTCAACATATATAAATTTAAGGAGGACAAAGCATATTTGCGGGGGTAATTACGAATAAAACATTAAAATATGCTTTGAGAATATCTCTGTGGCTAGTTCCTATGACGTACGAGTTACATATATAAATAGTTATAATTCATAACTAGAATTAAGCAAACTACAATTTTAACTAGATAACAGATTATTGTAATATTAATATCCAAAACTTAATCAGTAAAATAATAATATGATCTTGAAACAGCGAGTGAGAATGAAAAATAATAATTCAATTATTTAATATTTATTATAGCGAAGATTTGAAATTATGTTCACAGATCGATAAGCTAAAATTATATTTATAAATACTTGCGGTTTCGAGTCATTTGGCATATTAAACATATAATATTAAAATGATAAAATCATAGAATAAATCGAATAGATTTAGAAATAGGCATAAACAGACCGCAGGAAATTATACATTTAATTTAAAATAGATTATTAGAGCTTTACATTTTAAAAGAGAATTCAAGTTTTACATTTTAAAAGAGAGTTCAAGTTTTACAATCAGGCAAGATTTAGTATTTAACGGTCTTCTTTGTAGATTTTAGTAAAGGTTTTGGGAAAGGCAGACTTAATAAATAGCTAGCTTTTAAAAGAAAGAATTGAAAGTCACAGTTTATAAATAGAGCTGTGAGAGAAAATTTACCATTCAGTTGTTTCCATTGCAGTTAATTCTGGAGCACTTGGGAGGATATTAAGTTGACACTTTTGATGATGATTTAAAGTTAATAGAGATTTTCTATGGGCTACCTTGCTTTGCTGTTGTAGGCATTAGGTTTTATTGGACCAAAGTTCTTCTTCATTCCTCGGTTAAGGAGAACGGTGATTTATCGCTGTCCTACTCGATCATTTTGAAGGTAAAACGGGCGTAGGTTGGCTTACAGTTCACTTAATATATATATGATCCCATCCTTGGTAACAAAACTTTAAGTATTTTTACTTTTTAAACTTTGGCCACCTGATAATTTTTACAAGCTTGAATGTAGCTGAAAAGTCCATTTATTTATTTTAGCAAAACATATTTAATAGTTACAACCAGTAGAAAAACTCATTTATTTATTTTAGAAACACATTTTTAATTATAACCAGTAATTGAGATTTTGATTTCCTGCATTACCTTGTTATTAATATTTTATATTTACCAAATCAAGTCCATGCTATTTTAGGACCAATGCGTGACCTACTTTAAAATCTGTTTACAAGATCAAATGTTATTTTGACAAAGTTAGTTTCATAATTAGTAGAAGACTAATTTGATAACCATACATGCAGAATAACAGGAAATATACATATGCGATTTCAATAATACATCAATAAAATAGGCTATATAATTTAACTAAAATATTTCTTAAACTAGAAATATTTATAAAATGAATATACATATCTGTAATATATACCATTAACATAACAATAATTTAAACTAAAATATTTCTTAAATTAGAAATATTTATAAAATGAATACATATCTGTAATCTATACATATAGTATTAAATTGCAGACATACCGCTCACATATATATGCATGAGATCTGTAATATATACCATTAACATAACAATAATTTAAACTAAAATATTTCTTAAATTAGAAATATTTATAAAATGAATACATATCTGTAATCTATACATATAGTATTAAATTGCAGACATACCGCTCACATATATATGCATGATTCTGCATATATAATAATTTAATGTTATTTAAATGGGTACTCTGAGAAGGTTTAAACCTGGCATATGGATGGATGTGTGGGTAAAATAAGTGAAACGGGCAGATGGATGAAACTGACCGTTTTAATAAAAATAAATAAATTAATTTCTAATTTAAAAATTGAAATTTATTTTTGTGCTTTTCTTGACAAGGGGTTACAGCCCCTCATTTAAGAAGCTGTGATATAAATAACTTTTTTTTTTTTCAGAATAATTTATCTGTTGATTTTTTCAGGATGTTCAAAAGCATATTCACTATAGTGATGGTGGACTTCTCTATCCCATTGCTGATTGTTTATTTTTTTTATCACTAACCTTTCTTTACACTTTTAAAATTAATTAAAGCATCTTTGGTAATTATGCAAATAGGACAATTTCTTGTGCTCAAAATTTTAAGCAAGATAGTGTATTGATCTGATCAAATTTTACTTCATTTTTTTTTTTTTGGTGTCCATAAAATTTTACAAAATCTTAGTATTACACTTTAAAAACATCAATATTTTTTCTAATTTTTTTCAATTTTAACTTTCACATACAATGAAAGTTACAGAAAAGATGGTAATGTAAACAATTCTAATCTTTGTTTTAAAATATATGTCTCTCTATATCAAAAAATGTTTTGCTGGTTTTTCATTTTACCCAATGTTTGTCTGTGGTGAATCTCTTGATTATTAGATTCTATGATTTTGATTAATGATATAAAGGGACACAAACATCTATGGCTTCAAAATTTCTGTCTTTTCATTAAGATTTTTTGAAACTAGCTGTTGACACTAACAAATAAATCATTATCTTCTTCATATTTATCTGTAATCATATTTTTACTTTCTATTCTGTAACTTTTCTAATGATAGTGTTGAGATCTTCTGTATGTTAAGTATAAATGTAATGTTTCTGTCACTAAACCTGAATTCACATTTGTTTCTATCTAATCTGATTTTTCCCTGAAATATTCAATACACAATTTAAATAGATATGACAATAATCTAACTTTACCAGTGTGATATTAGTCTATTATATCATAACCCACTTTTAGGAAATTGCTAAATTTGGTCTTATGGTCCCACTTGTAAATAATTCTAGGAGTGGCCACTTTAGGTCTAAATCCCTTTTTAATAATAACTTCAACATGAGGTAGTACTTTTTAATCTGACCTCCAATTTAAGAAACCATTAATAACCATATCATTATAGATATAGAGTATTTCAATCATACAAACAAATGATCCAAATAATGCTTCATACTATAATCCCAAACTCATATAACAGTATAATGCATGGCATTTTACATGAGAGTCAATTCTCATACAAGATAGTCTCAATTATATTTAAATAATATTAGTTTAATATAAAATTACAATGATTATAATGATAATGTGAAAGGCTGAAACCTTTGCCAGAAGCGCCTTAAAAATGCTTAAATGACAGCCAATCAGATAGTAATAACGACTGCACAAGGAACTCTAAATTCAAAACAAAAGTTAGAGGTTTTACGAGAAAAAGATGGAACCCACCTTCTTCTCTACTTAAATTTATATATAAATAGGCCAGACTAAAGCATGTTGAACTAAGAGCATGAAGCATTTTTAAGGTGCTTCTGACAAAGGTTTTAGCCTTTTACGTTATTATTATATCATCTGCTTGCCCTTTATAAATTTAATATAATGATTTTAATGTTGTTGTTTTTTCTAATATCAATCATTTATACTAATATTTGGACATTTCAAACATTTTCATTTACTTAAAAAATGACTATTATATTTATCTGTTATTTTACCTGACTGAATATTCCCTAATAATTTCAAGATTCTAAGAAACCCCCTCCCCCCTTTTTTTGTTGTTAATACTTTTAGTTGTTTTTATTTTTATCTATTTTTTAAAAAGAAGACAAATTTTAACAAATCCTAAAAAAAAAAAAGAGTTAATTTTGTTTTCCAGATTTTTTAAAAAATATAACTAGAAAAAAAAAAAAAAAATTAAATAGATATAATAAACATCTCCACACTTCCCCATTCTTTTCAAATTCATATAAATAAAGATATAATAAAAGACAAATGACCCCCAAGATGCATTTCGTGCTGAACCAGCACTCATCAGTTGGCCCAGGCCATAGCAATCACTGATATTCCATAATCAATGTGATTCACTTCCTCTCTTATCAATCAATTAATTAATTTACATTATGTATATATAGATTATCATTAGCTATAAAGCTAATATATATATATATATTCAGAGATCATAGTCTGGACAATTCCCTGTGCATTTTGTTTATTTTTTGATTGATCTATTTCTTTTATGATCATTTTCTCATTTTCATCAACATTTTCCTCTTGATTGATTGATTTCTTCCATTTTTTTAGCAGTATTTCTTCTGTTCTTTTTTGATTGTTTTTCTTTATTGATTGCTTCTATTTTTCTTAGCAGCATCATTTCTGCTGTCCTTTTATTGTCTTATCTTTGTTGATTGCTTCCTTTTATCTTTCTTAGCAACATTTCTTCTGTTTACTGATTACTTTATTCCAGTTTCCTGGCAACATATGCCATAATTGGACTGACATGATACTTTCTAATCTTGGGGCCCCTTCTGTTTTCTTGGATCATATTCCCCCATTTTCTTCAATTTTGCCCATGTCAGCATATAAGTTTGCATATAATCACTTTTTATTAAATTTTTTGAACTAATATTCCATAAAATAATCATCATATCATCTACCCTTCCATGCAGTCTTTCATTATTACTTATTATCACTAATTTGCCAATCTTTGAAGCTAATGGTCTCAATCCCTGTCTTTACTTATCGAGTATAATATATTTCCTCTACTTTATTTTGATGTGCTGTTTGTGTATATGTGATTGATTTCCTAATTCACTTTTTTTTCATAATTACACGGTGTGATAATGTAATTTCCAGAATGCACCTTTATAAAATATACACGTGGAAATGTCCACTTGTGGCTACTATAACCTTAAAAGTAGTTCCCATGTGCATCTATACACTGATTAAACTGGCATTCCCATTCTTGGAAGCATATCTGGAATTTATTTTCAGAAATATAGTTGAGCAGCTGTCTCACATTCTGTTGTTATAATAAAAAATTTCATTCTTTCAGCACAATTTTTAATTTTGGAAATAACCAAAAGTCACAGGGAGGATGAGTAAGCAACCCGGTCTAGTTGTGTTACTGATTTTTTTTTTTTGGCCAAAAAGTCTCTCACAATAAGCACACTAACTTGATACAAACTTTATAAAAATCTTTCTCATGCCCAATTCTATTTTTAAAATTATGTTGTTTCTTGATTGATTTACAATTCTCCAGCATTCAATCTCACACTTAATCATCTGTCAGATTGCATTCATACTTTGATAATATTAATGTCAGTCGTTGTTTTTGGCTGTCTGCTTCTCCATCATCCGTCACATCTTTTCATCTATCTTTGTATTACTTAGCCATTCAAATACTCAATTTCTTCATAGCATCTTTACTGTATGTCACTTATAACAGTTGTAACCTTGCAGTAGTACCTTTTCTGATTTTTCACACAAAATTTGATTTTAATACGTTGCTCAAAATTTCAATCACCCATTTGTACACCAAAATATATGCACAGATATTTATCTTCTGTAATAGCTAACTAACAACTAGCTCTATCCACTTAAAATTTACACATGTATTAGCTTAAACATGAAAACTTTGTGATTTCAGTACAATTAGATCACAGCTGATACCACATGGCCATTCTGGGAATTAAATTGTCACACTTCATATACATATATGTTTATAATGAAGTTCATGTTACATAATGTGTTCATATCACATCATGTATTCCACACTTTTTGCAAATAATTCACTGATATTTAACAATTAAAAAGAATGACTACTCATCTACAATCTTGAAATAGATAAATAATTCAACCATTGGACTATAAATACATAATGTTGCATGAACAAACCAGAGAGGCTACCCTAATATAAATAATGCTAAGCAATTACAATCCTGAATATAAAATATGAATAAAATCTTTAAAATCTGAAGCCTCGATCATGGGAGATTCATGGGAGATTTTTTTGATTTTGAGACTGATAAATATAAATTTTAAAATATTGCCTTGCTGTTTTGAGTCTTAGAAGCTGGGAGCTCATGATAAGGCCTATGGTAACTGTCCATGAAAAGCAACTAGAAACTTAATAAAAACTTGAAAGTGGGTTAATGCAGCCTCTGAGGTAAAGAAACACTGTAGAGTTGCATGACAATATTTCATCCTGAAGCTGCTCCAACTATCACTCTTACTGAGAATACAATTAAACAAATTTCAATAGCTGAAAGCTTTATCCAATCTCCGAAAATCTTACTTTTTGTACTTAAAGTATAAACTATATATATATTGTAAAGGTATGGTCGCATATACCCGGATGTCCTGGTCCACAAATACATTTGAACACACATATCAACTTCAACAATCAGCTGGTTCGACTACAATGTATAATTAACTTACATCAAATCTAAAAGTGCTGGTACACCTATCTTTCATATCCTAAAGTTGATAGTGCCAAATGCAACAGTCCGGTCCATCCACGTATATAGGAGAAAGAGAGCAAGTTCACATCTAACTACTGTCAGACCTAGGGTCTTCATGTAGGAGGCTAAAGATAACATGATGAAATACCTGACTCATGATTACATCCATCTTTAATAGATTAGCCTAAGCATTATCCATCAAATCTACATGTAATTCAAATCAGTTCATCTCACATCTCACCACTCTTTTTCAAAACTGTTGCCTCAGATATTCGAACTCAGGGTATGTATCTATGCAAACTGTTAATCAACAACTAAAATAATACATCCTATCTATTAGAAAGAAATAACCTTTATTTAATATTCTCTAACATGCTTATTACACAATAATGTGGATGTGTGCATGTGTAAAATATTGGCTATAAGATGGAATGTAAATGCTGGACTGAATGAAAATGCTGAACCAACAAAACTACAGAGATCTTGTCAATTAACAAAACTTCATAATATTTATTTATAAAAAAATAAGATATATTCAAACATAAAATAAATTCCCAATCAATTTAGAATAGAAAAATTTCAATAAAGAAAAATATTTACAAATGCCCATAAATTACTTGGATACATCCCTATGTATTTAGAGTTTTTATGTCTATGATGAGTATCTATCATTTCTTTACTTAAACAATTTAAGACTAACTATCCTTACTTCCCATGATAGATATCCATAATATAGACACCTATATATCCAAGATAATAAAAAAATTATTAATTAAAATTAAGATTGCTAACTCAATAAAAATAGAAAAGAAAATTATAAAGAATACTACTTTAAAAGTGTTAATCATTTACTCATATCTTAAGAATACTATTAGTAACACATATATTATAATCTATAAATAAGTCAAGTCATGTTGTCATCATCATCAACCATTATCAATCCACTGCAGGATGAAGGTCTCTCCAAGTTCAATCCATCTTTTCCTATCTTTAGCTTCTCTTCTCCACATCATCCCTGCACACTTTCTTATTTCATTCATCCATCTCACATGTGGTCTCTTTCTGGGTCTTTTACAATCTCTTGGAATCCATTTTAAAATTTCAATTGTCCATCTGTTATCATCTCTTCTAACAATATGTCCATCCCAACTCCACTTCAGTCTTTTAATTTTTTCAATGAGATAAGTAACACCTGTTTTTTCTCTTGCCCATACATTGCGTTTTCGATCCCTTGTTACTCCCAACATGCATCTCTCCATACTTCTTTGAGTGGTCTGAAGTCTCTGTATTGCTCTTCTATTAAGTGTCCAAGTCTCAGATCCATAAGTAAGAACTGGCAAAACACATTTATTTATGTTGTAGCATAGTTTATTTCAATGGCTTTAAAAAAAGAAAACTTACCATTAAAGTATTCTATTTGAGCACTTACTTTTATGTGCATAGTTGAGAAACAAATCTCTTGGTATAAAATAAATCACCTAGATTTTATTAAAAACAAAAAAATAGACTTTTCAAACCTTCCCCTCACTTACTCTCTTGATATTTTCTTATGTTGAACTGTTCCCTGTTGAATTATAAATAGCACTTTCCCAAATATAAGATGAGATAATAAATAAAAACAAAAATACAGATTTATACAACAAAAAATAAACATAATTTTACAATCTTTTATGAATCGATATGTTAATGCATAATTATTTTTCAGAGTCCTCTTTACACAAAGTTCTTACAGTTTAGGCATTTTTTATTATAGATGTGAAGAACTGATTAATTTTATGTAGCATATCCTGAATTTATTTAAGTTGGCAGTAGGTAGTTTTGTGTTACCCCTCACATAGATTTTCATTTTGTGTGGATCCAACTTCTCAGGCACTTAAATTGTAGACAGTTAAATATTAATACTCATATGGCCATAGTGGATAAGAAAATGCTCCACCCCAATGACAATCCTTTTAGCCAATGTATTTCATACTTTAACTATATATATATAAATATATATGCGGTTTGCATTTAATAAGATATCTTTATAGACAGAATAAAGCTTTTTACTGTGTGTAATATTGGCTATATAAACTTTAAATTAAATAACTGTTCTGATTTCTTTTTTTTAGTTTCTTTTAAACAAAAATCATAATACTTTCTTTTTTAAAATTTAAATTGATAAATTATTTTAACTTATCTGACTCTTGAATTAGAATAAGAAAATTCTATTCAGTTCCTCTATTTTTTTCAGAATGACAAATTAACTAGAAAAGCATTAATATTTGTTGAGACGCTGCTTTAAAAAAATGTCCATTTTGCATAAAAAATATTAAAATAATAGTTCTAATAAAACTTGACTTTCAGATGAAACTCAGAACAAGAAAAAAAAGGGTTTTTTAATTGTTTCCTTTTTATATCAGCGTTATTTCTATTGTTTAAACCAGTGTTCCAGCATTGCATTTTTTAAAATATTTTTTATATTGATTCATTATAAAAATATATAATAAAAAAAAAACAAATTATAAAATAAATTTACAATATTATATTATTATTCCTCATATATTCAGATATTGATTTATTTTCTATTGCTATAATTATTGTTTTTATTTATGTCATTGACAGTTTAATTAACACAATACAACGATCAACATATATATATAACTATGTACAATTTTTTTATCATGATTGATATTTTCTTAGTAATAAAATTTTATTACTAATATATATGTGTTTCATACCGTAAATTACCCATCATTCCCAGTATTTAAGATGTAGTTATTACACTGTTAAAAATATGAAAACATTTATTTTCTCCCAAAAGTGTTCTAGCAAAAATTATTTTTATTTAATTTTTAGATGCTAATTACATAAAAAAAAACATTCTATTATTTCAGATCGCTAAGGTTTGTTGTGGTAGTGATTTTGAAGCTACCTTCACAATATATATTAGTATTTATCATTAAACAAAAACCCTCATACATTCTTTTGTCACCTATTTCACAGTATTTTTTTCTGTTCGCATAATACAGATACTTATTTCTCCGATCTAAAGTTATATTTGAGATCCAAGACGTGATCACTTTGTAGCACTGGCCAGAAAAACTCAATCATCACCAAGCTCTCAGTTGAGTTGCAATTTTTAATAGTATATACATTTGGTGTAGTAGTGATGTTCATGCTTAATGTGGGTTGCATCATTTGTAATGATGTGAAATCAGAGTATATGGTGTGGTGGAAATCATCATTCAAGCATCAATGCAGAAAATAAACAAGGACTCAGCATTGGAAGTAAATAATATAATAATAGGCAATGTATAGGTGATAAACATATTATCAGAATTATCATCTAGAGTCAACAATTATGAGTGATTCAATAAAGTATTACTTTTATAATGATCATCTTCAAACATTATCAATCGATTATAGATTGAAGATCTTTCCAAGATTAATGTAATTTCTCCAACCAATAGTCTCTTTCCCATATCACATTAACATACAATATTATTCTATCTATTAATTTCATGCTATCTTTCTAAATTTTGTCTCTTGGAATCCAATTTAAGACTTCAACTGCTCATATATTATCTTTTCTAGGAATATGTTTAGTTCAGCTCAATTTCAGCCTCTTTCAGTGATGATAATTATATATATTTGTTTTCTTACATATTTCACTTTCACTCTTTTTTTTTGTTATCTCAGGAAACATCTCTCAATACTTCATTGAGTTATGTGAAATTTCAATATTGTTCTTTTATTAATTGTTCAAATCTTAGATCTATATGTAAGAAGTGATAAAATATCTATTATTTTCAAACACCTAAAATATAAATGTATTGAGTCATATTTCCTTTTAATATAAATCTATTCCTCCCAAAAGCTGTTGATCTAAATTTAATTTTATGATTAATTTCATCCATTAGTTTACATCTGTATGAAAAATAATGACTAAAGTATTTGTAATTGTTAACTTCTTCTAATTCATGATTATCAGTTTTTATTTTTTTCTGAGAAAATCAATTGAATATTACTTTAATCAATGCTTTTATAATGTATGGACTACTTGACTAATTGATTTACATTGTCTTAAGAATGAACAGAGCAAAAACTAATCAAAAAAAAATAAAATGTCTGTATTTATTTTTGAATTTATGACAGTAAAATAAGTGCATAGTAAATAAAATGAAGAAAAATATATTTTGCAATAAAAAATGTGTATTAAATAAAACAAAGTAAAAGTATTGTTCACACATAAAATGTTTATGAAATAAAAATAACAAAAGGTTAATATTTAATAAACCTTTGTAGCCCAAATTCAAGAATAAGTGCTGACATTTTATTTCTTATTTAGGTACTGTTCGGTGTGCTGTATTGTGTCACTAGGCGACACTGAGTACCTATCAAGAAAAAAAGCAATAAATTTATATCGAAGAAATCTAAGAAATCACCCAAAAATAAGTAAAATACAAATTACAAAAACAGAAATTGGTGAAATACATAAAACACAACCCCTCCTCAGCACCTTAAAGGTAATATTTACATATGATTTACTATGCTAAAACCAGTTTTAAATCAAACTTGTTCTTTTAGATGGTTTGTTGCTGTAGATGAATTATAATTATCTTGGAAAAGATATTGCATACAACTGTTAGAAAACTGTTAGGGGACTGTATTTTCAATATACATTTTTATTACCTTTCTTAAATTTCAATATCACTATTGCATTCTACCAGATCTGCAATATCTTTATCATATAGATACTTAATATATTTTTTTCCAACAATTTTTCTATTTCTTTACCTACTTTTATGGTATTAATAATAATTCCATCATTTTTTAGAGATTTTTTCTTTTATAAAATTAATTGCTCATCACACCTTATCATTTAAAATGCTTGATCATTTAGAAGATGTAGTTGTAGAGGTTATTTTGTTTTATTTTTCTTTATTGCACTATAATTTTTTGTTGAACTCTTCCATTTATTTCATGATGTCATTCTTCCTTTTAGTATCTTCTTATTGCTAAAACAATTTTTTTCTATAGTTCTCATTACTAATTTATAATTTTTTTAAAATTTTATTATTAAGTTTTTGTCATACCATTTTATATAATTTCAGATATTTAATTCTTTTTTAATGGATTATTTTTAAATATTTTTTTTATTTTCTTTATATATTATTTTGTCTCAAGTGAAAATTGTTGTAGCTCAAGTAATATTATTAACAGTATGTATAAATGTAATAGCAGCCAAAGATAATTTTTATAAATTGAAAATTAAAAAAAAACAAAAAACATTTTTCAGCATATTCTAAGATCAATTAAGTAATCTAACAATAAAAAAAAAAAGTTATATCTAAAACAACAAATAATAAAAAAAGTCATAAATCTATTTGCAGTAACCAAAACTCAAGGAATGATTTAATATGTTACATTATATATATACGTTTTTAATTCAATTTTGATTTATTTTGTTCCATTATTCAGCATTTTGTAAAGATATTTATTTTTATGCAATACCTATTGTTTCCTATTAGTTGGCCATTTTAAATAAATATAAAAACTTTTATAATAACTAGTCACATAAAGTACTCACATCTCCAACAATCCCCATCGAGCAACGGAGAAAAAGAAAACAGTAATCACTAGGCTTGCCAATTATTGAATGATGAGGATTTGAGATGTTTTATTCTTGTTTTGCCCTCTAGTCAAGAACATCTAGATACTGATTTACCATCTAATATTGCATACTTAAAACTATGGACCAGAGAAAATTTCTCAGTATCTTAACAAAAATTTTATTTGATCCAGCATTTGGTAGACAGTTGCTGTATCTCAGCGTCATAAGGCTTTTCTTAATAGTTTTAAAAGGCATAGTTTATGTCTTGTTTCAGGTGATAAAAGTGATGTATCCAAGCCTTGCAATTTATATTAATTTTTATTATTTTGATGAAAAGAAATTGTTAAGGTTTATAACGTATTTCTAAAATTAGGATGGTAGAATGAATTATGCTAAAACAGTTGCAAAAAACAGAAGCGACCACCAACAACGATCAAATATTATTGCTTGGTCAAATTACTTTATTGCCTAGCGACCTCAAGCTGCATTCAGGCAAAGAAGTTAAATATATACAATTATTTATAGTATTTTAAACAGATTATATTGTTTATATTTAAATCAAAATTATTAGAATATATAATGTAAATGCAAATTAATAGTTTGTAATCTTCCTCATTAACATACATATAGAAAGTCAAGGTCACGAAGATTGCCTGCAGGCAGTATGATGAAATACTGAACCAGATTATCATTTGAAATTCTGAACCAGATTATCATTTGAAATTCTGAACCAGATTATCATTACAAAAATAACTTCTGCAAAAAAAATAATAATAATTAAATAATAATTTTAAAAAAATGTATTTAAAATATTTATGCACACATGCACGTTTTTATGTAAGCGCGAATATAAAATATTCATTCAAAAGCAATTTTGTTATATTAAAATATCATAATCAAGTAAGTAAATCTGGTTAATCATTGGTTTTCAAAATTAATATATAAAATTATAAGGCAACTTCAAATTTTTCTTTTACTTTCATCAATAAAGATTTTATGTGCACTAATTATTGTGTTAATCATGTGTTAAACTGGCAAAATTAGAAACGTTCTGAAAACAATATCTTACACAGGCAAATATTAACTTTGACAGTCTCATATATTAATGCAATATTGCAGTATTCAAAAAGAATATGAAATATAATAAATCATTTTGTATTAATAATATAAAATAAATATTGACTCTGAACTGTTTGGTTTAAACCAGTAAAATATCATATGACTATGAAATGACTCTAGTTTACATATTGCAATGCTATTTACAGCAAGCATTAATAAGTAATAGATAATCAATGCTTAATAAATGCTATCTTGTCTTGGGATACTGAATAGAACAAAATAATGTGTCATATGAAATCTATTATTTACTAAAGCTTACAGTAAGTGGAGTAGAGGTGGTGAAAGAAAACTGTTAGCTTAAAGCTGAAGATATTCTGTTTAATTCTTGATAAGCTAAATAATGCAAAAGAATTCTTGTACTACTTGAAATATTTTTCATATCCATTATTGTTTCTAATGTTACTTAAAGTTGTTTTTGAATTGTTTCCCATTAGAGTTATTTCTTCAATGTGATGTTCCATATACAGAAAAAGGAACAAAAAAGTTTTTATTTCATAAAATAGTTTCCAAACATGTATAATATTTAAAAGTAAATAAAGTGTTGTTGTTTTTTTAAGAAAAATAAAATGTTGTGTGAGCAATGAATTAGTATTTAAAACAATTTTGTGAGCAAAAGTTTTCCTGAATTGATTCTCATCAGAAAATGAGAAGGAATAGGAAAAAACATCTTAGTTTGGATATATGAGATGGAATTCTTTCTACATGAATAATGAGAGTTATGCTATCAGTAGTTTACTTTTAAAATAATTTTTTAGGTTGGCCAGCAATTTATTTGTTATTTAAATATATTGACCCTATCAGAGAATTATTTTAGTATGACTCTATATAATAAAAGCATAACCAATATCTTTCATGGTTATTCTGCTATAATATCATCTCTGTATCTCTTTGTAGTTTATTATGCTAAATAAAGTTTTTGGAAGCACATAGTTATTATTCCAATAGTAGAAAATGCATAATTTCTGATTAAATGATAGCTTAAAGAGAAAAAAGTATTGCAAAATATATTTTACTTTATTATAAACTCTTTTAATTATTTATTTAAATGTAATTGTGAATATAATTATATGTGATAATAGACAGTAAACACAAATGATTATTACATTTGGCATATTCTACTCACCAATAATCAATTATTAAGTAGCAAAGTTAATCATCCACCAGGTTCTTAAATATCTATGATGTAAAGAAAGTTTTAATATGATTAGCAATATTAACGCATACTCTACTTGAATTTGATTCTTCATATACTTTTTGGATATTAAAAAAATGAAAACTCTGATGTATATAGACTTAAAGCATAATTAATATTTTGATCTGTAAAACTAACGCTTTATATATATTTATAGAAGTTTTTTTCATAAAATAGTGCTTCCAGGTTTTTATAAAGTTTAGGGTTTAGTAAGAAACAATGTGCTTTAAATATGAGAAACATCACCCAGTTATACATTCTCTTATTATAATGTCTGATATGTATAGTGGTACTCTTCATCAACAAATGGTAAGTAGTTGATAATGAAGTGCCTAATAAAAGTGTGAATTTTATTAATAAAATTATATTTTCATTTCTTGATTCTTAGGCATTTATTTTTATCATTGATATATACACTTTGATTGTATTAAATAATCATTATCAGATTTTTAATTTGAAAAATTTTACACTGATGATTTCAACATTTCAGTTAAAGTCTATCCCAGTTATAAAAATAAAAGCCCAAGAAACTAATAAATTTTATTTAATAAAATTATAAGAGATTAGAGAAACAAGATAGATGTTTATAATTCTGTTATGTATAGATAGCAAGTAAATTATTTAATTTATATATATATATACTATGACATACTGATTATCATATTAACTTATCATTTTCATGGCCTGCATTCAAATCTAGTCAGGAAAAGCTTGGAAATTTTGTCAGATAACAAAATTGATTTTGGATCCTTTTACTGAATAGCCATTTCAGCTGCCATTCAGTTTCTAGTAGTAAATGCATCTAGCTTTTCTTAAGTAGAAAGTAAAACAAAAATTGAAAAGTCTATAAAACTAGCCACTCATTAGTTGAAAAGTGTAGTAATTTTCCTTCTTTACCATTCATCTTGGGAAGGCTGTGGTACTTTGTCTTTGCAGAAGTCTTTTTGAAAACTGTTTTACATACTTAAAAGAATAAATAGTTTTTATTTAAAGATTAATAGTAATGAGATTTAGTTATATTTTTAGATAGTTGAAAATAGAAAAGATTGTAAATATACATTTGCTTAAGATGATTAGATTTCAACAGCTATTAACTTTTTTTTTTTTTAAGTATCATAGCATCGGCCGGGATGCGAACCCGCAACCCGGGCAACTGCCTGCTAGTGCAAGGCAGTCGTGCTGACCTCTCGACCACCAATGCAAGACAAAACAGCTATTAACTTTACTCAATAATTAATAGCATTCAGTAATTTTTTTTTAATAGTAATATCAATGCTAATGGATGAGTATATAAATTAGCTGTAAACTTTTAAGATCTGAAAAGGTTTTAAATTGTTCCATTGTAATAGGAAAATTGTTTGAAGTTAGAATTATTTATTTTCATAAAAGATTAAGAGTGTAGATTTACATTTTGAATAAGTTTTAGTAATGTCATTATTTGAAAATAGCATAATTACTTCTGAAGTCTTGATTTTCTATAATTCTAGCCTGATACTCATATACACTTTATTGATACTGAACTTTAACTTTCCTATTGCATATAATATTAAGAACCTAGATGATATTAATATTATATTATATTGAATTATTACACCAAAAACAAAGTATCATTTTATTATTCTAATTTACATTTAACAGTTGCCTCAACACTGGAATTCACTCCACATTAGTCTATTTTAGAGCCATGTATGTAAGTATGAGTAATCAGTAGTCGTACCAATTACATCCTCAGTTTAGTTTTTGAATTTAATTAAGAACTCAATAGTATATAATCAATGTACAAGATAATTTATCTTTAGTCTTAAAGTAATTTTGATTGAAAGAGTAAATTTAACAGATATGTAGTGAATATTAATGGGTCTGATAATTTGAATTCCAATTGATAGGTAAAGCTGACCAATCATTTTATATTGTAGTTGACTTTTTGTGAATTTTACATTATTCTTATGTAGCTAAATTAAGTTCAGGAGTATAAGTGGAAACTTTAATGGAAATAAATATAGTTAATGATTTTTAATTATTACCATTATCATATTTTTATTTAAAAAATTGAATATAAATAATGAATAAATAAAATATATCAGGGAATACAACACATTTTTAATATTCCTCTTGCAATTAATCTTGCCTAGCTTTACATATTTATTTTCTCAATAGATTATTTGAATTTTTTTCAAAAAGGTTAACTTTAGGAGAAAAAGATTTTGTATAAAATATTTGCATTATACAAGATCTGTCTCTGCTTAACCCCTTCTATTAAAATAAGAAATGATTTAGACACCAAACTTTAGTTGGCTATTTAAGATTTCCATAATAGATTTTGGATAGTTAAGCTTTATTCAAGTTGGTGATCTTTTAACATTCCATCCAATGGCTGATTTATTCACATTTGATTATTGACAGTACTGAGTTTGAGAGTACAATAATTGGTTGCTATATAAATCATTGCTAGGCAAATTTCTCAGCTAGAATAAAAGCAAAATAAGCAAAAACTGATTATAAGAGTTTGGTATTATCACTTATTATTTTGGTGTTCAATATTACATTATTTTTCAAGAAAACAATATTATGCAATCCATGGATTTTGAGCTCCAAAGTTTGCACCTCTACCATGGAACTGAATGATACAAGGCTTTTTAACATTCTTGACAATAATACTAATCTTTAGCAATGGCCAACATAATTTTTTTCTTACCCACCATACCTGTGCACATGTAGTTGTATATATCTTTTTAAAATTTCTTTAAATGTAGATTTTATTTACAGTTTATTTTTTACATGATATATGACAAAAAAGTAAAAAAAAGCCTTTAAATAACACATTTCAGGGCAAAGGCATTTTCAACAATTTCTTATAGAAGAACAGATTGAGGTTTACCAATTTCCTGATAATGATTTGAGCATTTTCGTTCCTTATTTATCCTCTAGCTTAGATATCCATTTACTGACAATATTGGATGATTGGTATAGACTAGCTATTTGAAATAAAAAAAATTTAGTTTGATTGGAATCTGAAAAAAAAATTTAAATTTTATCATCAGAATTTAAACCAGATTAATAAATCAATGTATTGAAAACAGCATAGTAAGTATTCTTCAGCCAAAAGTAAAAATGGTTGCCAAGGACTTGTTATCATTTATTCCTGAGAATAGTAAAAATATATTTCAGAAAAGCTATTGCAATGAGATATTTGTTTAAATAGTTTTAGTCTTAGGGTCGTGAATCTGCCAGAAAAAAACCATGAGGCTGCTGTTGCAATAATCACTATATTTAAAATATCAAATTTGTAATAAAAGTTTTATTGTAAAATTTACTATTTCAGTATTGTTTTTATATATGCATATAAAATAATAATGTTGTATAAATAATATTGGCTTTTATATAAAAATATTTTTATATTGCATATATCAACTATGTCGGATAGTGAACATGTCAAAAACTGTTTGCTTACGGTATGTTTAATATTTATTTTATATACATATGTAATTACATGTCATTTAATTTATGTATATGTATATGGGATCAGAGATAGTGAGTGTTGTTAAAAGTTCAATAATAAAATGGATTTAACTATTCTTTAAGATGAATTTACTCTATTCTTGATTCTTGGTCAATAGAATGTTATTTATTCATAATATGAGGAGACCTCTAAGAACTACATATACATTGAATTATTTTAATGTAATGTGTGCAATTATTAACTTGAGCGTTTTATATAAATATATATAATTCGATATAAAACATCTCGTGTTTATATATTCTAACCTCCCCCCGCGCGTCCTCACCCCAAAATATATTGTTTATTACGAATATTCCGGGTTCTAGCTCAGTTAACAAATAAATAAATGAAATATTCAGCATTAATTAAAATGATTACTAGCTCTAATTTTAAAATACAAATTCGATTCAATTTTAAAATGAATTAACAAATATTTACTATTTTCATGAGACATGGGGTGACAATACGGTGAGCCATTATCCACACGATACTACCTCAATGGCATAAGAACACTATCCCCTTTTTTTTTTACTATACCAAATAACTAACTCATAGTATTCTTACGACTTTCTAAGCTCTATTCACTATGATTAAAATAATAATCCTATCTTAATCTTCTTTATAACAAGAATCTAGCTTAATTAAATAAAATAAAATAAAATCTCAGGTTCATAAATTGTATTCTAACTGATTTAAAATTACGGTAGTAAAATATGAAAAGGGAATTTTATGTCATAATCTACTACACAGCAACTAACAATAATAAAATAATAATAACAATAATAAATATAATATAATCTTATTTCTTCCTAAAATAAAATAAATAAATACGTACGTGGTAGTATTTTAATAATCTGACAACAGAATACATGTGGCAACATTAGCACATAATTTAATGTAATATTGTGGCAACCGACTTATGACCAATAAATAATATAAAATTATGATCTTTTAATTTTAACATACCAATAAATTCTCAAAATTCTTTTAACACTTTTATGTTTACCTTTTGTACAAAATTTATATGTCTGTTTCAATTATAAATGTATCGTGATTTCATGCATCCATGTGGAGAAATAACAACTCGGACACAAAACTTTAAAACAAATTTAAAACAAAGTTTATTAACAACATAAATAAATTAACAATATTTTACACTATATACATTGGATATCCCTCACTTTCATATCTCAACTTAGTTTATTAGTTTATAAAATGAAATCAAAATATTATTTACTTTTCCTAGTTAAATCTTATTTTTTAACACTTAAGAAAATACAGTATTATTGCTTGATTTATTATTATGGTTTTTATTGTTCATTATCCGATGTTTATTAATCCTAATATTCTCATTTAAGCCTTACTTCGGATGATATAATTACAACTATTAATATACCATGCACAAGTATATGTTTATTATACCTTATTGAACTATTTTCTTAATAAATATGCAATACTTATTTTCTAAATATTATTAAAAAAAAAATTCATTCAAATTTTATTATCACTTTTAAAATACTTGGTTTAGATTTCTTTTCAAAATCTTATATTCATTTCTGAATTAATTTTACAATGTATTATATGATTCTTTCTCTCTTTATGATATTTTGGACTTTCAATTTTAAAGTTACACAATACTATACATTCCAGCAAATAAACTATTCTTACATAAACGATAACATATCTTCAGTTCTATTTTATTCATTATTTCTTTGAAAATATCTTTCTGACCGATGCAGATTCATGAAATAAGGATAGCGAAGATAGATGCATAGGATCAAAATACAACTAGAATATTACTCATCATATACCTTGACAATCATGGCACAGTGAATTAAAAGATACTATAGAGGAGTGACCTTTACCTGTCTACCAACCTCTATTATAGGAGCGATGTTAAAGCTATTTCTTCAGCTTTATTATAACATCAAAAAGTTTAAAGATATGCAAAACACTGTCCAAACCATATGTGTTCAGTCATAGGACTTTGTTAACTATACTAAATCACACAAAACTAAATATGATCCAAATCCCTTATATTTTCCTATTTCTTAAAAAAAAAACATCATCTTGGTTTCCTTTCCACTAGTACTTCCAAGTCACTATCCGATCTTATTTCTCAAGATTTTTTCTATACTGTACATCGACAAATACATATCTGCATTACTAACAATAATAAAATTCATTTATTTTAAAACTATTCCACTGTTCTATAAGAAAATCTTTTTACTACTTTCCTCCGTATATTTAATCATATACGAACTATTTGAATATCTGAATACTTTATCACATGAAAGTTCAAAAGAATCACACAATTGTTCTGTTAAATTATATTATTAATATACTTTAAATAAATTATTGCATGCATATTCCGAATTACTCCTATCTCATTATATGTTAAAAATGTTGTATAAAATGTGTACATATAATTTTAACTTTCACACTTCATTCTTAGGTCAATAGATGATCTAAAAAAAATACATTATGCATTATAAATAACTATCAAAATTACCAAAACGACCTTTATCTTCTCGATCGCGTTCCGTAGGCTTCACCATCCATTTGATCCTTGTAGATATAAGATTCACTTCCATACACTTTATTTTTAAACAATATTTTTATAATTTTATCAAGTTATTATATTTAAATTTTAATATTACTAAATTTATGTTTTATGTTTTCCCTAATCTCACATAACATTTTATATTTTAAAATAAATTAGTAAAAAATATTCCAAACTATATTTACTGTACTTCTTCATCGAACTTTCTTGAAAACCGTTCATATTAAAGCTAAAAAAAAAAATGTTTATTATTTCTTCTTCAGTCACTTAATGTTCTTCTCCCTGCTTGTTCAATTTTAAGGCAAAACAATTATTGCTCTGTTTAATAAATGTTCATAGATGACAATCCTTGGTTTTTTATAATATTTAATACAATTATTAATTATGATATCAATTAATCCCGTAAAGAAAACGTCTACATATTCTCTTCTAATATTTTCTG
This sequence comes from Epiperipatus broadwayi, assembly GCA_028023455.1. NCBI lineage: Eukaryota > Metazoa > Onychophora > Udeonychophora > Euonychophora > Peripatidae > Epiperipatus > Epiperipatus broadwayi. The sequence continues at coordinate 9,886,119 of JAQFVV010012404.1, forward strand.
CTAATATTTTCACCCGCGCGACTTCTATGATGCATCTTCTAGGTACTTTGATTTAAATATTCAGTAAATTTTTCTGTCTCCATGGATCCATTTTCATTAAGTAATTTAAATTTATATTTTCTAAATCAAGCATTCCTCCAATGACCACTTTATACTATTTTTTAATTCCTCTTAGAGAAAGTTTTTCTATTCTTTTTTTTTTTCACAAAAAAAAATAATGACTCTTTCATATCATTATTCGGTAATTTTTTTACCTTCTTTTAAAATTCTGGTACTATATACTTTATAATGTTTCCTTTAAAAAGACAAACATTCTTTCTCCATTATAACTTTTACATAATTTTTTCCCTATGATAAACGCATCTTAATTTTTCCATAGAGAAGAATAAAATAACTTCAGAGTAGCCTTATAAATTTGTGCGTCATAATTTTTCCTGACGGCAAATAACTTCTCTTTTAAGTTTTCCGTATAGCGTCCAAATTATATTCCTCTGAGTTACAATAATAAGTTTCTGGTTGAGCATAAATAAAGCTGTATCAAGGCACTTTACAAATATTTTTCCTTTCTCATAACTTCTATATACTGTTTTCTGTAGTATTTCCATTTTTACTGTAAGGTTTTGGCTAAACTTGAATAAAATATTCTGGTAAGAAAACTTTTAAAATTAGCCCTCCATGTAAAGGCAGTTCAAAATATTATATTTAAAAAAAAAACTTTTTTAAAACAAATACAAAATTTTAAAATTATATTACTTTTCTAGCTTACGGTCTTATACAGCTAAAAAATGTGTTACTCCCTCCTTCACTTACACATTACTTTCTCCCGCTCCGTCTAATTCTTATATTTTGTCTGCTAAAATACCTCCGTTGATTGGTTAATGACTTTTTTAGCGCGAACAAATTTACACATTTTAGTTTTATAATAGATTAAACCTTTTTAAAATAAAGAATTTATGACGTCATGTCTTAAATATTATTTAGAATGTATTTTTTAACTCAATTATAATTTTATCAAAATCATTTAAACTTTAAAACAATTATTAAAATAACATTTAATATTTCAACTTTTACTTTAACGATAGATAGCAATTACATTTAGTTCCATAATTCACAAACTTTATTATTATATTCTAACAAGCGTGTGTGTGAAGGTATATAATATACAGTCACATGATTACTAACTTTATCAGATGATTTTTTAATTTACGTCTCGGTCTAAATTACCAAAACTGATATCTTTTATAAAATTTTGAACAATAATTTAAAATGTAGAACTAAATATAATTCTCACCATCCTAAAGTTTATTTTAAAATATATTAGATTAAATTTGAATATTAATTATAATTATAATATTACATATAGCGTTTATTTAATTTATTAGTTTTAAAATATCATACTCGAATTATTAATATATTTTTAACTATTTATAGCTATGTTATTTTATATGGCCAGCTTTTACAACCATAAGCAAGGATATAATTAAGCTTTATTTAACTGTTTTCTTTTAAAACAATCCATTACACTTTTATATACCAGGTATTTTCAGCCTTAAATTGTACTATAAAATCTAATCAATCATACAATTATCAATATATTACACAAACGTATTTTAAAATTTAAATTTTTTTAGCAATTGACCATTCTACCTTATTATGACCTATAGATAAGGGCACAATATATATAATTCAAAATAAAACATTATAGCCTCTTTGGAATTGGTGAAATCTTTTAAAGAAATAATATATTCTCAGAAATAGTAATCTTCTTTGTTATTATTATTGCTTTTTTCTTTAGTAATTTAAAGAACAATCAAAATTTAAATCTTAAGCTTTATTTGTTATATCTCTTTCAATTTTTAATACTGAACATAATTTGTAATAGTAATTTTTTTGTGTGTTTTAGCATGGTTTCTTCATCCTGTTAATTATTTTTTCCCAAGAAGTTCATCTATTTGGAAGCGATTTCATAGTGAGGAGCAGATTATATCTAAAATTAAAGAATTACAATTCTTCACTCCATGGTTCATATACATCATCTCCTTTGTACAAGCTATCATCCTTATTGTCATATGCTCTGTTGGTTCTTTTGTCTCTACTGGATTGTCTCCTCATATTACATATCAAAATGCAATGGTAGATTTTAAGACAGAGAATCTAAAATATTTAAATCCTTTTAATATGTGGTTTGGACCTTCTACCTCTTACCTTATCAGTTAGGAATTAATTTTTCTATTGTTTTTAATGTAATAAATGTATTTTTGTTTAAGAATAATTTTAAGTATTAAATTGACTTAGTTCTAGTTAATTTTCTCTCTAAATTAAGTTTACATGTTATCATTTAATTATAGATACTGCTTATCAAATGTAATCAATTAATTGATCTGACTTTTAAAAATAGAACTTTGTTTCTTTATAGTTTAATGAGTGAAAAATCTCCATCGTAAAATAAAAATTGCATTTAAATATTTTACATATGTGAGCATCCCTTGATAATAATAGAATGGAAATCAGACCTTTGCCATTAAACAAATTTTCCATTAAATAAATTAGGCCTTCTATTCATTCATACATGCATGTAGAAATATAGAGGGGTTGATAATGCAAATATAAGGTGAGGGATGATTGCATGTGAAAGAGAAGCATTGGAATGCTAAATTAAGATATTAAAAGAAGCTAAATATAAAGTAATGTAAATAAGTACATAAAAAGATTTGTATTGATAATTTATTAATAAATGATAATGTGTCTAAATTTAAAAAGATGAAGCAACAATTTAATATAGAGCCAGTCAAAGAATAAACAATACATGGAGCCAAAGAGACATTAAAAATCATTGAGGAGAGTGTGAGTTAACAAGACATTCAAATGCTTATAGAGATTGTGAAAATTAGACAACAAAAGGCTAATAAAATGTTAAAAAAACCAAGAAAAGAGTGATGAAAGAACTTTAGAAAATCTTATAAAAGATGGCTGAAAGGTTCTATGAAAATCAAAAAATAATGAAAAATATGTCAAGTGAACTTAGAGAGGTACAGACAAGGAAAAGAAATTATAGAGCTTAGAAAAATAATGGGCAATATTAAAAAAGAAATAGTGATCCAAGTGCAATAAAAAATGGAAATTATGAAAAGAAAATTGAATGCTGGTTTAGAAGAAATTATACACAAAGCTGTTGATGATAATGCAAATGAAATACAAGTGAATATTCATATGATGGACAATGGAAATTTTGGAAGCTGAAGAGACATTTATAAAATATAATAATGATGAAGAAAGAGAATAAGACCTGATAGTGAAAGAAAGTCAGGTTCAGAAAAATGAACATGAAAAAATAGCTCAAATCCAGAAAAAAGTAATGGAAACTAAAGAAAGTATAGTTACCTCCATAGATAAAATCCATGCAAATTACATAAAGATGAAAGTAGAAATCAAAATCCAGAATTTGGAATGGGGAAAAGAAATTAAAGAGAATAAGAAAAAGGAGAGCATAAAGGAAGTGAGACATAATGAGTTATATGAGAGTAATGATATAGGTGTAAAGTGAGTGAGAAGTGCACATTAGTAATATCAACCAATTTTTAAAAATAAATATTTTTCAAGAAAATGCTGATGAAACATCTGTAGACCACCTAAACAACCTGTACAGTTACTTCTTACTAAACCAACTAAAGAGGATGAAAAAGTAGTCATTGCCTATGATCATCCACAAACCCCAGTCAAAGAATGATGGAAGTTGTTGATACAAAAGCCAAGCTCATACAAAGGTTACTAAGAATCAGTTATCAATAATTTTTGAGCAGAAGAAAGGAAAAAGGGAATGCATTTCCATATCATGCAAGAAAAAGTTCTGAATGAACAATGGTGAAAGCTTCACTGTTTTTTCAAAGACAGCAAAATTGTAGACATTAACTGCATATGATATGATAGAAGGGCAAATTATAATTTGCTATTTAAAATAGAGCAAATGATATTAAGCACTGATCAAAAACAATAGAACCACTTGCCAAATTCTTAAATACAATAGACTTGAGCTTACAGAAGCAAAAAAACATAAAAAAGAGAAAACAAATTTACTATACCAAATAGACTCCTAAAAAATAGAAATTATACAACTATTGGATGCATAGAGACAAGTAGTAACCCTAGATTCCAACCATATGACCTAACTGAAAAGAGAAAAACAACAAGTTTAGAAAATCCAGGGTGTTATATGGATCTAAAAACTATCGTAGTCCAAGGCAAGAAAGGAGTCCTGAAAGATCACTTAAGTATTCACCATATCCAAATACTCAATAGAATAGGAAATGAGATAGTCATAGAAAGCAAATAGAAAGAGATCTAATCCAGTATAAGGAAAGTAGTGGTGGCTCCAGAGATGGCAGAAGTAATCCTAAATTAATATTAGTGAAGATACCATCACCACTGAAAAAGTACTTAGACCAGTGTAAAGATTGATTCTTATACTAGATAAGAAAGACCTATTCTTTGATGACCTTGATATGGAAAGGGATAAATGATTTTGGAAATATGGATTATGTACTAAAAATTTTAAAAATTAAAAGAGAATTTTGAAAAAAATATTAAGAATATAAAATTTTAAATCACTCCAAGAATTAGACTTATATCTGATTCTAACTCTTGTTTGGAGAATGGGGAAACCTTTTAACTGTTTGAGTTCATTTATTTTTACTTTTAATGCTGATAATGGATAGAGGATTTTACCACTAGTGTGAGGATGCAATGTATTCATGTAATTTCTGGAATGTTTATATTTTATGTACTGTATCAACTCTCTTTTGAAGTCATATACCTGCCTTTAAGTGTCAAGAAGAAGAGCAGAGCAACTTGTGAAATGATTTTGTAGATGCATTTATAGGTGCTTTTCATGATCAGTTAACATAGCTCTGCACCATAATCATTTAGCCTGAAAATCTCATATGTCCTAATAAGCAAGGCTTTGTATTGAAAAGATTTTATTACACATTAAAATATTTTGGGTTTTTATACTTAATAATGTTTAAATTGATATAGCTCTCCTGGTATTCTGTAGGGCTTCTCAAACAGGATGATGGGATCTCATTTTCCAAGGATCCTGGGGTTAAAAAATTATCCTGGGATAATAAAACAAATTTCCTAGAAATCACTCTAATTCTTATTAAGATTTTTTTTTTTTTACTTTTTTTAAAGATATTGAAAATATTCGCACTCAAAATTTTAGTATATGTATTTGCTCTACTTTTTTAGCCATAATAATGAATTTTGATCAAAATTAGAAAATGCAATACATGTGCCACAGATAAAGAATTTACCATACAAATTTAAATATATTGAATTGTAGTCATCTGATATCTATAATTATAATTTACAAACTTTTTAGTATAAACCTTTGTTACGAAACTCATTTTCCACTCTGAAATTCTTTTTAATATGAATTTGTAAACAAAAATGTTGTGCAATGTTATGAAATTTGACTTTTATTTTATTATTATAATTATTACTGTGGGTAATTTAGTATAAACAAAAACATAAGTAAATAAAGAAGTGCTTAAGTAACATTTGAAAATTTTATTCATAATTCTTAAAGACAAATCATGGTTAGAAATTTTTTTTAAAGAATAAAAAAGATTTTTTAAACACATTTTGAAAATTGAATTATAAGTAGGACTAGAGACAAGAATCCTTATGACATCAATAATATCTCAAAGGAAATGAGTATTTCTGAAGCAACAGGGAAGCACACAAATAATTTAGAAAAAATTATATAATGCACTATTAACTGACCCACTGACATGAATTGAATTGGAAAGAGCTTTTTCTGCAGCTGATCTTTTCATCATGAAAATTCATTTATATAGTGCTATGCTAATAAATTGTAATTGTAAGTGATAGTGCTATTGACAATTTATGTTTTTTTTATAAAAATTAATGTTTTCATATCTCATTATATTTTATTCAAATCAATATGAATTTATTTTTGTTTTGTTTATAGTGAATTATTTTGTATTTAAGTTTTTCACATTAAAAATGGTCTTTTGTTTTATATTGTTTTGAACTGAAAAAATACTTGTCATAACAACACAACATGTACTAAATTTATTAATTCATGCTTGTTAATGGATCTCGGGAAATCCTGCTATCCTGGTAATAAAATATTTTTTATTCCAGAATCCTGGGATTTAAATATAAGAAATAAGAAACTCTAGTATTCAGACTATAATATGTACTTATTGCCCAGTGGTTGGATTCTTTATTTATTTCAGTGCTGCAGGTTGATATTCATTCTCTTTATAGTTGAATGCCAATCCAATTTCCATGAAAACAATTAAGAATGTACTACTTCATAAAAAAACTATACAAAAAGCAGTGTTTAAAATAATTATTTGATTGAGTCCACTAGAGGGAGCCTGGGACTCCAGTTCACTCTGTTACAGGCTCCCAGTTTTATTCACCAAAGTTATAGTCTAGTTTTGAATTCATAAAAGAAAAGTTTACTAAGATGTAAGTGAATACTTGTTTTATTGCCTTTTCATCTTTACAAGAAATTTTAAAGAAGTTTTCATTCAAGAATAATTAAAATTACATATCGTTTCCGTTTTATGCAAACAGTTGTCATTGGAAAGAGGCAAACGCTAGGTTAAGTAATTCTTAGAATTATTAGAATAACATAAATCTTTGAAAAATATTTTTAAATGAAACTAAATGGTTCTAAAAAGAATAGAGACACTAGAAATCCTGATTTTATTGATAGAATAAAAAGAGAAAACATTTGGATATTAAATCTCATTGAAAATGCTGAAAATAAAAATGTTAACAAAAATAGTCTTAAGAACTTTATCTTTGCATGAGATATTAATAATGTTAAACAAGTTTCTATAGCTGAAAACCAGTCAGGGAAGACAGAAAACAACCTAAGGAACATGATAGATACAAAAATTAATAATAAAATTAAGAAAGAAAGAAATCCTAGTGTTAAATTGTTCATAGGAATAAAGTAATGATATTATTGTGTTGAACAGGTCGAATAAATTATTTTGAATTTTAATTCGATCTCAATTTTAGAATTGAACATTATAGATTATGACTTAAGCTATCTTCCTGCACAAAAATCAAGTTTCACCAATGATCACAACAGAAGTTATTAGCCCATTTCCGGTGTGATTGGGGCATCACAAAAAATAAAAATAAAAATTTTCAAATCAACACAGAAATACAACGAAATGATTCCTCAGCAAAAAACAAACAAACGATTTAAAGGCAAAATTAGTACAAATGATGTTTTAGACATAAGCAGAGGCATTGAAGCTACAAATGATTCATCCTCTTTTAATTATTTCAAACTTTAACAATAAACTTCCAGATTATACAACCGAATTCTTGATTCCTATTCAAGACCTAGAATTCAATCCAAAGAAGCAGAATCCAATTAGTATCAACAAATAATAACCATAGTGAACCCTGAGGGACTTTATAGTTGGGTAAATTGAACAGGTATTGTGAACATTTGCAGACACAGGAGGTTGATAATGATTACAAACAGACTTTCAGCTCCATTGACCTCAGTGTGTTAGGTGATATAGACAAATGGTGTGTATTCAAAGTGTGCAAAGTAAATCTGGCTTGATTCCAGACTACATTAAATCCAACTGTTGCATTGGTGGGCACAGGTCTGCACTCCTCATTTCTTTCACAGGGGTTGATGATGGTGGTCGTTGGGGGTCTGGTTTGTGGGTACGGGCAGTTGACCATTATTGCCACTTCCGGAAAACCTGCCAGGAGGGTACAGGGTCAATTCAGCACCTTTACTGCTCTGATGGGCTGCTGCACTCCCTTGATGGATTGTTTTTGGGCAGTGCAGATCTGTGCTCATCCATATATAGATACATATTGAGTAAGGTTATACAACCCTTTTGTGGATATGTTTTTTTAACGAGCGTATGTACTTTGTTTTTACCTTGTAACATTGAACACTGTAATATCATGTAGCTGGTGATCAGTCACCTGTGTTTTTTTACCTTAATAAAAAATAATAATAATAATAATAATAATTATTTGAGATATTAGAATGGTGAATGGAAACAAATATAATTATCTTATCTTTTAGGGAAGGGTATTGTAATAGTATTGAACTAAGACAAATGCAGTAGTAAATAACTATTTAAAAATGAAACAGACTTAAAATATAAATTGACATAGTAACAATAATTGATTTTTAAAAAAAAAATATTTGTTATACATTTTTGCTGCTATGAATTGTAAAAGATTAAGTTGTTTCTTTTATAAAATATGGTAATCGTATTTAGCATTTTAAATATAAAATAATGTAGTTGCATGTATGTATTTCTATATCATGAAAATATATAGCTGTTTTTTATAATTTATTAAATAAAAAAAGTAATACAAAATTTTATTCTATTGCAACTAAAAAATTAATCATTTAATTAATATGTATTGTCTAAAGACAAGAAAGATTATATACTTTATTTTATTTTCTTCCATTTATAAAAAAAATGTTAGATTAAAAAAACTGATGTAGAATTTTTTTTTTTTGAAATTTTATATTTATAATGCTTGATCAAAAATGTTTTCTTTTTTTAATTTAACTTTTATTTTATGGTTTGTAATTTGCTGATATTTTACTAGAATGAATTTATTAAAGATTTGAAAGAAAAATTATTTTTATTATGATTTAATAAAAAGAGAAGATTAAATTGATTAGTATAAAACTGTGATTGGACAGAGAAGTATTCTATTGTTATGAGGATATATAAGTAAGCATTGCACAAGTCACTATCTCTTGGTTCTTGCTCTTTGTTCCTGCCCATATGTTCCTGCTCAAGGCACTGGTATTTCTGCTACTATTCTTACTGTTTGCAGAAGTTGATCTGAAAGCAATTATAGCCAATGAACTGCTCTTGGCAGAATGGCTGAAGGCTATTGATATTTGAACTAATATTGATAATCACCTGTTAATTGACAGAATTCTGTAATGATAAAATTCATTAAGAAAATGAAACTAAGAATAATGCAGTATTAAAGCTCCAGTGTGTGCCAGTCCAGACTGGATATTGTAGGTGTCCTGTAGAAAAATCTATTTCCTGCCTGGAGTGAGGAAAAAGATGCTAGTCCTCCTGTGGAAGATCATCTGTTGCCTGCCTAGAGTGAGAGAAAAGATGATAGTCGACTTATAAGGTATATTCCATTAGACCTATCATAACAATTACCTCCACTCATCATGAAGACTTGAATATGAAGAACTGAATATTTGTTAATAATTACATATACATAATTTATAATAGTCAAATTCTCTTAAATATAATAGCATGTTTAAAGACCAGTCTAATTAACTAATAATTTTGAGTAAAATGAAATTTTATTTTAATAATACAAAATGTCATTATAAACCATTACAATTTTATTATTCTTATTAATTAAATCTAAAATATAATTTTTTTTATTATTTTTTTTTAATATTAATTTACATTTGATATCTGCTGTGATGTTTAAATATATATGCCATAAGATGTTTAATGAAATGTATGTTTTGTTTATTGTTAAAATCCATCTTGTGTATGGATAATTTTATCTCTTTCCTTGCAAATAAGTTTAAACTCTATAACTATTCTTTTTAGTTTATGTTTGCCAATGAGGAAATATTGAGGAATACCGAAGCAACTAACAGGGGAGGAGGAATGTATATTTAAAATTGCTCTTTAGTCTGATAATATCATTTTTTAATTAGAAATGGTGCTTAGATGTGAGTAATTTGTAATCCTATAAAGACATTGTTTGACTGAAGAAATATACTAGTTGTAGATTAATTGAAAGGGAAGGTCATCATCAGTGATCTGTGTGACTTAGTATAATTTCAATAGCCACATCTCACTGCATATTTAAAATTATATTATTGAAAAATATAGATAGAATTCTTTTGTCTTGATATTTGAGAAGTTTTGAAAGCTAGAATGCTGTAGTATTGTCGTGGGTAAGATTATATGATGATGGTGGTATTATGTTGTTCCATTAAATGTAGTCAAAGAAATAGTTGCGGATAAATAAAATATAAATAGTAGTTAAATGGGCAACCAGCACATAGTTAATTTAAGTGTAAATGTGTCATGAGCTAGATTATATAATGCTGACAATGTTATGTTGTTCTATTAAATGCAGTCAAAGAAGTAGTTGTGAATGAAGAAAATATAAATAGTAATTGAATGGATAACCAAGACAGTTAATTTAAGTGTAATGTCTTTTAGTATATTGTTCAAGTTCCATTACAGAATGAGTGTAACATGGTCCTAATTGTGCTGTGGATGATTGCATTTTATTATATAATAATAGAAAAGATATTATACAGCAAAAATTACCCCCTTTTTCTTGAAGTTATTTATAGATTTTTGCACTTCACAATTTTTCAAAAGCCTTGTCAAATAGATACATTGATTCAATGAAATTCAAAGACAATTTGGTATTTTTTTTACTATTTCGTTTAAATAAATTGTTTTTATTTTTCAAAATGATAAAAGATTATAATATATAGAAATTTTGAAATTAATATATTAATTTATGAACCAAGATGATTTATATGTGTATGGGTCACATGTTTGTTGATTGTAAGGCAAGTAAAAGTCAATCTGATCAACAGTCAAATACTACTGCTCAATGCCTGGAGGGTTATGAAAATGAATATATAAATTGAAACATTGCATTACCAAAATGAATATGAAATTTTAAAAAATATCTTCTGAAATTGTCTATTGAAAATATTTCATTTCCATTGGTTTAATATTCTGATAATCTATTGGCCAACTTGACAGACAATTAAATCTAAGTTTAAGGATCTTGGAAATCTTTTCAGATATTTTTTCTTGTTCTGTTCTAAAATATGAGACTGGATCTAAACAAATTAAGCCATTTTAACAATAATTGTTTATTATCCAATGAACAGATCCTTTTCCCACACAACTGTTAATATAAAGAGCATCAATTCTATTGATGATATAAGTTTTTTAAAAATCTCCTTAAATTACACAAACTTGGGGTGAAATTAAGATTAATTTATTAACATATATGCATATGTATATCTTATTATTTTATAAGTTAAATCTAACTGCAAAGCAAAGATTTTCTGTTCTGATAAACTTCTACTTCATCAAAGTTAAAAAATTTTGAAGCAAATACAGCTGCCAGATGTTTTTAGTTGTTTCACATAACTTGTTTATTAGCAATCTATTTTACTTCTTGTGAATAATGCAGTTGTGTTTATATAATAAGATCCAACATTAACTACTGATAAATACCAACATTAATTGTATCTATGATAATCTTTATTGATTAGATCTCCACTAAAATAATATTATTTTTTTAAATAATATGCAGTTTAGCATAATAGCAGACACAACAACTAAAAGTTCATGGATTAATTCGCAGCTGAGAAAAGCAAAAAAAAAAATTGAAGTTTAATCGATTAGAATTGTTATGCTCAACACATTATTCTAATGTGCGAACACATCACATGATTTCACAAATAACAGACCATCAGATCATTTTTTTGAACACGTTTTTCACAGACCACTAGTATCTACAATTTGTTATTATAAATCTTAGGTTAATTACTGTAATTTATAAACATATGTTAGAGCACAAAATGCTACTAAAAATCTCATTATAAAGTACGATTGTCTTCCGTCATATAAGTATAGCAGTAAACTGACATTATTTCTAGGAAACTTACAGCATTACATTATTATACAAAGTATAAAATTTATAATCTCATGTAGAGATTAGGGACAGTTTAAAATGCAAATCTTATAAATTGCTATATATTTTTTTAAAAAAAAAAACAAAAGCAAAAACCAACAACTCTAAAGGAAATTCAGTGTATTCCAAACTTTTTTATGACCTAATTATGAAAATACATGAGAATATATATAAAAAAATTTAAACTGTGTGAGAAGACTTTGAAACATTCAAAATAATAATCTTGCACCAAGTCTTTAAATTATTACTAAGTCTATCATTAATCATGTTAAATTTTTTATTATACGTTCAAGATCTATTGAAGAGTCACAAAGAAATTTAATTACTAATCTGTGCATTCATAAAGGTATTCTACACATATTGGAATTTGCTGTTGATTAGCCTTCTCATTTAGTTAATCAGGAATATACAATTATAAATAAATAACATCATTATTAAGAATGTGATAACTGCATGTCAATTTGCATACAAGTCTGGCATCTGATATAAGTATCTGTTTTGCATTAATTTATTTTTTATTATAACCATCTACATAAATAATCATTCATTTGCTCAATGTATAATAACACAGCTTTTTGTATTTTTTTTTTAAAAATCCTCATATTTTAATCTTCCATTAGCAGCCTATTGACTTAAAGAGTTCATAAAAATTTTGTTGAACAAATTATAAATAATTTTAATATCATGAATAATGCATACTCATTGTGTAAGCAAAAGTAACTATGTCTTTTTTGTGGCTTTTAAACCATTATATAATGCAGATTGCTAGTTAGGTTTTGACTTAATAAACTGGAAGTTTTTGTTTAATAATCATACAACAATTTCAAACTTTTGTTATGTGGTAACTCAATGTAAGTTAAGTTTATTATTAATAATTTTGTTTGAGTATAAAAAATTATGGAAGAGTATTACAGAGATATGTATTAAACTAGTGGCATGTTTATCAAATTGCAAAAGAAGATATCAGCAAGACCAATGCAAGGGAGGAGTGCATTAACTTGAAAATTTATTTTTATATGCTATGGGTTTTTCAGTGGTATTTTCAAAATTCATAATGGAATAAAATCGTACTTACAGTTTAAACTTTTATTTCTAACAATTTGATGAACAGTTAATTAAAAAGATTTTATTGTTGAAAAATCTTACCAAAAAATATCATATAAACAATTTTTGCAATTATTAATTACTAAATATGGTTGTTTAGAAAGTGAATTTAATGAAATATATAACATTTTCACTTTTGGTTTTCACATTTTCAGTAACTATGATAGCATTAAAAGATTTTTTAGTTATTGAAAAATATAAAATATTTAAAAAATAATTAAAATGGTCAATCAGAATTTTAAAAATCTTGCAAAGTTAGCTATTGTGCAAAAGAAGCGTATAAAATAATGTGAAAGAAGGAATTAGTGATTTTGCAAATGCAGAAGTGAGATGGAAGGAATTTTTTAAAGAGGGAAAGTTTATTAATTTGATAATAAAGCATGTAGATGAAAACAAAAAAAAAAACATTTTGAAATTGTGGGAATCTTTTGAAACTTTTGCATTTGAGCCTAATTTTATGTAATTATGCCACTGCTGAAAAGAGACTTTCTTTTTCTTTTATATATATATTATAATGGGATTTTCCGTTTTCCATATATATTTTACGCATATATGTAGTCTTGTACGATTGCGTGTATGTATATATAACGATACACGTATATGTGTAATGGTTTGAAAGAATATTTATTCTTAAATTATTCCATTTTATTGCCCCAGCATATTTATGAGCATCAATTTATGACCTCAAGCGCCAATCCCATATTTCTATAAGAATTATGCTGGGAGAACTGGAATACCAATATGGAAATGCCCCTGGACTAGCTCTGCTCAGGGCTGGTGGTAAGATTTACCGGCAGTAGATCTAACTCTCTCTTTTTTTTATTTAAAAAAAAAACAACTCATAACATAAAAACAAAACAAAAAAAACCATTCATTTTATATACATTTATTAGCTATGATATTTACGTATGTATAAAAAAATATATTATTTACTTAAGTTAAATTAGTGTCTTTTTTCTCTTTTAAATCAAAGATTCATATCAGTTTTTCTTTGCTCTTTTCTCTTTTTGCCAAAACTTCCACACACACAAATATGCTATTATATGTATTTTGCACCGAAGATTTAATTGGACTAATTTATACACTAATGAATTCCATAGTAAATAGTTTGACCTATCCGGGCACAAAAAATAAATTTTAAGTTCACAATTGTGTCAAATAAACAGTTTTCTCAAATTCGTGGAGTAAGCTTACTAAAAGTGACATATATAGATATAATTAGAAAGAAAATACCTGGTTTCCCCGGGGAATTGATCGAATTCTCTTGGTGAAAATGGAATCTCCGGTCCTTTGTTGGTGAACGAACTTTGTTGTTTTTTTTTCTTTGAAGTTCGGGTTCCATGGCTAAAATCTGTTTATTTATTTTCTTTCTCTTCTGGCGATTCAATATTGTTGCTTATTGAGGCGAATTCTCCGGGCTTGACGTCCCTTCTCCGCTATCGGCAGCTGCTATACATTCGGGGGCAAAGGATTCGGACCCTCCGCACGTTGAAGCCTCTACCCCAGTCTGACCATATTTTATCAAAATGTATATCACGTTGACCGTCCGCTTTCTTCTACCTCCAAACTTATACTAAAATAATAAATTTAATTTTTCTTTAATTATCAAACTTATCTTTCTTTTCACTCTTTTTTTTAATTATATTTCCATTCACATTCCATATGCCTTTGTTGGAATGTACCACAAAAGCTTTTTACACCTATTTCTTTCCAAATAATATTTAATTAGTATTAGACATTCCACGATTTTTATAATTACTTCCATTGTTCTGCAAAATGAGTCTTCCATATTGACATTTAAAGTTCTTTTGTTGACTTAATATGTATATATTTAAAAAGTTTATCAAACAAAATATTTTTTATTTTGTGAATTTTTATTTTTAATGGTTCAAAAACGCACTCACACATATACATAGAAATGTGTATAGCTGGGTTTGGCAAAAGAGAGAAAAAAATCAGAGCAAGTGTATAACCCCCCATATATCTTCTATGAGTTCCTTTTAATTAAAATAACTAAATCAATTCAATACGACCACACAAATGACCGTTGATTGTACACCAAACTATAAATATTAATTTTGTTAGTAAAGTAATATATATTTTTAATAATACGTTAGTAATAAGATATATATTTTTTTAATAATGCGTTAAGTATACGAATCCGTATTTGTCTAATTATCGCAACAGGGTTTGATTATGCCTGCCCTGTTGCAATATATATATATAAGCCCTTAATTAAACAGTCTCATTCATTCTATATGTAGGATATATGATGGTTGTTTTATGTGTTTATGATTTGACTATCATCTATAAACATTCACTATTATTAATATTATAGACATTTTTTTTGTTGCTAAAAAACTACTGAATAATCTTTTCATTTTGATAAATCATCAATAAAACAACTTATCCATAGTCACAGAATCCCTACTAAGTTTATATCTTATGCTCTTTTTAGACTTCCATATGAACTTATTGATAAGAAAATCTTGGTGCTAGTTTAAATAGTATAATAATCAAACAAAAGTAAATTTAAATTTCATAATCCAGAGAGACTTCTTTTTTTGTGTTAAAAATGAAAATATGTACTGCTATTGCTAATCATTAACTAATTAACAGTGCATACAGTTCCTTTGTGATTGACCTTTAGCTTTGTCAGAAGCTAAATACCAAACCAAATTATATGCCAAAATATCTATAAAAAAATTATGTAGTTTAATTCTGTAATTATTAGATTTTTAGTAATACTTTATAATACTATAATTTTGCATGTAAAAGTTAACTATCAGCATTTTTATGAGTTGTACAGCTAATAAAAATTTTTTGACAGCTTAAGTTATAATATTTTTAAGCTAAAATGTGTGTATCATGCTGTATTAAATTTCAAATATTTGTTAGTATAGAATATTAAATAATAATTTTTTTAGTTAATAGTATTAATTTAGTCATGATTAAATCATCTAAAATGTTTTTAAAAGCTTATATCTATTTTAAATTCTGAAACCAAGTGCAAATCCTATATTTTTGGTTTACTGGTAATTTAAATTTATAATATTTTAGTTCATTTTAATTTTGACATAATATTATAGTTAAATATGAAACTAATAATTAAAGTTAATATTTTTTAAAGTAATAGTTAGGTGAATGTTGAATTAATGAATAAATAAATAAATTTAATTTTAACAGTATTTATTTTTGAAATATCAAATGTCTAATTTTAAAAAAACAATTTAAACATTCTATTCTGACATACTTGTGTAAATTACATTAAATGATAAATAAATGTATTAAATATTATCTTTAATATTTGTTTTATTTAACACAATGTAAATTTCATTATCCTGGTGTCTGTAATTTTAAATGATTATTTTATTGTACCAGGAAGTAAAATTTGATTTTTGTTTGTCTAGACAAGATAAAATTGATTTATTTTGTCAGGTGTTGTTAGCCAAGAAGTCATCGCATCCGCCTTGTAAGCAAGTAGTTGGTTGCAGACGTTTGTGGGTTCGCGTCCTGGCTGATGCTATGACATATGAGAAAAAAAATTGATTTATTTTTAAAATTGAATATTAATTAATTAGATTTTTACTTGACTTCCTTCCCTAGTTATATTAGATCAAGGATTTGAGCTAATCAGGGAAGAGGTTACAGGTTAAAAGGTTAATAAATATTGTAAAGTGGTCACATGACTACAATTATAAATAAGGTGAAATTGACACCTGATTTTATTATACTCTCTTTTCTATCAGTTTAATTTTATTTTTATGTGTAGCAGTTGTATTTTAAAAACTCCAGTTAAATTTTAAAAGTGTAATTTTCTTTAAATTTTATTATTTCTTAACTAAGTATAAATTTATATCTGGGACACTTGTCTGAATTTAAACTCCAAGGAACTAAAATTTTTATACCTGCCAGCTTTATTAGTAATACAATTTAACTATTAAAATGGTGATCATGTGATGTTTAGTGGTTTAATTATTATGTTTAAAATATTATCTTTCAGAATTTTTCCACTGGGATAATTCAATAGTTATTACTATTATTATCCCTATAATGACATAAGATCTAGTGTCGATTTCAAGGCATATTTGAATGTCTGCTTTAAATTTAAATTTGCCACAATATACTTAAAATTCTTAGTGGCAATAATGACATTAAAAATATTAATAATTTCCTGATATCTTATGTAAAACACTTGTTTATATTAAATAATATCCAGAATTTATTTACTTCTAATAAAAAAACTTTTAATTCATAGGTTAAAGGCTTATATTTTATTATGATGAATATGTTTATCAGACATTTACAAAATTATTTTAAGCCTACAAAAGAAATATTTAACATAATAATTTATTGGTGGTTATTTTAACAAAATATTTTCATCATTTTTATGATAGATATATAAAAGAATTTATTTATTATGACTACTTCTGTTTTCTCCCCTTGAAAGAAATAAATCATTTGTTCAAGATGGGGGTGATAAAAAAAAATCAACATGCATTTAAATTATTTGATAAATATTAGGAACATTTAAAAATTATTTACTTTTTAAAATGGAAATATAAAATATTTCTGCAAAAATAATTGTATTTGAATTGACTTTAAATGAACTTTGCCTGCAATAATATTAAAAATCCTGGGAATTCTTTTCTATGGATATCACTATAATTATAAATGTAACATTTGAAACAAATATCTTTCTTCTGCTGAATATTTTTATGATTTTGGATAAATATAATTTAAAGAAGTATTTTCCTGCAAATATTTATTTATTAGAAATTAAGATTTTTATAATAAATTAATTTTGAAATCTGCAGTCAAATATTGAATAATATTTACTGCAACTTAATAAATGTGTATCATAAAAAATAGCCATTTATTGAATAAATAATCTTGTTATTTGCTAATATAATTATCTGAAATTTTACTAAGGATATCCAAGAAGCACTTTCCATATTTTATACTTTATATTCTAAATTTTGATATTATAATTATATTGCATTTATAATGAATATATTTGCTGGTTACAAGATTTTTGTTGCCGAACATTCACTCATGTTTCAGTTTAACGGTGAATAGTTAAAGAAGAAATGACTTTATTTTAGTAATTTAAATGATAAAAGATTGAATTATTATTTGTATTTATGATTTTTGCATACCATGTTTTATTTCAGGTGCATATTATTTTATATGCTATTTTTGAAATATTTTTAATTAGTTCTCAGAATAGCAGTCTATTATATTTGCATATTTTAAAATAGTACATGTTTTTTTTTTGCATATGAATCATTTATAAATATATATTCTGTATGCTGAATGTATGTTTCTATTATTTAGTGCCTAATTTTACTCAAACCATATTTAGCATTAAGTATTATTTCTTATCATCTTTCACATCTATTAGTGATTATACTTTGCTTAGAGATAGTAACTTAGCAGTGATTATACTTTGCTTAGAGATAGAAACTTAGCATTTCTCTGTTTAGAAATGCTTATTTATACCAGTATGTTTGGAATAGTAGCGTTGATTTGTCTCTTATCATTTTTCTAGCTTATTTTTAAGAGATGATAGCATTAGTCTTTATTATTATATTGCTAGTATATATTTTAAGAGATAGTATTAGTCTTTTATATATATTATCTTGCTAGCATATATATTTTTGGAGATAGTAGCACAGGATATCTCTATTTTAAGGTAATCCCTATTTAATATTTTGTCCCTGATGAGCATTCTCATTATTTTCTGACTAGTTCAAAGACCTAAGTCCCTTTCTTATTAGTCCTCAACAATAGGTGCATTTTATGAGCTTTGCCATCATACTTTTTATTTTATCTTACTTAGTTATTTGTAGATGGTTTTTGCTTGTTATTAATAATGTTATAAAGCATGTGTAATATTTTACCATGTTTTTATCTGGATTTTAGCTGTTTTTATCAAGGTATTGAGGAATTCTATCTTACTTCTTATAGAATTCTTGGTTGACCTAGATGTGAATGATTATTGTCAATGTGTAAGTCCTATATTTGAGTTTTACTAATGATGAGGACAAAATATGCTAATTATTTTCAAAATTTGTAAAATTATATTTTAGGTATAAATAGACAATGTACATCTTTTACCACTCCTTCATTACTGAATTGGTAAGCTTTTATTTTGAATATGTTAAATATTCATAAAAGGGACATTACTTATAAAGATTATTATCATTATATGAATGCATTGATAAGTAAGAACTTTTTGATAATTAAGCAATAGAAAGTTTATTTTAATCTGCTGGATTATTCCTGCTTAATCTAATTGAATTTTTTTTTATAAAACATGATGTATATTTTAATCCTTCTATCGTAAATTTTGAGGAAGTAATATTTTTAAAGGTCTTTGGCTGTATGGACTTGGAATATATTTAGTATTTGTGATTTTGTATTTACTTTCTGTAAATAATTTTTTTTTTTTGTTATTTAAAAAATTTCACATCATTCCACTTATCAACCAGAAATCATTTCACATATTAATCAGAAATATGAATAATCATATTAGATATTATTAAATTATTTTAAGTGTATTTTCTAAAAGAGTACATAAACATTGGAACTAATAAAAGTAACGTTATTGGAATATTATAATTACACCTAAGAAAGATATATTTGCTCAATAAAGAGTTATAATCTAATTTATCACTTTGGATCACTTCAGACAATTTGATCTGTTTACTTAAAGATTACTGTGCTTATTTATTACACAATTACTTTTCATATTAAATCATTTATGATAAAGTTAAATTGTAGAATTTAATTCAAATTTAGAAGATGTTTAAGGTTTGTTCTAGAGTATTTAGAATGGCTATAAAATTCCTTACCCATTCTTGATATCTGAATGTCATTCTAGATTATTATTTAACTTATTCCAAATTAAGATATTGTTTTTGTTTTATTTAAATTAATAATATGGCAATTGTTATTATCATAATTATAATAAGACATTATTTTAGGATTAAATCTGTCTTATTTTATTTTCTAGGATATCATTCAAAGTACAATAGATCTGTTGACTCAAAAAGAATTTATTTTATGATTAAGTGAGATCATATCCTGAAATACCATGATTTGTTTCAAGAACCATGTTATTTAAATTTATCTTAATTAATGAAGAAATTATTTTCAAAAGATTAATCTTATGTGGCAAAGATTTAAAAGATCATTTCAATTTTATAAAATTAAATATAAATATAATGTTTTATCTGATCATGGCAATAATATACTTAGAAGATGAATAATAAGGAATGTAGCTGTAGTAGATATCTAAAAGATAAATATTTTAAATATAACCATAATGTCACATGGTCACAATGATAAGTGTTTATTATTTATGCTAGAATCCTCATCTTAAGTTATTGATAATATTGCTTTGTACTTTAATTATATTTTATTGTAATCACTTCCCCCTGTATATCTCTTATTGTAACTTATGGCATTTATTAAATACACCCACTGAGCTTAGCTATTATATGACATTTTAGCCTATATATTATTCTTTCCTTTTGTATCATATTCTTTTATGGTTACAATTTTGGCTTGCCAAATTTGGTGGCAATCAGTCAGCTGGAAGTAACCAATCAATAGCAGTTATCTTTTTATCAATTACAATATAAAAAAGCATGTATGAAAATAAATTATTCTCAACTTTGTTAGTGAAAACATCACAAAGCTCCAGTAATTTTTGTAGATTTTGGTGGTCTAGTATGCACAACTTTTAAGGCAAAATGCTTCTTTAAACATGCTTACACTGACACAATTTTATTATTGGCTATTCCAAAATCAAATGTGTTGTTTAAACTAATATGACTATCTTGCACTAATATTTATGGCATCATTTAAATAACACTTTATTACCCACGAAATATAATTTTTTACAATGATAAAATATACAACCATTACTCATAAAATAATCTACTGATTTGACAATAAAAACAATATTTTAAATTACTTCATGTTATGGAAATTTATCTATAATTTATTATTTAATATAATTATTCTAATGAAAAATTATTATCAATTGTCTCTTTTAGTTTTGATTCTGTATATCTTTTTAGATGTTGAAGTTGAATATTGAAGAAGGATTAAAAAAGTATTCTTTAATTTGAAATGGTCCTCATTTATTATGAAAGAATCCGATTTTATTATAAAAGTATATAATGTTCAGAAAAGTTGATACTAAAAAAGAGGATATCTGCAATGAGTTAGAATATATATGATAAAATGGAAAAGTCATATTTCTAGAAGTAGATAACGTCCAGTAATTATAATGAAATTTTGTATCACTTAACTAGAATATTTTATTAATTTATTAAGAGTCAACATCTTGCATTTATGAGAAAAAAAGTTTTTTGAGTCAATGTAGTTAATTTAAATTATCAACTACCAAGCTGGGTAAGTCGGAATCCTTCTCTATTCTTTCACAAAGATATAGATTTCTAGATGTAAACTTTGTCCAAAATATAAAAAAAAGCATAATGTATTAAAATAGTAAAGACTTGATATCATTCCTTTTAAAATGATATAAAATGTCTTCTAAAAAAAATGATGAGTTTGAATTAAGATAAATGGAGTTTTCATTTTATAAATTTCAAATAGGCTGTGTTAGTATCTATCTAGTAATAAAAAATTTATTTTGACTATATATTTTTTTTTAATTCTAGCTTTTATTATCTTATTGAAAAACACTATCTTTGCAAGTATTCCACAAATTAATTTTTTAATTGTATGTAATCTCGAATAAAAGTTGTTTTGTTTTTTTTTTAATTAAAATAAAATTTTACCTAAACAAGCAAATGTTTATTGATTTATTTCTTCTGCACTGAATTTCATTTATGGTGTTACATTAATGTCAAATAAAATATACAAGTATTTATTTGAATTTTTTTTTAAAAAAAAAACAAACTGTTTCAGCTTTTGGTGCTATCTATTCTCCTTGCATGAGACTGGATAATAAAGTCCTTAATCACTTAGCAAAGAAAGACTACCAATTTAATTTATCTGCTCCTCTAGGCTGCTGTGAAGTGGGATCTAAAAATGCTGCAGGATCACTCACAGAAGCTGAGTGTCAGAATATTAATAAATCTTTTGGTGGTAAGTTAATTAATTTATAATGATTGTTGAGTTAAAATGTATTTTTTTTTTAAAAAAAAAAAATCCACAACTAATATAGTTTGAAAGTCAGTAGTGATAAATTATTACAATTTCCAAGTGAATAGAAGCAAAACTAATATATAGATTAATAAATTTAAAACATAAATATAAATTGAATATTAGCTTTCACCACAAATATGATATACTCTGCAATATACAAAAGTTATAAAGTAAAAAAAAAGCAATATGTAGTAAACACTCAAAATAAATATTAGATTATTTATACACCATAATCATCAACATAAGTATATTAAATAATAATGATTAATAAAATTGTAAATATTGGAAAAACAATGTTTGGTCATTATGTATGATATACTACATAATAAATTAATCAAATCAAATTAAAATCATATTCATTAAGATGAAAACAATATCACCAGCGAAATCAATAAACAGATGAGACACTTGTTTCGCCATTTCTAAAAAATGGATGATATAGGAGGCAATTTGCATATAACTAATAATCTGAAAAGACTATAAATATGGAGCAACAAGGGCTCTGAAAGTGCTAAGTCTGTAAATCAGAATATATATACAAAAGCCTACAAATTATTATATAAAAAGTTTCACTGCAATGCATCAGTGTATTATTAATATTGTTTTAAGTTATATCTTCATAAAACTTATGCTCTTTTGGGAAGTTGGAACTAGAAATGCTTATTATCACAAGTATACTTAGTGTAGGAATAATAAAAAAAAGTTGTATAATGAATATTTATTACAGATTTAGTTAAATACCAGGAAAGGGTTGAAAACTTTACAATCATCAGTGACTATCTAAGATGGGTGACACAGCCAAAAGAGATTAAAAAAGGCAAAGATGTCATGGTAAGTTTTTCCATAGACCTATTTTCACAGAAAGGGCTTCCACAACTACTGAGAATGAAATACAGAAAAGGAAGCAATAAAAATTTTTTTCCATCTATTAATTTAATCTTATTAATATTCACACAAAAATTTTGCTTGAAACCCAAAAGCAGAATGAGGCTGAAATAAACTACTCGATCCAAAATCAGAAATATTAAAAATTGATATAATTTTATAAGAAAAATATAGAAAGAGTTTTTTTTTTAAGAAATTTATAAACATCCTAACTTCTAATTAGGGATAAGAGAATTATGATATTGATTTGATAAGTGTATTTCAAAGTTCATGGAAAGCTATCAAAATTGCCAAAACTAGAAAAATAATGCATAAAATAGTAAATGTTGATAATAGTTATTTTACAATTTATTTTTCTTTATATAAAAATCCTAGCACACATTAATTAATTGTAATTGAGTATTATGATATTAATTCAGAATTAAGTTAGGAACTTATTCTATTTAGAAGATGCTACAATATATGGAAAATCATTATTTCACAAAACAGATTTTTAGATTATTTTGGACATCTATAACCTTTTATTGATAAGCTTGGTGATCATTCATTAAGTGACAGAATGGCATATCATTAAATCACTAAATTACATAAATAATTTAAGTCACATTGCTACACATGAAATTTATAACCATGATCTGAATCTAATATAGTTCAACCCAATTATAACTTTTGAATATAAAGAGTATAATCCTAAAAAGACAATATTGTTAATATAATAACTTAGAATAATAATGTTATGGATATAAAATCAAAAATTTTAAAAAATAATCTGAATTGAAATGTTCATCCTGTATAACAAATAGTGATTGGAGGTTTTGTTGTTTGAGTAATGATAAATAATATAAACCTATAATTAGTATAATCAGGAGATATTAAAATCTTAAGGGAAATGAGATGTTTTCAAGTTACTATTATTGTTTCCATGAATAATTCTAAAGGCAAAGACTAATATAAAAGAAATAATATAAATGTTTTTATTGATAAAATTATACTAATATTTGCGATACCAGAGAAATCTTAATTAGGAAGGTAGCTTTAATTTTGCTTTGTTGTTGCAGAGATAGAAAAGTCTTATGAAAAAAAGACACCAGTTAAAAACCCAGAGAAAGGAATCAAATTCTAAACCATAAAAACTGACTGTTTTTAGTTAAGAAGAAATTATATATTGTATGTAAATAAGGACTTAGTAGGAAAATTTAATGTTAATTAGTATTACAAATGTGAGAGTTTATGATTGGTTTCTCATATGGAATGGAGAAGTTATTGTTTAGTAGCTAGAGGTATGCTTTTGAAAATTTTCAAATCTACAAGATGTTATTTTACATCAACTAAAATATAAAAATTTGCATTATTGATTTTACTCAGCATGGAACAACCGTTGACTACTTGATTTAAATGAGTGATAACCAAGGATAAAAGAATTTTTATTTATTGAAACAGAATAAGAAATCTCATTTTATAGTAAGAGTGAAAACATGTTATGAGTTTATTAGGGGTTCTAAGTAATTCAATAAAGAAAATCAATCATTCTAAACATTATTTAATACAAAATTTGATAACTACAGTGTCCATGGCAAGTTATGAGAATAAAATAGCAATCTTGGAAAATGACATTAATAATTGAGATTTTGGTCTTAATAAATACTTTATTAGAAATAAGGATTTTGATTCTGGAAGAAATTCATCACTTAAAGTTTTATTTGTAATTGCATTTTATTTGACCATAGAAGTGTTTAATGATAATTGGAAAAATTTAAGAAAATTTGAAAAAATAAAAGGCAAGAATTTACTCAATGAAACTGGGGATCAAATGACTATTAAGTTTATTAATTAATATTTTTGACATTAATTATATAGAATAAAAGTATTTATGAACCTAAGTTATACTGAATTTTATAATGTAAAAATAGAAAATTGTCAGTAATACATAAATGCCATATTTTTTCTTTTTGTGATTTGTATAACTGAAAGTATTTTGACTTTATTCATTATAAACTAAAATCTATACTAAAGGAGTGAATGCTAAATAAAGTACTCCTTAATTATTGTATCAAGTCACTGCATAAAGATAATTATATCTGGGAGTTGTAATTATTTATGGAATTAATTTTTGGATGCTATATTATTTGAAAGATTTATGGTAACCCATATGAATATCACTAAATAAACATGCCAAAATAGTTATTGACTTAATCGCTAATATTACTATTACATAAAAAACATAGCGCCATATAAAATAATATCTCATTATATATGTTTAATTTCCACTAAAAGAGTGACGGTTCGTAAATTGTAAAAATTTTGCAAGTGTCATTTGTTCAAACATAACAAATGTAATTTAAAGTGATCATGTAACACCTTCACACTCTTAATTCCACACACTTAAGATTTGCCCATACATACACGATTGGGTCGAAAGAATGAGTGGATTAATTCCATTCTTTCTAAAATACTATATCTCATCTCTGGAAAAACATTTATAATTTATCTTTAAAGCGCATGTGCATTGGCTTAATCACTAATATTTCTATTACATAAAAAACATAGTGCTATATAAAATAATATCTCATTATATATGTTTAATTTCAACTAAAAGAATGACGATTCTTAAATTGTAAAGGTTTTGCAAGTGTCATTCATTCAAACATAACAAATGTAATTTAAAGTGATTGTGTACCACCTTCACGCTCTTAATTCCACACACTTAAGATTTGCCCATACATAAACATTTGGGTCGAAAGAATGGGTGGATTCATTCCATTCTTTCTAAAATACTATATCTCGTGTCTGGAAAAATTGAGAGTATTCATTTATAATTTATCTTTAAAGGCATGTTCATTGGCTTAATCGCTAATATTACTATTACATACAAAACATAGCGCTATATCAAATAATATCTCAAAATAGTTATTATAATTATATGATCACAATTTTAGCATTAAAATGTATTGGTATAGTATTCTTTCCATTATAAAAAAAATCACATAATAATTTAATTAATTATTATTATGTGATAATTAAAGATAAAAATCTTAGAAGTAAAAATAATGAGAAAGATGAATAATTCAGTTGAAGGTGCTTTAAAAAAACCAAAAGATTTTATCAAAAATGCAATCACCTTGGTAAGTTTAATTCTTCAAAACAGAATTTTGATTGAAAGCATAAGGTGATATTCATGGATGAAAAGCTGTATTTATATTTGCTCAAATGTTTCATTTGTTGATACAATGATATACATTGCAAATGCATTTCAATAAATCATTTTGGGAAAAAAATTAGGATTAAATCCATTCAAATTTGCTTTTACTTCAAAAGTAGCACTGATATCATAGGGGAGACAGTTGATTTAAAAAGAATTGTTAAGCTATTTCAATTTTTACAAGAAAGACCATATATATAAAAAATATGTTACTATTAAAAAAGAAAATGTATTAAGCACAAAGAAATCAAATAGTATCTTATATTACAAATGTAATTGTAGAAATGCTTTAGTAATGACAGCTGACAGTAAATTCATCTCCTTGCTGTCCTATTCAAAAATTCTTAAGACTAGTTTCGAGGTTATGGTTTTTATCAGTGAAATTTAGATCTTGTAACAATGTACTTGGGTCTTTATGGTCTAATGCATCCTTCAGTTATTATAATTTGTCATCATATTATACTTTCAACCTATCAGCCAAACTGAAAAACATATAAATATTTTTGCATCGATAGCTATCTAAATCTGAATACAATCCAGTTTATATATATTATGATGTCCTTAGTTGTTTTTTTTTAATTATAGGCACCTCACCTTTAGCTAGGATTTGTATAAAATTATTACCTATCACATGACTCATCTGACGCCAATCATTATTTACTGGCATAGATATTAAAAAATATGCTTCCATAGAGATGCTTATAATTATTTTTTAAAAAAGGAAAATCATAATACATAGACATTCAGCTCTGTAAAACCTATAAAACCAATTGGCTTAAATGGAAAACATATCTTTCTCAGTTTGGTCTGGTAGCTTTATAGGATAACATAAAATTGAATGATAGTAGTGGGAAAAAAGATAAATTGGATCATAAATCTCCAGGTATACTGTTCTAAAATTCAAAGTTCCTCACTGATGATAAGATTGAAACTAATCTAAGGATTTTAGATGTGACTGCACAAGAGAGAGATTTATTAAGGATTGTCATTTGGTATGTATCATTGTTTAATAAAGCTTACAGTAAGTGGCATAGAGATGAAAAAGTATACTGCTATACTAAAACTATGTATGCTGAAGTCATGTGTTAGAAAGTAAATAAACGATTCGCATTGAAAACTTGGTCAACATAAATTAAAACAAATTTAAAATGACCCTTGAAAATATTCATTAAAAAATTAGATTTTAATCAAATTATATAATGCTGCAAAATGTGTCCAAAGAAAGTGAACAGTGCTATAGTCAACCTTGTAGGGAAATTTATTTAAAGTAGTGTGTTCAGATATGTGTGACATGCAAGAAACAAATCTAAGATATTTAGATACCCCCCCCCCTTTTTTTACTACCACTTTATTAAATCAATTCTATTTGCAATCCAAAGATCTTTATTTTTAAGTCGTATGTGATTGTGATTTTTTTTTTCATGTCTGAATAAACAATTTGTCAGTTGTTATATTAATCTTTAGTTTGGACTATTCTTGTTAAATTGACTAATCACTGTCAATATTCAATGCTTAAAATATACTCTTTAAATTATTTTTTGAATATGTACTTTAATATGCTAATTATAATCATCTGCTTTTAGATTTTAAATGGATCAATATAACATGTTCTAAACGTCTACCTGGAGAAAATTCTAAAGCTCATTTGCTCAAACCATGTTGTTTGCCTTTAAATGGACAATGCATTTTAGTTTCTCAAAAAACTTGTGACTTTTTAAATGGAAAGTATCATGTGTCAAGAATTGAACACTGTCGTGAGGTGAGTATTAATAATTTACCAAAAATATTTGACTTGATTTCTAGCATATTTAATTTTCAGATCAATTACTCTAGATTTTTCATGATCTTGGATAATTTTTATTTTAAACTAGCTAGTTTTTTAAAAAACACTAAAAGTAATTCACACCACATTAGGTTTAATGGTACTGATTTTTTGTTCCTTTCTTTAAAGTAATTATTTTTCTATAAGAGATATGTATATGTTGACACAAGAATAGATACTGAATATGAAAAACATTCCCATAACACGTTTTAATAGTTTTTTGTTACAGAAGTTCCTTTAAAATAGTTTGTATAAATTAACAACCTAATTCAGTATTTTTTTTCTTTTGAATAGCACAATATAGATAAAGCAATGTGTATGTGATAGTTGTTGGAAATAAAATCATCAATGCTAATAAATAGCAACACCTCTACTCTATTCAATCAAAATTTCTTGAGCTATGGTTTAAATTACCATAAATTATTATAAGACAACTTTTTTAATGATAAAATTATAAAAGGAATCTACAAACATGCAAACATTGGAAACACTAATGGGAAACATACTTAATATTTTAATTAATATAATGTAGTACCATTATTTGCATGAAGAATTGCTTATATTTTATGTGAAATGGGGTTATATAACTTCAAACATTATCTATATCTAGATGAACATTAAGCTATTTCTCTGAAGAAAATATAATTTCTCTTAAAAATTTCAGATTTTATTAAACAGAATTGTTCAAAATAGTAGTTGCTATGTAGAATAAACTTAATCTGCCAAAGTTATTCAAATAATCTGCATCATGGTATAAAAATCCAAATCATGTCATTTATATTTTCATAGTTGAAACAAGGCAGTCTCATAACTGCTACATCCAAACCATAATTTTCATACTAAAATCAGCAGCTTAAATGGCAATTTGATCAGGAAAATTGTTTCAAAAGACTCGTGACTTTTCAGCCATACGGTATCTTCTGCAATAATTTGATCCATTGTAATTTTATTATTGTTATTATTACTAAAATAATTGGGAGTTAATCCTCATGTGTGGTTTTATGATTATTTGAAAGATAGTAAATCTTATGTATGTATGAATAGAACTAATTCTTATCTTTTTAATAATATAGTAGATGTTCCTCAGGGTGGAATATTAGCACATTTACTTTTTAATGTTTTTATGTGTGATGTTGATTCAAACATAAAAAAATAGTATGATATTTACTTATGCAAATGATTGTAAGTTATTCAAAAGAATTATTACTTATAATGATCACATTGATATTCAAAGGAATATAGAATATTTTGAGGATTGGTGTAGGTATAACAATATGGAGATTAATATTAATAAAACATGTATTGTTTTCCATACTAATAAAATTGAAAATCTGTTTATCCCATATAAAATTGAGAATGATATTATTACTTACAAAGAAATTGTATCTGACTTATTAATTATATTTTGTAATAATTTTACTTTCAACGCATATATTAAATATATTATTAGTAAAACATGCAGAAAAATGGAGTGTATTTTGAAATATGGAAAAGATCTGTCTATTTACATAAAACATATGTTGTTAGTTTCTCTGGTTGTATCACTTTTAGAATATGGTTTCCATATGATATTTGAATAATTAATATTAAGTCTAGAATTCATAATGCTGAAAAAAGATTCATTAAATTAATAAAGAGAGAACATCTAAATCTTAAAACAATATTGAAAGAAAGAAAAATGTTGAAAAATATAATATTGTTGAAAAAGTTAATTGATGTGTGTTTGTATATGTATATCGAAAACAGAATTGAAAGTATCTAGTTGTTTGTTAAGAGAAATATATATTTTCAATATTAATAAATGTAAAAATACTTTATTAAGCAAATCATTTATTAATAGATTTCATAGGGCATAAAATTTGAATTTTAATAATATTGATATTTTTTGTCATCAGTTTATTATGAACTAAACTTATAGTTAATAATATACATATATATACAATTTTTAATTGTTTTTTTTTATTTATTATTTTTTGTTTGTTGTATATTTCTGTTCAAATGTAAGTGTAGAAATGCACATATTTATATTAATTGATATTGTTGAACAACATGTTTTTCAAACAATGAATTTTTTACCAGCTAGTTACAAGATTTGACTTGTTTCTACAGACCAACATATTTTTTAAAAAACATACTGTAGCATCAAATTTCCAAATATCATATGATTTGATACATTACTGAATTATTATAATTTGCAACAAAAGAAGAAAAAAAAGTTCCTTTTTTTTCTATCACTTTATTTATATTAGCTAATGGTTTAAGAAGAAAAAAAAATCACTGCTACATTTAAATATAGCTTGATAATTTCTAAAATATTATTAATTGCAAAATTTTAATATTTTATTTAGCTTTGCCATCCAGTTTTTCTATAGAACCATAGGAGATTTTATTAAAACTCATTTCAAAATAGAAAACTAAAAAAGTTCAAATTTAGATTTTTAGAAATTTGTCATATTACAAAGTAAATATATAAAATATGTCCAAATGCATAAAACAATTTTTCTTTTCATTTTTTAGGCAGTTTACTCAAGTGACACATATATATGTGCATATATACAAATAGCAGTTTGTATATTTAATATTTACATGAGTTTTTATTACTTCTAAATAATTAATCCTCTTTTTTTTAATTAATGTAATTTTTATAAACTCCTTGTATTTGAATATTACAAAAAGGTAAAAGTTGAAATTCAAGACTTATTCCACAGAACTTTTTTTTTTCTCTGCAGCATCATAATATAGCCAATCTGAGCTGTATCACATTTGTTATAGTTACAATATATATATTCTAGTAAGCAGAACCATTAACATATAATGCATGTAGATAATCTTATTTCTAAAAAAAGTTTTGTATAGATTCTGCATCCACTGTCAGTGTATGCGCAATAATATATGAATGTATGAGAAGCACTTTGAAAAAGGTTTATGTCACAATCTGGCACCATTAAAAAGCTTAATCTAAACTATTGTGCATATCCTTAATTCTGTCTTTGAATAAATATTTCAACTTCACATGAGAAAGTTTTGTGTATCTTGCATACTCATTATAACATCAGCAAGTCAGTAACATGATTAAATAGTGCATGTTGAAGGCTGATTATCTTCTGATTAAGAATTACTAATGGAAACTGCCTTTGTAAATTATGTTGTTATTAAATTAATTAATTCTAATTGTATAGAATAAACTAATAATACTTTCCCCACTGTTAACTCCATCTTCACTATTTTTATTTTAACTTCCACTCTGCATATTTTTAACCATCCTTATAGTTCATATTATAATATCATCTTAATGTAAGAAGATCAGTTATCTTCAGGTTTGACTCTACATGGCTCACATATATATTTCATCTTTTTAAACTCATTTAGCACTTTATTTTCAAGTTTAGCTAATAAGTTGAGACAATTTATGGATTTGAAGTATTTATGGATTATTTAATTTAAAGAATATGTTCAGGCAATTTATGAATTAAAATTATGATTTTATTAATAATATAAATTTAAAAATATATAAAATATTGAATATTACATCTAATAAACAATTATTAACCACAAAACTTTACACAAATCTTCTCTATTATAAAATATTTTACTGGCAATACAAAATTTTGATATAGCTAATCAATTTGTTTTACTCTAATAATCATTTTGTTTGTGTGTATTTCTTATCTTTGCAGTGATAAAATTTCTATATTTTGCATGTCTAATCTTAATTTATATTTATATTAAAAAAAATTCAAACAAAGTGTTATCAAAATTTATATTTTATGAATATAATGTAAAGACTTATATAGTAATATACATTTAAAAATAAGATAAACTGAGACAACATTTGATTTTGTGTATTTATGTAATTAATTCTATTATATATTTAGATTGAACAGAGAATTTTGCAGTTATTTCTTTGTATAATGACTTTATTATCATATGTCAAGCATGATTATTATGATATTACATAATATTAATTATTTGGCATATTCAGTCTTTGTAGTTATAAAACAAGCATGTATATTTGTAAGATAAATAATTTATCTCAGTTAAAATTTTGATATTTATAAATCTTGATAATATCCTCCATACTGATCTATGTGAATGTGCAGCATGTAGATCATATGCTTTAAAAAGGTATATATATAGCCAAAACTATTATTTATATTCACTGAAATTTATGTATTTCATCAATACACATTTCTACACACAAAACTGCATCTGTTTCTTAATATATATATATATTAGTAACATCCTCATTATACATAACTTTATTTGAAGTTTTAGCACTCAAATATCAACTTATAAATTTAAATTATCCTCAGTAAGAAATCCAGCCAACATATTTTTAATACTAGCATAAACATATAAATATTCTATGATGTTTATATATATTTTTGAATTAAATATTTGTCCTGTGTTTATTTACCATTTAAAATGTTAGTGAAGTTTGATTAGGATTCTAATTTAGTATGTATAACTTTAATATTATTTTTTTCATAGCTATGCAGCATCAGAAAAATAAACTAATAAACATATAAAAAAAATTTTAATTGACAAAATAATTTTAGAAACTTAATTCTTACTTTTTATTATATAATATCATTTATTTAAAATAAACTTTCCTGATTAATTCACAGCAAATAACTTATAACATATACCTAACATGCTGACCATGTAAATACAAGTAAAATAAATTTTAATCAAAACAAAATTTAGATTGACAGTAAGAATTAATTTCATTTTCTTTCTAATTTTAATATAAAGAAAAGTACTTACATAAACTTTTTCTTATTAAGTTTTAAATGATTAAATTATTAGTTTTAGTTTTGTTTGAAGGATACTCATATGGAAGCACATTTTTTAAGTGAATGTTCTTCGATATTGTAAACAAGTATATATAAATTTGTATGAAATTTCTATTGATGGCTTTCTCTGGGAATTTATCAAAATTTTACCTTGCATTTTATCATAAGTGAAATTAAATAAATAGTTTTTTAATCAATTTGTAAGCTTCTATAGCTTTCATTATGCAAAACAATTTTCTTTGAATAAATGGAATTTATCATGGTCATTCATATATTTCCTTTTTATAGGATTCATCTATTATTTGCTATAATTTTTTGAATATGATTTTTTTTTGGTTGCCCAATATTTATCAGACAGGTAAAAAAATACACCACATAGAAAAAAGAAACATTTTAATTTAGTCAATAATCATTTTTTGATTATTTAGTATCTATTGCTATTACCATTTTTGAAATAAAATATTCAATGGTATGTAGTTGAGGAAAATATTGATAATGACTACAATTTTTAAATCAAATCTTGCCAACTTATTGTTTTTTATCAACCCCCTCCCCAACTCAAGAACATTAGTTTTCAACAATGCATGCAAGTATCAACTTGAACATAATAAATAAACAAATATTTTTTTAAATCTTTAAATATTATTTTATTTCAATAATTCCAATTTCACTTTTAAAATTAGAAATTTTTTTTTTTCAAGGTTAGTAACATGAAGAGCCATTTTGTTTAAATCTCCCTCCCTTACCCCATTAAAGAGCCATAATGAAACAGGTGAAAAATATGTCCCCGAAAAATACGAATTTCTTAATAGCTGTAGATTTATTTTAGTAATAGAACATAATATATTCCATATACATCCTAACAAAAATAATAGTTCCTTTAAAATAAATATAAAAAAATATGTTGACAGTTTGTTTTATTCATAAATTTCCAATATTTAAATATTTGCCATATACAATAATTATTCTGTATAATGCTGAATTCAAAAAACACTGTTATAATATGCATTTTTCCTCTCCTAGAATCATCAAAAGTTCTAAAAGAAAAAGCAAAGGAAAGTTTTTTGCCTGAATCAATGAAACCAGCGTGGGCGAGCGATCACTAGCTTATTGACTAATGACATAATGTCTGCAGAATTTGCTGCATGGCTAATCACTTTTAAGATCACCAAGGTTGATTACAATGCAAGAACACGTAAATGGTAAATGAATACGATGGAGTATGAATTATAAAATGGGAGAAAACTCAAATCTTCAATTTAATGAAATAGTAAAATTTGAAAATACTCCGGCCGTAAATGATTTAAAATTAATAAAACATTAAATCCCTAATTTAAGGAAAATAGACATAATACAGGTGAATCACCAACCAAACAACTAGCCAAAACTACGCAGAGTACAATAATTAAAAGTCTCAATAGGAGACAGGTAAATAATTAGAAAACTAATTATGTCTGCCCAAGCATTTATCAAGAAAGTGAAATAATTAGAATTACAAATAACTTTATAAACTAAATTCACAGTACACACTCTGACAAATAAATTTAAAGCATAAAATAAAAGTTAAAATAAATCTAGAAAATGAAATACTAAAGTTTGATCTAGATTTTTATAAGCATATTCATCAGAGATCTGTACAAGTTGAAAGTATTAAAACATTAAATGCTTTAGCAGAAAGAAACGTTCTATCACCTATAATTTAAAAGGGAATTAATAGTATCTTTTTGCTGGAAATTTATAAAAGAACAATTCTAGTTTTCTAATTCAGAGATGAAAACAATACAGTCTTGTAGGAAATCAACGAACAGTACCAGTGAGCATTTCTTGACCCGGAATAAAGCATCAAGACAAGAACATCATTTTGTCAACAGGACAGTTCATGATGACCATGTTTAAGGAAATTCATGATTGATTTCACATGCAAGACAATAAAACTTGAAGAATGATTATGATCTTATGTAATCTAGAAAAGAAGAAAGTAAATCTCCAACTACAGAAAAACTAGAATAAGAAACACAATAAACCGCCAGCCAAAAGATTTGCAGTTTTGCAAAAAGGGTAAACACAATAATTTAAATTAATTACTGGACAATAAAAATAATGCCAGGTAAGCAAATTAAAATTACAAAAAACTGCTAAAGCATTTAGCACTAGTTAATAAAATAAAGGGAGACATATTAAGAATATAAAATATAATCTCACAATGCACTCTCCAATAAACAAAATTGAAAATAAACTTGGCATCTTAAAACTAAGATTCCAGGACACACTAGAAATACAAAGAAAAGCAAACACATATAAAAATTATGAGATTAAATAACTAGTAGACTTATTTTAAATTGAGCGGACATTTAAATAGAGATTTATTTACCCTGGAAAGAACAAGAAAATCAGAGTCCACATAGTTTTCCAAAGAGTGCGCACATTTATTTTTGAAGTTCAAATTTTCAGGTGTTTCATTTCTTCATGGCAGCAAGTGTAAAGGCATATTTTGGGATTCTTTTTATTTCAGACTTTCATGGCATGACAAAAGAACAGTTGGAGTCAGAGATCCATCCTTAGTTAAATTAGCAAGGCATGTTGTAGATTAGCATATATAAAGCAGTGAATTTTGACATCTTATGAAAGCAAACTTTAAGAAACAAAATCTTTTATTAACAGCAAATTTTGAAAGGAAATTAAATGTCTGAACTGCCAACACACTACAAATCTCAGCAGGCTAATATAAAGTGAATAGTGGAATTATAGGAAGCTGAATCAATCACTTTGAATAGCTTGTTTCAGTCAAGAATAATCTAAAATGTCTGAAAATTTTGGGGTTATTTATACCCTCTCTCTATCTCCCATGTAAACTTACTTGTTTTTCAATTATAAGTCTTAGCCCAGGGCAAATCTTTATCTCCCACTCAACTTTACTTATAAGAATTCTAACCAGAGATTAACTTATAAAAAAAAAACAACACAAAATTAAATCTCCGCATTTAAAATTAAACTAAAAATAGATTATAATAAAAGAAACAAAAATATAGTTAAAAAGTTGTCTTATTTTTAATCAATTTGACAAAAAAAAAAAAAAATAAAACCAAGCAACAACAAAAACTATTTTAGAAATCAAATTTATTAAAAACTAGAATAGAAATGACCGAATTTTAAATAATTAAATACATGTGTCATTACACATACTCTTTATAAACACGTTTTTAAATAGCTTTCTTTAGAATTTAACAGAAATAAAAGCTGGTTTTATTTTTGGCAATGAAACCAGTGAATTGAACAAAGCATCCGGTTCAATATATATATTCTCACACCATAATAATATATACTGCAAGCATGGCTTACAATCCTATCAAACCATCCTATGTTAGCCCAATTGGAGTCATGAAAAATATTTGCTTAACTAATAAATTGCTGAGCACATACCAGAGTTATTTTTTTAGACATATATGTACAACAATTTTTTTTTAAAAAAGCTAAAATACTAAATTTTATTGCAACTTAATTTTTTCTACTGTAACAAAAAAGATTATAAAAATCATTAAACAATTAGGTTAAACACTCTAAAAAAAATCAATCAAACACATATGTATGTTAACTCCAAAGTTAGAAATTTGTGTGGTATGTCATTAATTAGATTAAAACAATAATTAAGATGTTTAGATAAAATGCACAAAAGGATGACCTAATCTAAAATTAATTATGTAGCAACCAAGTGCTGAAATGAAATTAAAACTTCATTAATAATTGTTCTAATATCATTACTGAAAGTAAACATATATACAACAATAGGAAGTTATGTCAATATATAAGGAAATGCAAGATTCAATATATCAAAAGGCGGAAATAAGATAATCTCACTTTCAAACTGCATGCTATATAAAAGCAATTTGAATCTTCATCCTTGCTCTTTCAAAATAATGCTCTTGCTAAATAAAAGCCAACTTCATTATGTTTAAAAATTCGAATGGAAAGATGGATGGATGTATTTGGAATTAAATCTATTTGAAATAGCATTAAACTTAGTAGAAGCCAAACTATTAAAATAAATTGAAAATTTATAAATAGCCAAGTTAATTTGAAGAATCAAAAAGGATTTTTTTTCTTAGAAACTTTAATTTTATTTACACAAGAAGAAGAGAAAAATAAATAGTTATCAACTATCGAAGAGAAAGAAAATAAATAATTGTTCTCTTATATATATATATCGCTACTAAATACCACCAGATAAACTATGTATATAATACTTATCATTATACAATGTGTTCCAACTAAAAGCAATGATACTGTAGGAGATAGAACACCATCATCAGAGCCATGAAAGCATAGTGACTTCATCTGTTCATTGCTGTAGTGCCTGAAGAACATCCATCATCTTTACAAGATGCCTCCACCTAATTCAAGAGAAAAATCACCTAGACAGGATCCCTATATTATCATTCCAAGCAGGAGAATGCCACTCTTTGAGGGAACAGTGTTCCATTTTTATCCAGAGAGATCTATTTTGAAAATGATGGACTAATAATATGAAAGACATTTCCAGCAGACTCATCAAACTTTAACTAATATAAATGATTGCAAATTTTGATTTTTTTTTTTTATATTCTATTATTATTAACTTTTTTTAAAATTTTCATTTCCACACTTGGAAGCAAATGTGTTCACATTTTTTTGGAAAAGTATATTATGAGAATAAGGAGGGAAAACTTATTAGATTTAGCTAGATATTTTTTTTTGTTATTAAATAAAATCTCCCAACCAAATTGACATTGACAGCATAAAGTAAAATAAAAGGTAAGATTTCAATATTATCTTACATTAAGCATCTACACTATAAAATAGGATAGAATTGATGTTAGTTTGTTAATCATTAACTAACCTTGTTATGTGTGTCTTTTGTGTAATTGATTAATAACCTTGCATGGATGCTTCTTTTCTATTAATGTTAAAGATGTCTATAAATAGAGGGGGGCTCCAAGATGATTTACCACCATCAATATGAACTGGATAACAAGGACTTTTATGATATGATTGTAAATAGGATTGATTAGCCAGTTAGATTAGCAGTAATGTGAATATTATTTTATATATATGTCTTTGTAAATAACTGATGTCAAATGCATGAATTTCTACCATGGGCTGAGAGATAAGGATTTTTTATTATTATTATCATTATTAGATAATATGGTAGAAGCTAATCCTTGACATAGCAGATTATATAATTCAGTATTATTAAATATTTTTATTGTTATCAATAAATGTTAAAAGAATTTACTTTAATCTGATCTCTAGCTCATCATTATTCTTATACCCAGCACCAGCATTATAATCATCATTATTATCTCACTTATCATTCTTATTATTAAAAGCATAAATAGATATATTCATGCCAATTGATGTGATAATATTCAATATATGCATACACACACACATACTTTATTCTATGTGCAATGATATTAGAAGATATTTATAGAATTTAGATAATCAATTATCATCTATATCGAGATGTAACAGTTGCTAATTAGTGTGATTTTGTTCTTTGTTAAGAGAGTCAAAAGCAATTACTCCCGAGTATGAATATTGTGGTATGATGGAGCCAGAAAGGGGTGAGAACTATGAACTGAGCCAAATTGTATCTAGATTAATAAAAACACATAGAGATAGTCTATTGGAAGTAGATACAATCATAGTTTATGTATTTCATCTCATAAGTATTTGCATCCTATCCGAAGACCCAAAGTCTGACCATAGTAAGATGTGCTCCCCCTCTCGCATGAGTAAACCCCCAGCCTATTACAATACATTGTAATCAATTGAACATTCTTTTTATTAAAAAAATATGTACAGAATATATATTTTCTAAATATTCATATGAGACACCAAAACAACATAATTTATATTAAGTAAATAATATTAATGTTAATAAAAAAAAATCATGTTACATATGTATAATCAAGTTAATAAAATATTGCATAGTTATAGTTTATACTCCATATTGCTCCAAATAAACATTAATTTGTGAAATATAAATTTTACAATTCTTTTTTATAAACTTATCTCTAAGTATTAATGTATTTATTAATAAATGGCGTCCATTATCACACAATTATTTATACAGTTAAATTACCCCATATCCTTATGCACATTATCACAAACAATTTTACACAATTTAATCTTAAGTTTATGTCATGTTATCATTTTATAATGACAAACTACATTCAAAACAAAGACAAAAAAAAACAGCTTTCCCTTGATTGTGCATGAATTCAATTATTCACAACCATCTGTGAATAATTTATTTAAAAATTTTTAATATTTGTATGATTACACCATTATACAACATGGATGAAAATGTATTATCTATTTTTTTTTTTTTAAGAATTAAAAATTGAAAATTAAAATTATATACTAAACTCATATATATATATAAAATCGCACAGATGAAAAAAATTATTAAAATAAAACTTTATTAAAAATAGAAAAGATATTTTAAAAACAAAAACTCAAAAAGATTTAGAGATAAAAATATATCTTTAAGTTTGGAAAACACATTAATTAATCAGAAAATGAAAATGATTATTTTAATTAGTTAAATATAAATCAGCCCTTGGGCATTTAAAATATATAAGTAAAGGTCAGATAGGAGAGAAAAACAATGGAATCGGACCTCAGCGAAAGGACTATCACATCGATGACGTAATATCAATTGAATCCTTAAAATTAATATAAAAGGAAAAGTTTGGAAATTATTAGTTAGTTATTATGAGAGAAGAGAGATGTGACTATATGTGTTAGTGCGGAGTTGAAGGAGAAGGGATTGAAAAGACGCACTCTTCAATCCCTTCAGTTTTGTTTAAAAAAAAAATGACATCTTTTTTTTTACATTAAGGACCAGCTAAACTAAAAGACCTTCGGATAAATAAAAAACAACGGCTAACTGGATACCAATATCTTCAGGACGGCGTGGGAATTCCCATTCAAAATTACAAACAACTACAAATTATGACCTTTTAAAACCATAAGAACTTTAGATAATTCATGAACATTAAATTAAAAAGTTTCCATATTTAAAATAATTGCAATAGATTCCTATCTGACCAAACTAAATTATTTATTAATTAGTTATAATTTTATTTGATGTATTTCCTTTGTGTAAAATCATTTCCATTTATTTTTTTTTGTTCTTTAAGTTTTATTTATGATTTTTGTTTTGCGATAAATTAAATTATATAAATGTTAAACTTAAGTCGGGCATGAATAGCTATATAGATTTGTAAAGTTATATTAGGGGAGGGTAATCTTAGGTTATTTGTTTCGTAGTTGAATTAGGTCAATGGATTGGATATATTGGTGTAATTAGTAGATGTAGTATGAGGTTCGCTACGGGAAGAATTGCTTATACACCGCACACACTCGTTTTGCCTATGGGAGGAATTATAAGACGGAGACCGCAGTTCCTTCCTATGGAGTTTTTTTTTATTGCTCTTATCGTCAGATAGATGTAGTATTCCTATCTGACGAGAAGCAATTTCTTCTCTTAACCTAATTGTGCTGTCGTATTTTGTATTACATTGAACACATCGATATATCAGATGGATTGATGCCGGTTTAGCTGCGAATTTTTGGCCTAAGGTTAAATAAGGGATGAATGTTTTCTTTTCAAATGCAAATCTATGTAGTCTATTCATACTCGACACTCTAAATAAATATGCATTAGTAATTTTATCATAGAAAAATATGCATTAAATTTAAGCTGGGTATAGACGCTTGCATGGATTCGTTATCGGTCAATTATGTTTTTGGTTTTCATATTTGATCAAAATATATAGACATTCGGTAAATACTGATACCTTACGGTGAGTATCTAAGATGTATTTATGTCGGATGTCTTTTAAGTTATTGGTGCCAATGCGGCATCTTACGATGAATGCTATTGGGTTTCTTATAAATTTCCCTCTGCAATTCCACTGATGATTTTATATTTTGATTGTTTATGTTTATTTTGAAATGTTTTTGACCGTGTAATCTATGTAACCACTCTATACTCAACATTATAAAACAAACTTATAAATCCATCTGTGCGAACTTATAAAAATTAAAATGTAAACTAGTAAAAATTAAAATGTAAATTAAAATCTAAAATAAACGTTAAAAATAATGTTAAATTTTAAAATGTAAACATACTAAAATAATAATGCTAAATGCGTAAATAAATGTTTGTGTGTATAATTACTGGCAGTGGCTTATTTTATTCTTTTTTAAAAATTATTCTTAGATAAGAATTTATAAAATATAAATCTCTGCTGTTCCACTGAGCTAGTGACAATGGGCTAACGACCGGAATCAACCAATATAATTTTTTATTTTTTGACTTACGTATCTGCATACTTTATAAATTTTTCTAGGTTCAAATGCCTAGATGGAAACCAGAAAAGTGGATGGAATTAAATAAAACAATTGAAAATGAAGAGCTTGAGGTATTAGCAGTAGTGGAAACACATTTAAGAGAAGAAGAAGAACCTATTTTGGAACAGTTGGTATGGCAGGGTATAAATAGAAAAGAAAAAGAAAAAAGGGGTGGTGGTATAGGTGTTATATCAAAAAAATATTTAAATATTGTTAAATGTCAAGAACACTTGTGGTTTGAAATAAGGTTGGGTAGACAAGAATGGATGGTGGCTATAGTTTATATAGCTACTGGAGATAGTCAAATTATATTGGAGTGGAATAGTAACATATACGAATGTTTAGTTAAGGATATACAAAGTTTTAAAGAAAAGGGGAAGAGAATAATGGTTATAGGGGATATGAATGGACATATTGAAGAAATTGATGATGTAGATAATAAAAATGGACAGCTTTTGAAGAATTTTTGTCAGAAAGTGAATTTGAGTATTGGAAATTTATTAAATATTTATGAGGGACAATACACATGGTCCAGAAATAATATATTTCACACAATAGATTATGTATTGGTAGAGAAAGAGGGAATAAATAAAATACGGAAAATTAAGGTATTTGATAATGAAGAAAAAGTATGCACTAGTGATCATAATTTCATTGTAATTGAAATGGTTAGTAATGTGATGGAGAATAGAAATAAAAGTAGAAATAATAGTGAAAGATGTGGATGGAGAGTAAATGATAAGAATAAGTTGGAAGAGTATAAAATACAAGTTGAAGAAATAATGGAAGAGTGGGTTGGGGATGAGTATAAGGATTGGTGTAAGGAAGTAGAAAAAGTTGCAAATAGGGTTTTAGGTGAGAATATTGAAAAGAATAAAAGTAATAAAAAAATTAAAATTAGTAAAAGTGTAAAAGAAAGGAAAGAAGCATGTAGAGAATATAAGTGTGCTATTAAGAATAAGGAAAGTGAAAAAGATATTAATGCTAAATGGGAAAAGTACTTAGAAAAGAAGAAGTTGGCTAAAATAGATATTTATAGAGAGAGAATGAAATTGAATAGTAAATTGTTGGAGGATATTAATAAAAGTGGAAGAGATGGAAGTAAAAAAATTTGGAATTATATTAAAAGGAGAAATGTAGGGGAGAGAGAGTTAGTATTACTAGATGATGAGGGAACTGAGTGTAGTTCTAGAGAAGATTTAGAGAGAATCTTAAATAGTTATGTAATGAATATAGAAAAGATGTTAAATGTGAATGATAGAATATTAGAAAATATGAAAGAATATAGTAATGGGAATATTAGTTTTTCAGAAAATGAACTAAATGAGGTAGAGAAGAAATTGAAAAGTGGGAAGGCAAGAGGTTTAGATGGATGGGCAGCAGAGATGGTAATGAATTTAGGATATAGGGCAAAAGTAAAGTTATTATCCTGTTTTAATAAAATGGCACAGAATAGAGTTTTCCCAAGTAGTTGGAGTAATACAA
The DNA here is from genome assembly GCA_028023455.1 of Epiperipatus broadwayi. Taxonomy (NCBI): domain Eukaryota; kingdom Metazoa; phylum Onychophora; class Udeonychophora; order Euonychophora; family Peripatidae; genus Epiperipatus; species Epiperipatus broadwayi. The sequence continues at coordinate 9,928,753 of JAQFVV010012404.1, forward strand.
GAGTAAGGTTATTATTTAAAGGAAAGGGTAAGGATCATAGAAAGTTGAATAATTATAGACCGATAGCGGTAACATCAGTTTTATATAAAGTTTTCTCGTATATGGTGGCTAGTAAAGTTGTAAAATGGATGGAAGGGAATAATGTAGTGGGTGAAATGCAAGGAGGTTTTAGATTAGATAGGCGTATAGGAGATAGTTTATTTGTAGTTACACAACTTATGGATATGAGTAGGAATGCAGATAAACAGTTATATATGAGTTTTATAGATATAGAGAAGGCATATGATAGAGTAAATAGAAATAGATTATGGATAAGTTTAGCAAATTTGGGAATGGATGAAGCTTTAATAGATATTATTAAGAAATTATATGAAAATAATTATTATATATATCAATTAGAGAATATAGAATCAATTAAAGTTAAAAATGGTGTGGGACTAAGGCAAGGATGCCCTATGTCACCTATTTTGTTTGTGTTGTATTTGAGTGAAATGGAAAGAGCAATAGAAAGATTAGGAAGAGGGATAGAGATACCGTTAATAGGTAGTAAGGGAGTATATATTTTGTCAGGTCTTTTTTTTGCAGATGATATATTTTTGTGTGCAGAAAAAAGAGAAGATATGGAAGTTATGTTGAGGACATGTGCAAGGGTGGGTAAAGAGATGGGGATTAAATTTAGTGAAGAAAAATCAAATATAATGATGGTTAATACTGGGGAAAGAGAAGATGTAGAATTTTTATTGGGAGATATTAAGTTAAGTGTGGTGAATAGATATAGTTATTTGGGAATTATTTTAAGTAATCAGAAAAATTATTTGGATGAATGGGAGAAAAAATTGATAAATGAAGCAAAGAAAAGAAAGGGATTGATAAAGAAATTAACAGTATTTTCATATAATAAATATGATGTAGCTAGAATTATATGGAAAGGAGTTGCAGTAGCAGGGTTAACATATGGTAATGATGCATTATATGTTAGTAAAAAGATATTAGATTATTTAGAAAAAACTCAAAGGGAAGTAGGAAGACATGCATTGGATGCAGAAGTATGGACAGCAAGGGAGGCAATTCAAGGAGAAATGGGATGGTCAAGTTTTCATATGAGAGATACAAAAAGTAAAATGAAAATGTTTGGTAGATTGCAGTTTATGGATAATAAAAGAATAGCTAAAATAGTATTTAATTGGGTTATGAGTAAAGGGCAGGTAACAAGATGGGTGAGAAAGGTAATGCGCTATGCAAAAGATTTGGATAAAGAATTTATATCAGTATATTTGTACAAAAGATGGGATGATTGTGTTAAGAGGATTATTGAGTGTTACAGTAGTAAGGAATGGGATAAAAGAATAAATTTATTAATAAAGACTAGGGAGTTAGAGAGATGGAGAAATAGTATGGAGAGTAAAAAGAGTTTAAATATATATAGAAATAAACAGAATATTAGGTGTGAGTTAATATATGATAATAGTAAGGAAAGTAGTTTATTGTTTAAGGCTCGAACGGGATCTTTAGCTACAAAAGAATATACATGTAAATGGAAAAATATGGGTGATTTATTTTGTAAATTATGTAAGGAAGGAATTGAAAATATTAGGCATTTGTTAATTGAATGTAAATGTTTGAAAACAGAAAGGGTACATATAATGAAGTTGTGGAAAAATAAATATGAAAAGAGTGACTATACAGAAAGTGAATTATTGGTTTTTATGCTAGGTTTGGGAAAAGATAAGGGGGATTTAGATATAAAGGTTATAGAGTTGACAAAAATTATGTTGTGGAAATGGAATAGAGCAGATTATGGGTAAATTTAGAGTGGGGAATGTAAAAAAAAGTGGCTAACAGGTTTATCTGGGCTTAATTGCTGAGATATTCTTGACTTCGTTTAAGGAGAAGCCATAATACATCACATCACATCACATTAAGTCTCCTAAATCCAGATCGTTATAATATATATGTAAAGTAAATAAAATGTCATTAATTAAAAACAAAATTGTAATTATAATTGAAATAATAAATTTAACGGTTTACTAACTATTACACACAATCCTTAAATCCGCAGATGTACTTTTGGTTAATTTCTTAAACCTGCCTCAACTGCCATTAAATTTAAAAAAAAAAAACCCGTTAAATTTATTACTTCAATTATAATATATTGTGCCAAGGCCAAATTGGCACATGTATATAAAATAATTTTGTCGTAAAAAAATAATTAAAACAAAAAATCTTTCACAAAAGAGTTGAAATAAAAGTTGAAAAATAATTGATTAAAAGTGTGAAGGGGGATTTATTAAAGTTAAACTGAAGGTTTTATAAAAAGGAAGTAAAGAGTTTATTATTATTAGTTGAAATACGATTTAGAAGCTTTAAAAATATATATATAAATCTCTTCATTTAAATTAAAGAAGAAAAAGTATTAAAACTAGTTTTGATGTGTAGAATAAAATTATATATGTGCGTGCAAATGTAAAATAAATGTATCAGTATTAAATATTATAAATAAATGAAAAATATATTTAAAAAAACACAGCGGTGCGCTACTAATTAAAGATATGAAAACAACACGTTTTGAAATAGCTACTACTAATTAAACAATCAATCAAAAAACACGTTGTCTTAGGATTAATTGCTAAAGAATTTTGACAACAGATATTTGCCAGAGGATATCAAAAGGAAAACATTTTGTCGGTATAAATACGGAATATTTTATCGGACAATCAGTTAAGATTTGTTTCAATCTAGTTTGCAGTGACAGTCTTGTTCCAGTTTGAGATAACAGTGCATTTCTATTATGAATCCAGAAACAAACATGCATTGTTGAGCAGCTTTTGGAAATATACTCGTGCTCCAACCTTTTTAGTCCAACAAGATCATCAAAACCTGCCTGAGAAATAATGTCTGCATAACAACTCAGAAATCCTCCGTCAAACATTCAACTGTCTTCAAGAATAAAGCAAATGATTTCACATAAAATCTCTTCAAGAAACGTCCAAATCTAACCGGTTAGATATAATCCATCAGGAGCAGCCAACAACAAGCAATATCCACGTTATCAAAAATCCTAGGTAAATCTTTATTTATTATCATTTATATGTAGTAACCACCGCTGTAATTCGCAAATATTCAAGATTCAAATTATATGAACTCTATCATACATAAAATGAATTATTGATATGTGTGTTTAAGTTTCAAATGCTATTAATGCTTTATTATTATATTTGTGAATGCTATATGAGTAAATATGTGCGTGATCATTATATCAGTGTTATTAGTTAAATTAGATAAATACCAGTGTTCTACTATTAAAATCTACAAGAATATTTAAACTAGCCTAGAAATGTTAATTTAAAATGTGTGTGTATTATATTAAATTTATAGAATGTTTAAAATTATTTAATGTTAGTTAATAAATTGTCTTTTAAAATTAAACTCTATTTGTCGGTCAATTCTTTTTATCAATCTTTTCTTACCAATATTTTATTATTGATTAAAATTAGACTGAGCTAGTTTTAGGGAATTGTTTCAAGCGCTGGATTATGAGCCTACTGCCCGAATACGTTAGTCTTCAGACTAGTTGGTGCGCCAGGGTTTACCCCGAAACAAATAAAGTATTTGGATAGTAGGGGTTTGAATCTAGCAGCCGAGATGGGGCATTGTTGATAGTTAAAGCTATCAATAAGATCTCCCATTTTGCTCGAAAGTGCCGGTTCATCCCGTAACATTTATAAGATTATAAATGTATTAGGAAGGAGTTTGAAACTGGTCAAACTTGTATATACGTATAAGTAGGTGGTTTCAGCGGTTCAACCTGGTACATAAATGGCTTTTCCCAACATTGGGGCTGGACCTAAGAAACAATAGTAAATAAATGCTTTGTTTCTTGTTTAAAAAAAGTTTTTCTATACAAAAGCTAAATTACGTATGTTAAAGCGTTTTAATTTTTTTTTTTAAAAAAAGAATTGACCGAAAACTTTGTTTTCTTTAAATAAAGAGAAATTTGTGCTATTTACATTGGTTAAAATAAATCATTATGTTAAATTAGAGATAGGTGGATGTTTGGGCGGAGTTAAAGCATTAAGATCGGGTAGAGAAAAATGGACAAAGGAGGGGTGGAGTCAGCGTGTATTTCCAGTTTAGAAATAAATAAATAAAATAGAAATTAGTAAACTGATTAAAATAAAATACGGTATCAAAAAGAATGATAAAAAGTTTTAAAATTATAAATGATAAGAAATAAAGCCAAAATGGAGGCTCAAGGTAAAAATATAGAAAAGGGAAATCATAGCTTTATTACCTTGCATGTTTGAAAAACAAAAAGAAACAGCAGAAGAATATAAAAAAATCGCCGAAGAGCTTAAAAACCAAAATAATGAAATGAAGAGTAAATTGGAAGGGCAAGCTGAAATGCTTGAAAAGTTAAAGGACCTGATCGAAATGGGCCAGAATAAAATAAAAGAAGAAATTAGGGAAGAAATAGGAGAAATTAAAACACAAGTAGAGAATAAAATAGAGACTGCTTACCAAGCAATAGAAAAAAATAAGATAGAAGATAGAAAAATAATTGAAGAAATAAAAGTTGAAGTTATAAATTTAACTGTAAAAGTAAATCAAATAAATCGTAGTCAAAATATCCCACAAACTGAAATAAAAAAGCCAGACCAGCTATGCACATTACAAATAACTCCATGAGTCATCCTCAGAAATACATTTATAAAAAAATTCAGATGATTTACAAAAGCCCATATAGTATAAACTGACTTCAATGCCTTTGTGATAGCCAAAGGTAATATAGAAAAAGGAATGTTTAACACTAGGTCACTAAAGTTATTTGGAGGGCTGAATAATAAAGAACCGCCAGACAAAAATTAAAAATATGTAATCTGACGAATTCGCCGACTTGACCTAGTTAATAACGACCATGGACTCGGAATAATGGAAAATGTTTAACAAAGTTTAATGAAATAAATGAAAAACAAGTATCAAGTTAGTTTGAATAATTAAAAATGATTAAAGATAGTCTTAGTAAATAAATAACAATCTTAGAGTTTTTAAAATGTCAAAGCAACGATAAAATGATTTATGTCAAAAACCCTTGATTATGTCTTATCGATTATATTGATATCCTAGCTCATAAGTCTAGAACATAGCGGAGCATGACACAAACAAAATAAATGTGTAAAATCAAAATAGACAAACAAAATGAAAATGTTTTTTTTTTTAAAAAAAAAAAAAGGGGGAGAGTAAAAATAACGCTTTAAAAATAAAAATGAAATAAATAAGTGTATAATGAAAGTATTAATGAAAATAAAACATTATCAAATAAAGTTTAAAAAAAAAGTGTATTAAATTAGGATTGAGGTGTGTGCGAGTATTTGGGCAAGGAGATAAATTCCAGGCCTGACTTTTGTTGGATTAAGCCTTTTCTTGCGGTGACTTTGTTCTACAGATGGGTAGTGCGAAGAATAAATAATACTGATGATGATGCGCCAGTAGAAAAGTCCTTGCATATAAAAGTTAATAAATCTGGAGGAAAAATTCCCAGTAACCAAATAAAATAAATATTTTAGTAAGTCGAATGTGCAGTAGAGATAGTCCTGTCATTCGCAATCTTAAAGTCCCTGTTCATGATCCATTGTGCACAAAAATGCCCATGTTGTAGTCACGACTTCCGCAAGAAATTAAAAGTTGGTTTAAATCAGCACAAAATCTGTGTTTGAATTGCCTTATACTTTGCTGCCTGCTTCTCTTAATATTACATTTATTATCTAATGATGATGATAACTAAAAATGCACTCTAGAAAAATAAGAATTTGAAGTGGTAAATACTTAGGAAAAGTGACCAACGCACATATTAATTAAGAAAAATGTTCGTAAATAAATAAGTAGGTCAAATAGTTAAAATAAAGTCGATAAAATCAAGTTAAATAAATAAGCGTAAATAAATCTATAGTAAATAATAATGAAGAATGACTCGTAATAAACTAATCGATTTTTTTTTTTTATTTGATTGAATACACGCATGTTAAATAAAGATGTTTGTAATGATTTAAAAATAATATTATAAGATTAGTGTAAATAAATATTTTAAATAATGTTTCTTAAGGGTTATAAATAATATTGTAATATAAATAAATAGTGTAAGATATGGTTCATGTGAATTTAAAAATAAGGTTGTAAGATTCATAATAAAAAAAAAATAATAAGTCAATCTAAGTGTATTAAGAGTGTATAAGTATACATGTGTATATACATGCACATACACTGGAAATATTCGGTAAATACGATACCTTATGATGAGTATCTTAAATGTATTTATCCAGATATCCTTTTAGGTTATTTTCTTGGTACTGCTGCACCTTATGATGCGTGCAAAAAGGGATTTATTTATTATAGATTCCCTGTAAGCAAGTCCAGTAATAACTCGATATCTAGAATATTAGTAGGTGTAGAATTATGCTGCACGTATACACATGTGTAGGAATTATCTAAAATAATAAATTAATAAATCTTTAGAGTCAAGAATTAAAATTGCAAGAGATAATATGGTCAAAAATGACGCATTTAATCTAAAACGGAGGGGGGTGTAATGTGCCAAGGCCAAATTGGCACATGTGTATAAAATAATTTTGTCGTAAAAAAATAATTAAAACAAAAAAATCTTTCGCAAAAGAGTTGAAATAAAAGTTGAAAAATAATTGATTAAAAGTGCGAAGGGGGATTTATTAAAGTTAAACTGAAGGTTTTATAAAAAGAAAGTAAAGAGTTTATTATTATTAGTTGAAATACAATTTAGAAGCTTTAAAAATATATATAAATCTCTTCATTTAAATTAAAGAAGAAAAAGTATTAAAACTAGTTTTGATGTGTAGAATAAAATTATATATGTGCGTGCAAATGTAAAATAAATGTATCAGTATTAAATATTATAAATAAATGAAAAATATATTTAAAAAAACACAGCGGTGCGCTACTAATTAAAGATATGAAAACAACACGTTTTGAAATAGCTACTACTAATTAAACAATCAATCAAAAAACACGTTGTCTTAGGATTAATTGCTAAAGAATTTCGACAACAGATATTTGCCGGAGGATATCAAAAGGAAAACACTTTGTCGGTATAAATACGGAATATTTTATCGGACAATCAGTTAAGATTTGTTTCAATCTAGTTTGCAGTGACAGTCTTGTTCCAGTTTGAGATAACAGTGCATTTCTATTATGAATCCAGAAACAAACATGCATTGTTGAGCAGCTTTTGGAAATATACGCTCGTGCTCCAGCCTTTTTAGTCCAACAAGATCATCAAAACCTGCCTGAGAAATAATGTCTGCATAACAACTCAGAAATCCTCCGTCAAACGTTCAACTGTCTTCAAGAATAAAGCAAATGGTTTCGCATAAAATCTCTTCAAGAAACATCCAAATCTAACCGGTTAGATATAATCCATCAGAAGCAGCCAACAACAAGCAATATCCACGTTACCAAAAATCCTAGGTAAACCTTTATTTATTATCATTTATACATAGTAGCCACCGCTGTAATTCGTAAATATTCAAGATTCAAATTATATGAACTCTATCATACATAAAAATGAACTATTGATATGTGTGTTTAAGTTTCAAATGCTATTAATGCTTTATTATTATATTTGTGAATGCTATATGAGTAAATATGTGCGTGATCATTATATCAGTGTTATTAGTTAAATTAGATAAATACCAGTGTTCTACTATTAAAATCTACAAGAATATTTAAACTAGCCTAGAAATGTTAATTTAAAATGTGTGTGTATTATATTAAATTTATAGAATGTTTAAAATTATTTAATGTTAGTTAATAAATTGTCTTTTAAAATTAAACTCTATTTGTCGGTCAATTCTTTTTATCAATCTTTTCTTACCAATATTTTATTATTGATTAAAATTAGACTGAGCTAGTTTTAGGGAATTGTTTCGAGCGCTGGATTATGAGCCTACTTCCTGAATACGTTAGTCTTCAGACTAGCTGTGGCGCCCCAGGGTTTACCCCAAAACAAATAAAGTATTTGGATAGTAGGGGTTTGAATCTAGCAGCTGAGATGGGCCATTATTGATAGTTAAAGCTATCAATAAGATCTCCCATTTTGCTCGAACGTGCTGGTTCGTCCCGTAACATTTATAAGATTATAAATGTATTAGGAAGGAGTTTGAAACCGGTCAAACTTGTATATACATATAAGTAGGTGGTTTCAGCGGTTCGACCCGGTACAATATATATATATAATCTTTGACATTAGTCTTTCATTAGTACATCTCTGAAGTCAAAGAATAGAAAATACCAAATTATATCTCACAGCAAATATACCATGCATTTTTTTTAATTTAGTGATTTGTTCTAAAAAAAACTTTTATCTTCAATTTGTTCAATTAAACTTCATTCCTCTGAAAAATAAGCTTCAGTTATAGCAGTTGTAGCAATCTTAATTCTCGATGGCTTCTTAGCTATAATGCTGTCTTTCATTCAGGTTTTGAAGAATTTACATTAAACTATGTTCATACATTCATGAAAACAAATATATATATATATATAATTATTTGTATTTTTACAACTATCTCCTTTTGACACCATTAAAATGACTGACTTATTATTTATTTTTATTTTAATGAAAAAAATCTACTACTCAATATGACCCAGTCACGTTGTGCAAGATAGGTCATTTTAAATATTTCCTTTATTCCTCCACTTTAGCAGGGGGACTTCTAGAGATAGCTTTCCAAATATATAATTGTTTGCAAAAAAAAATCTGTCACAAAGTGACTCTTTAATAGTTGTGTTGCCTCATGCGAGAGCCCAACTAAGAACTACCAATTTTCTAAAACTGTCATTGTCATAGCTTTTCATTACAAGAGCTTGTATGTTAAAGAGAAGAAGATTGGAGTAAGGATACTATGCATGTAATTAAACTATGAGAATGTAATTATACAAACAGAAAATTCTATAATAAAAATGAATGCAGAATGTGAGAGGGTTTTGATAGCCAGGACCTCAACTTGAGATAATATGGCAAAAGAATAGACAGGAGATAGAGTCCTGTTTGTATTTGAAATAATATATAGCAGTTTTATGATTCAACATCTTAATGTACAAGAACATACTTCTGATGAGACACTGTATACTGATTATTTGCAATTAAGCCTCACATCAGATCATTCCATTAAGAGACTTGCTGTGAATCATGTATATTTGTTAAATCTGTATCCCTTATGATATTGTAGCAATCATTTTTTCAACTTGGAGCACACTCATTAAATTTAACATTCTTAGGTGATCTTGTTTATTAATCATATTGAAAATACAGACATTTTTTCTTTGTTTTTTCCTCCAAAAGTTTAATATAGTACAATATTTTATTTAATAAAATATTTTCTAAACATAGAGCTAAAAGCTCTAGAAACTTTTTAAAAAATTGTAAAATATTTCTTTAAGTGATAAAACAAAAGTTATCAATTTAGTTGTGAAAGAAAAAAAACTAGTAAAACATTTTGTAGATGTTCTTGTACTGCATTGGGAAGTTTGTAAGAAGAGTTTAGCTGAGAATCTGGAATGGATAACTACAAGTCAACAGATTGCAAGTAGAACTGAAAAAAAAAAATATTAAAGAGAAAGATTATCATTCAAAATAATGAAACTGAATTGTTTTGATACATCAGCAGTTTCAGAAGGATGATGGCATGACACTTCATTAATTTTATTTTAAATAAAAATTTACAGTACAGTAGATTTTTTTTAGTAACATACAAAGTCTATGTCATCCTCATCATTTTTAATCATTATCATCCACTGCAAGATGAAAATCTCTCCAAGTTTAATTCCTTTTCTCCACATCATTCTAGCACACTGATTTCATCCATCAAAATCTCTCATGGTCTCTTTGTATGTTTTTGTTTACAATACTTTGGAGTCCAGTTTAAGATCTTAGCTGTCCATCTACTATCATCTCTTCTAGCAATTTTGTCCAGCTTAGAGCTCCACTTCAATCTCTTACTTATTTCAATAATGTCAGTTATATATTTGTTCTTTCACTCATGTATTTCATTTTCAATTTCTTCTTGTTATTCCTAATATACAGTATATCTATATCTCCATACTTTATTGAGTGGTCTGAAATCTCTTTATTGCTCTTCTGTTAAGTGTCCAATTCTCAGATCCATAAATAAAAACTGGTAAACACATTTATTAAAAACTTCTTTTCAAACAAATACACATGGTTCCTTTTAATATTAAGTTATTTCAGCCAAAAGCATTCCATTCAAGTTTAATGCTATGGTTAATTTCATTCATTATATTTCCATCTCCATTAATAATCTGACCAAGATATTTGTAATTGTTAACTTCTACTTGATTATCATCAATCATTACTTTTCGAAAAAATTCATTGAACATTACTTTGGTCTTACTTTAATCCACAAAATATTTTTTGAAAAACTGCTATAAAAAGTTTTAAAGATATGAAGTTACCCTATTGAACAGCCATCTCACTATTAGTCATCTTAGTATTACTATATAATATAAACATTGCTGTTGTATTTTGGTAAATATTCTATAGAATATGACATTATCCTGGGTCTATGTCTTAATGATCCGGTGGTTTAATCACTGAAGAAATGCTTATAGAATTAAATACCTGTTCATAATCTTCAAATTCAAAACATAATGGCTTATATATTTATTCAAATTTTTTTCAAGTTCTCTCAACACTTGGATATGATTCACTGTGCTAAAACTACTTTTAAATCCAGTTTGTTCTTTTGGTTGGTTAAAATCCAAAGTTTGCTGTTGATGAGTTGTAATTATCTAATAAAAACTTTGTATAAAATTAATAAAAAATGAAGGTCTTTAATTTGTAATATTGTCTTTATCACCTTTTTAAAATATTTATTAATACTGTAGTCTTCCAATCATTTAGTACATATTTATTATTTAGACATTTGGTATATAACTTTGTCAACAATTTTTCTATTTTTTTATATAGATTTAATTGCATATCACACTTTTTCATTTAAAATCCTTAGCAATTCAATATAGTAATTGTAAGTAATATGTTTTTCTTATTCTTTATCACTATATAATTCTTTATAGAACTATTTCCACACATTTCATTCACTTATTGCATACGTTTTCTACCAATGCCAAGATGTTATTTTACATTTTTTATATTTTTATTTTCTTCTATAACTTTTTTTGTTAATTCACAATTATATATTCTTATATGATTATGAACTCTTTTCTTGTACTATTTTATAAAATTCTGGAGTAGAAATTTTACTGGTCAATTGCTGCTTTTTTGTACTAGCTATCTTTGTTGCAGTTCTCAACAGTGTATTAATTATATTCCTATTGATTTCATTCAAATCTGAACCCATCTTCAAAATCTGTTAGAATTTTAAAACAATTTGCATGTTCTAATTTAAAGTCATTGAAGTGTTTCTGAAGGTAAGAATATCAATGGTGAATAATGTTTTTTTTTAATAATTTTTGTTTCTCAAGTTTTGAATTAACACATATCTTACATTTTACTAATCAATGATCACTTGCTGTGTCGAATTTATTAATAAAATTACAGCCTTGAAAAACATATTTTCTGTTAGTTAAAATATGATCAAATTCTATTGTACCTACTTTGGATACTTTCATGTCCATTTTTATTTAGCATTATTTCTCAAAGAAAGAATTCATAATATAGTTTTTCTTTTTATGCAAACTCCATAAGTCTCATTTCTATAACCATAATTCATTTTTCAATCATTTACCAATTCTAGTATTAAAGTCTCCCAGAAAAATTTTAATATTGTTTGGTCTGATCAAAAGCCTTTTCTACATCCATATAAAAATCTTCTGTGTCTTCATCATAATGAGAACTTGCTGGTGCATATACGTGAACTATCTGTATTTAGTATCTTCTACTAAATTGAATAATTAATCTTGCCACTCTGTCTCACATATCATCAATCTTCATAATGTTGTTCTTCCACTTTTAATTTATAATGAATCCTACTTTGTGCTTACAATATTTGTGGCTTTGTAATTAAGTACACGTCCACTTTTTAAATCAATTGTTTCTGTTTTTTTTAACTTCACAAAGTCGAATAATGTCCCATTTAATATTAGACAGTTTTTTTTCAATTTATGCAATCTTTTTTCACTTGAAAATGATCTGCAGTTGTAAGTATCTAAATAAATATCATCATCAAATTACAATCTGATCTGCAATCAGAAGATTTTTAGCATCCTGCACCTTTGGACACCAGTTGCTTCCTTGGCTGACAACTTTACAGTCTCCTGATAGTAAGCACTATGATTTACTTTGTTTGTCATGATTGTGAATATCTATTAAAAAAAAGTTAAATTTACATTCATTCTGACTTCAAGAAAACTCAACTGATATTTCAGATAAAAGCTACCAAGCAACTGAGAAGAAAAGCCACGTTCCTTGATCTTAAATTCAGAGGTAAAAAGCCAATAAATTTACCAAAAGCTACCAAGCAACTGAGAAGAAAAGCCATGATGTTCCTTGATCTTAAATTCAGAGGTAAAAAGCCAATAAATTTACCACAGTGATTGATGTATGTTGGTAAGAAGCCCACCCATACTCATATACTACATGACTAATCATATAAAAATAACAATTGCAATGATAAGAACATTTAGAGTAGATATTAGGAATTTGCCCTGCTCAGTTCCTTTAGGTCTCATGAGAAATTAAAGGGTTTCATTTCACTTAACATATATATGTAAAAAGCATATTATATTTATGTGTCTGTGCTAAAAAGTTCTGCAAAGTGTGAGCTATTATCTCCTATCATAGTATGGGAACTTGAACAAAATATAGTGGACATCATGGATCCACTGCAAATCCACATCACTTGACCTAGTTCTGCATTTCATAGTGATTAAACTTGGGATTCCAAATGGATGTTATTATATGTTTTATCTCTTTTCCATATACATGCACTTTTGTCATTCTGGAGACATGAACAGTGTCATCAAACCAAAGGTTATGATGACCTTTAGTTTTCTAATCACAATAAATTGTTGGAATTTTAAGGATTGATTGTATTCATGGCATTCCCTGGAATGTTGGACACTTGGTAGTGAGTTTTAAAAATATGTTATCATCAAGAATCTCATCTTCCTGAATGGGACACTGGTCTCTAGAAATTTATAGCTAGTATGCAGTTCAGTTATTGAAGAATGATAGAATTTAGTGATCTCACATAAGATTTACTAAAAGATTTTCTCAGATATGTCTTTTATTTACCAAGAATGGCCATCACACTAACATGTCTGTTAGACTAATAAAATCAACTATTTAATAACTGTTTATTTTTCTAGCTCACACAAAAAGCAGTGAATGTAGATAATAAACTAGTCCAAACATAGCTACTCTTAACCTATTTCACCCTTCCTTAGTCTAATATTTGCTAATCCCATTTAATTTTTTGTTTTTATTTTTCTACATTGACAATTATATTATTTAATTAATAAACTTACTATTGCAAAATAACATTGTGAGTACTTATGAAGGCTAATCCCATACCTCCCCTTCATTCTCTTACTGAAGAATTTAAATTTAAAGTCTTTGTAAGTACACTTTATAAAATGTATGTATTTTAAAACGTTTATAAGAATATTATATAATAAAATTTTATTTTCAGTTATGAATAGTTTCAAAAGTCATCTCTCATGATATCTGTTAAGCAGTCAAACCTCTCTAAATAATGAGCAATAGTTTATGTATATTTATTCCTAACTCATACTTATATAGGACATAGTTCTTTACATGTCATAAATTGATGTTTGCTTATTTTATTTAAACTTTTTCTTGATTGTGATACCACAAATTTTTATTTATTTATTTACTTTAATTCCTTGTTTAATTTTAATATTAGCATTGTGATCTGATTCACTATCATTACAACATATTAATACACACACCATACCAGTCTAAAATAAAACCTTCTTTGAAGCACTTATATTCTATATATATATAAACCAAGAAAAGAGTCATAAATGAAAAACATATTGTAAAGAAAGGACAAAGTTTTACATTATTGCGTTAGGATAATTCCTAACTTTTGTATTTTATATATAAATATAATTTTGATAAATTGCTGATAGATGGCAGGACTATGCAGCAAAATAAATATGAAGTTGAGTGAATTTAATAGTATTTTGTAAAAAAAATCCTAAATATGATTTTAAAAATTTATGAAGAATGAATAAATATTAATGAAGAAGATTGCAAATGAGTATTTAGAAGTAACAGGACTAATAAGTGAAAAATCATTAGAAAATGAATTACTATAAAAAGAAAGAACTATGTAGTAATTATAAATAGGCAGCTCATGAAGCAAATGAGAAAAGATAAAGATTAGATAGGATAGCTATTTAACACCAACAAAACAAAAGAGAGAAATTGCTAGAATTGAGTTATGGTGGATATAATATGAATTAATAAAAAGTTAATGGTGGAAGATAACAGTGTAAAAGGAGAGGATTGTTAAATGCACTGGAAAGCTAGTGTGAGGATAGGAAAGACCCCCTAAAAATACTTAATGAATTTATAATAAAAAACCTTGGATGAAAGAAAGTTAGAGAGTATAATTTATTAGAAATACTTTATTTATAAGAAAATCGATAGATTGATAAGTACTGAATTGAATAGAGAAATGGGTAGATTACAAAAAAATGAGAGCTAGACATTATGACATCTGAAATGGAAATAAATATGGGAAGATATGAAAGGTTTGGCTTAAAAGAAAGTTTGAATAAAATTACAGTTGATAATTTTGCAAATGAATAGAAAAGTGCAGAAAATAGATTATTGTATAAAAGGTAGAGAAAAGATTTTAGAATTAACTATAAATAGAGACCAGTAATAATCACTTCCTCACTTTATAAAATAATTGCATGTATTTAAATAAATAGAATTAGCAGAGTGTCAAATCTTGGAGAAGTTCAAAATCGATTTCATTCATGGATAAGGATAGGAAGTAATTTATTTCTTATATCTCAGTTGATTGAAATATATTAAAAAAATTTTTTTTGAGAAGGCTTATGATATATATATATATAGTGGATAGAAGTAAATTATGGAAAAGTCTTGGAAAATATGGGAATAAACTTAAGATTTTATTAAGAATCACTACAAAGACACATTCTTATAAATACCAACTGGAGGAAACTGAATCATTAGAAATTAAATATAAAATTTAAGCAAGAATTCCCATTATCACCTTTTTTATTTAGTTTCTAAGAGAAATGAAGATTGAGATTAGGGATGGGGATTTTTATAATTGGAACCAAAACACATATAAGACAGCTCTCTTTTTTGTAAATGTGACAATTTTTGTAAATAGTATAAAATATATTGTTATTAAAAAAGTGTGAAGAGTAAGAAGAAATATGAAAATTATATGTAATTTTTTAAAAATCTAACCATTCTAGTGTTTAATGAAAAAGGGATAACTGAAAATGTGTATTGAGAAATATTTTTCTTGAAATGGAATATTGTAATTTAGGTATTTTGTTAAATCAAAAAAAGAATATAAAGATAGTAGGGAATTAGATTTGAGAAGAAAAAAAAAGAATGGAAATAATTAAAAATTTTGTATATTGCTAATACAATAAATATATGATGTAAAGAATAATTTGGAAAGGGTTGATAGTGCTTCCTTTAATATTTGGAAATGATTTGTTTTGTATTGGTTAGGAAACTTAAAAAATATTTTTAGATAAAGTAAAAAAAAAAGGCAGATATGCATTGGATGGTGAATTGACAGCAAATAAAGAGAAAGAGGCTGGATTTCTTTTTGATGAGAGAAATTTAAAATGTTTGGAAGCTTACAATAAATGAATGGAAAATGGATTAGTAAAAATAGTCTTTAATTGAATTATTTGGAATGGTCAACAAACACACTAGACAAGAAAGTTTTACAATATGCAAAATTAAAAGTAGATAATTTATTTATGTAAGAAATGGGATAAATATGTAGATAATGTATCTAATTATGAGAGGTGGGGGAAAAGGATAGATAAGTTGATTAGGTAAAATCAAATATAATTATGGAAAATGAATATGATAGAAGATAATAAAAGTTTCACAATATGACATAAAATATTGAAAGTGAGGTTGCTTTAACAATAAGAAGGAGTGACATTATTATTAAAAAGAAAACATTATAAATGTGTGTGAAAGAGTTATACAAGGAATGACAAGAAACAAGACAATAAAGTAGTTCTAAAATTATAACAATATGAATTGCCAAATATTTAAAATGAAGAGATGAGAAATAAAATTAAATTATGAAAAAAAGAAAAAGCTTCAGAACCAATAGAATAGAAAAGTTGTTGACAAAGTTATATAGAAAGTCTATAAATGATGAAGATGATTGGAAGAATTTATTATTGATATTTGATAAAAAATGAGAAAAAAAAGAAGAGAAATTGCTATTTACAGAGAAGATTGAATTCAAACCAATCAAAAGAATAAGCTGTTTCTAAAAGTGATTTTACAATAGTAGATCATATTGAAGTATTAAGAAGTTATAAAAAGAATCAATAAGTAAGGCTTTTTACTCTGTAACAATTTTTATGGTGCTGAAAACTTTGGAATATCAAGTAATAGATCTGGTATATTGTTATACTCTGAAAAATATCCAAATGAATGATTGTATATCTCAAACACATTTTACTTGCAGTTTTACAAGAAGTATAATGTGGATTAAAATAAGAAGCTAAGAAAATAAAAACAAAAGATTATTTTTGTTATCTAGATTTTACAAATGTGGTTATTTTTACATATAATGTTGCAGAGTTTCTGGAAATGTTACAAGAATCATTAGATGAAAAGAAGAAAATATAACCAAAGATAAATGCTAAAAAACTAAAATTATATTCAATGGCTTTTCACAAAAGGAAAAAATAAAGACTGATAATAATTAAAAGTTAACAATTACAAATTATTTTGATCAATTAATGCAAATGAAAACATAATGGATGAAATTAATTACAGAATTAAAGTTGGATGGAATATTTTTGATAGATATAAATAATACTAAAAGAAAATATGTCTGTGTGCTTGAAAGTAAAGTATAACAGGTGTGTTTTACCAGAAAGGAGGAGTAGAAATAAAATACTAAAACACTAAAATATTCAGTGGATTTTCTCTGAAAGTAGGTTGATAATCATGAATTAATGGAGATATTTATGTTGGGAATTACAAGAGTGGATCAAAAGACAAATACTTAAATGAGAAAACAAACAACTATTATTAACATCATTGTAAAAATTAAGGAAATGAATTGGGCCAAACATACAGCTAGAAGAGATAATAGATCTACAATTGAAGTCTTAAACTGGATTGCAAGAGATTATAAAAGACCTGGAAAAAGATCTAATGTGAGATAGATAGATGAAGTAAACAAGGAGAAGGGAAGCTCTGGATTGGAGAAATTTAATTAAAAGAGAAGACATTCTTCTTGCATTCGATAGTACTTAACAATAGAACAATACAAGGGAGAAATAATCAGTAAAAAAACACAAGTAGGCATCATTAATATTATTGAAAAAAATTAAGCAACTGAAATGGAACTGTGTTAGATATGTTGCTAGAAGAGATGCTGATAGACATTTGAAATCTTACACTGAATCTAAAGTGGTTGTAAAAGATCTAGAAAAAGATATGTAAGATAGAAAGATAAGGTCATTTTATTGAGGGATGTGGAAAAGCTATAGACCAGAAAAACTGGATTAAATTTCAAATAACTATCATTCTGCATCTACTAAAACAAAAGATGTCAATTTATTTTTTAAATTTTTAAAAAAAGAATCTTGGAAATCATTTTCCAATAAATGTTCACATATATTATGTGGAATGACTGATTAGATTTCTAGCAAATCAATATGTTTATGTTAAATAGTGATTCTCTCCTAATTCTGTGGATTGAGTGCTGTATCTCTAAACATTAAAATGATAGAGAGCACTACAAATATACTCTCATTTTCGGATATGTAAAATGAAACAATTTGGAAAGCAGCAAAGAATACAAAACCTCACCTGTGCAGTAATAGTAGTAGCTGTTGAAGAATAAATGGAAAGGAAAACAATATAGTCACCAAATTGAACTGGCAGAAGCAAGGCATAAATGAGTCAAATTACTAGACTTTTAAATGAATGTTATAATGTCTGTAGAGAGTTTAGTACTCAGTGAGTTGTTCACCATATTTTAATTTACTTTATTGTTGTTCATTTATTACTTGTTAATCAATGTTAATTAATCAAAGCTGTATGTGTACTCATGTAAATTGATTTGTTCTCAGACTAATTCTACTAAAAGCCCTCAGACATAGCAGTCATACAGTTGATAGTTTGGATATAGTGAAAATGGGAATACAAAAAATGGTGGTGTTAAATTCTATAATTTGAGAGTTTAATGTAAATAATCCAGACTCATGAAAAAGTTATGTGTTACATACTGAATATTATATGCTGATTAACAAGATAGAAGAGGAGCACTTTAACAGTTCTGGAACAGGATGTGACATAGTTAGCTAATAGACTCATGGATCCAAAGCATTCAGAGGATATTCCATATGAAGAATTTAAACAAATTTTAAGTAATTATAATTTAGCTTTGCATAGATTGGTCAAAGATTGTGATTTTGGCCCAGAAATAAACAACTCGCTGGAACAGTTTTTATATGATAGGTCTAATGATAAATTCAGAAAAGTGTTATTTAGTGATCCAGAGTTAACTTACAAAGTAGACATAGAGAAGTGCATAACTCAGGAGATTGTGTTAAGTAATGCTTCAGAATTTATGGTGACTCAGTCTTTGGAAAGGATTTTGTTACCAGAGAAAAAGCTAAAGGAGATGTTAGTTTTCAAAGTATGTAAAAGAAACATACAAATACATTATTGTTGTGTGAAAGCTAGACATTTAAAAATGATCTATAGCCATAAAGAAAAAATATGCAGAATTTGTGGCACTAGAGGTCACTTAACTATTATTTGCCATTTTAAATATAGTGAATCACCTGAGGAAAAACTGAATTACAAATTTGGGAGAGACGCGAAGCATGAGAAATTAGAAATAAAGAGTGTAAATAACAAAACTATGGGTCCTATACTTCCAGAAGTAAAAGTTTGTTATAAATATATAATAATGAAAGTGAACAGTGGAACAGATCTGTCCATAATATCACATAAAGATTGATTGAATTATTGAAACTATAAAAAAAATTTGTATTAAAAAAGACGAACAAGTGACAGATAAAAACAAAAATAAGGTTGATATTTGTGGTAAGGTAATAGTTTCAGTAAAGTTGAACTTTAGGCAGAGATTTTGACCTTACATGTGGTAAATAAAGATGCAAATCCATTACTGGGTAGGAATTGGTTTGAACTTTTAGGTATAAGTGAGTATATATTAAAGACAATTCACATGGAAACCTTTATGAAAAGTAAATACCCAGAATCGTTTAAGCCAGAATTAGCAGAGTTAAAAACAAGGCCAGTGAATGTGGAATTAATAAAAAATGTGCAACTGATTATCTGCAAATATTAGAAAGTGCTGTTTGCTTTAAGAGGTAAAGTGGAGAAAAATTTTAAATGAGCAGTTAGTAAAGGGAGATCCTTTTAGTAACTAGCTATGCTGATAGTTACAGTAATCAAGCCAGAAGGAAGTCTGTGTATATATGATTATAGGATTACTGTTAATAAACTTTAAAGACAGGATCATATCCAGCACCTAGTGTCTGTGAAGAATTAGCAATATTACAAAAGGCTAAATATTTCACAAAAATAGACCTGAAAACTGTTTTTCACCAGATGCCTGTTACAGAAAATACAGCAAAGTTGTTAACATTGATTACACACAAAGGATTATTTAAATGTAATAAATTGCCTTATGGTATTTCTGTTGCTCCTAGTGTATTCTAAGCAAAAATGGACATGTTTAAATCCATAGATGGAGTAATGTCCCATAACTCGATATTTTGATCATGAGTGCAGTGGCTATTAATACTTATACTGGTAAATGCCTACTCAAGATGGACTGAATATAGATACCAGCACTGAATGCACATCAACTGCATTAAAATAAATCTTTGCCATCCATAGTTTTCCCCGATTTGTGATCAATATGGGAACAGCTTCATGTTTCAGATATTTAAGGATTTCCTGCATGATAGAGGAATTAAGTACATCCTTACTCCTCTCCATCATCCTGAGAGTAATGGAATTACTGAAAAAGCTGTACAGTCTAAAATATAGTTTGAATAAAATGCTTCAAAAACTTGAGCTGAGTCAATGAAGAGATATTTTTTTAACTAAATATATATATTCCAACTTAATATCCCTGAGTTAACTTTCGGTGACTTCTTGCCAGAATCATTGTGAAAAATCAATTAACGATGCCAGAAGCAGGCTGACTACATAGTTTATAAAATATGCAAATTATTGCAATAGAAATGTAAATTATAAAAAGTCAGATGTTCCATTTTTTGACAAACAAATGCAAGACTTCTTGTTGATTGAATTTGGGTCTCTTGCAATAACCCATGCCTCCTTGAACTTTTCCTTATCATCTCTCTCTCTCTCTCTCTCTGCACATGGTCTTAATAATAGGAGAAAACGTGTCCTGTAGCAAGTTCATGCTCCAGGAAAATTGATATTGCCAGTCTTGCTTTGCCTTTTTCTAAAGATAGAAGTGCTGGGTGATTCTCGTAGATCTATGAGCTCAAGACTTCCCATAGTATGCCGCTCTACATGCTGGAAATGAGCATGAAATTTTATAAACTATTTGAGGAATGTGTTCATATGGAGTTATCTTTAGTATTGTTCAGAAGGTTGTTAAGAGAGGGTGTTCTAAATGCTATTTAAGCATTGCCTGAGCAAATTTTCTGAAGTTTTGTTGATATGCTAAGAATATACGGGAGGCTAATGCATGGCTTGGGTGGAATATTGTTGGTAGTGATTTTGTTAAACTTCATATAAATTTTTTTTACTACTTTTATTAATATTTAATGTTTGTAGTCTATGTCTATAAAACCTTTTATATATTCTTCAACATTAAGTTTTTTATCAGCTTCATATTTCACAATTTTTTGTTTTGGATATAAAAATTCCTTTAGCCCTGCCATTTAGTATTCAAATGACATGTTAGATTTGGGGTGGATAGCACCTCTCATTTGAATCTGTTTTATGATTATGTTATAATCAAGCATACATTTATTTCTTTGAATTTATAAGAACAAGAAATGTCTACCTTGATTTTATTGTCCACTTCTAAGATCCATTTCAGTGGAGATTTTTGAATAAATTCTGAAAAAACAATTTTATCTTTTGAAGCACCTACAAATACTTTATCTACATATCTGAAGTGTCATTCACTGCATGCCCTAAATGTTTCAGAAGACTTGTTTTCAAATTTAGAAGAAAAAAAACTACTGCTGATAATCCTGCTGATTGAAAGCCCCATAGGCCAACCTAGCATCATCTTATATTTACACTTAGCACATGCTATTATATCCTTGTCAATCCACTATAATACTTCAAAGATGAAATCTTTCTTATGCTTAGTTATTTTGCTGCAAAATTTCTTGAAATGCATGCAATAGAAATTTCACTAGGCACTGACCCATACAGTTCTTATATCTAAAGATGCAATAGTATGGTGATTATTTATTTTTATATCTTCAATTATTTCAACATACTCAAAGGAAGATTTGATTGAATAAGGACCGAATCTGAAATAGTTGATTAAGCAATCAGCTATTAATTTTGTTCCTTTAAATAATATACTCCTGTAAAATCTAATGTCATTCTTAATGGAAACCCTTCATTATGAAGTTTAATGTTAGCATATAACCATGAAGTATTGCCAATGAAAGATAAATCGCAAAATACTCTGCACATGTACAAGCCTTATTGCAAAATTTGCTCAACACTACTGAATCATTTTTATTTTTATACATTTTGATATTATATGAATTAAAGTTTACAAATTTTAAGTTTTTGATTTGTGAATTTATTTTCAAATCAAAATCATCACTGCCCTTGTCTTCTTTAATGTATACTATATTGTTATTCACACAAAATTGTTTGACTTTTGCTATATTTCCAGTCCAATCATTACTTATTCTATTAAAATTATATGAACAAAATGAGTGTTGAAAATTTGCTTCAATGTCCACAATTAATTCAATTTTCAGTAGATTCCAAGGTTCACCAGTGAACTTCAAACCCAGTTAAAGAATATTGTTGATTGGCTCAGTGGGCATGACTGCCGACAAATTCACCCAATTATTGAAATTACTGTGGCCAAGAGCTATACTTGCTTGGCAGTGAGAAACTTTAATTTTCTGTTATATTTATCCTTCATTTTCAGTGCTATAATTCTTTAGTGATCCAAGATTTCCTCTGGGGTTTTAAACATATTATCCATTCATTTTAGTCTACGTTTCTCGATTTTGCAATTTGCAATGCATCACTTGATGTAACACTGCTTTTAAATTAAGAATCATTTTAACCTGATTAAAAACATTAAGGTTGATTCACAGATTACAATTCAGAAAAATCTTGTGAGCCAAATATGATTTTAAAATTTGAATTCTCTCTTGCTTAACGATGATGGATTTATTCATTTTAAACACCCTCTTGAATAAATTATGTGCACCTACAGTTATGTAACAATATAATTATTTAACTTTACATTATTTTCATATCCTAATTAAATACTCCAAAAACTTGAGCTGAGCATGAAAAAGTATTTTTTAACCATATATATATTGTAACAGGCCTGCGGATTTCTCAGAAGATAGGGAGAGTGCATCTTACTATAGTCAGACTTTGGGTCTTCAGATAGGATGCAAGTAATTACACAATGAAATACATAATCTATGATTGTATCTACTTCCAATAGACTAGCTCTATATATTTTTATTAACTTAGATACAATTTGGGTCAGTTCATCCAATTCTCACCCCTTTCTAGCCACGTTATACCACAGTATATGAACTCTGAGTAATTGCTTAGATTCTCTTATCGGAAGATCACATTAATAGCAGTTATTGCACCTCTATATAGGTGATAATTGATTATCAAAATCCTATAAGAATATCCAAATATCATGTAATATAGAACAAAATGTGTAGGTGCAGTATATATATATATTAAAAGTTATAATAATTAACTTGATTATATCTATTTATTTTCTCTAAAATAATAGGATAATATTGATAGGTATAAGAATTATTAAGATAATAATGTTTGTGATGGATATATGAATAATGAAGAGCTAGAGACCAGATTAAAATAATGAATTATATTAACATTTATTGATTAACAAAAATAAAATAATAAATACTAATTCATTTTGAAACATGTTATTTGTTATATCAAGGATGAGTTTCTACCACATTGATATCTAATAATGATATTTATAAAAATAAAATCCTTATCCCTCAACCCAATGGTAGAAATTCATGTACTTGACCAAATATTTATAAAACAAATATATAACATTGATAGATTACATGATCGTGATTCTATCTAATTGAAATTATATACAAACACATTAAAAAAAATCTTTGTTGGTCAATTAGATCAATAATTGCAAATCATCTTGGGAACTCCCCTCTATTTACAAATGTCCTTAACATTAAGAAGAAAAGACAATAAATTCATACAAGGTTATTAAATTATTTATACAAAAGCAATATATAAATAAGATTAACTAATAATAAACAAAGACAAAATCTGTCATAATATAGTGTACTGAGTAATGTAAAATAATACTGCAAACTCTTACCTCTTATTTCACATTATGCTGTCAAAGTCAATTGGGAAGTTAAACTAATCTAGATTTTATTTAATATAAGTAAAGATAAAAAAAAATTAATTAAATAATTTTATTTTTCCCTTCTTTCTCTCATAATGAACTTTTCTAAAATGTTAAGACATTTGCTTCCAACTGTGGGAACGAAAATATATAGAAAAATTTACAATAGACAAAAAAATAATTATAATAATAAAACAAAAATCACAATTTTTATCCCATTATACTATTTAAAATTTGATGAGTCTGTTGGAAAGTATTTATTTGCAAGGTAAGTCTCTTTGGATGAAGACAAAATACTGCTCCCTCGAAGAGTGGCAGTCTCTTGTTTGGATCAAAAGACTGATCCACAGTTGATTCCTCTTGAATTTTAGTAGGCATTTTATCCAAGACAAAGGATATTCTTAAGGTTTCTTATAAATGAGTAAGTGAAATCTTTATGCTTTCATAGCTTTATTGATGGCGTGGTATTCCCCATGGTATGAACTTTTTAGCAAGCATACATTGCATAATAATACTATATATATTGGTTTATTTACTTTTAATCAGGTATTTATCGGCAATGTTTTTATATAATAACACATTTATTTTATCTTCCTTCTTTTATGTGAACTAAAGTTTCTTAATCACCAAATAATAGAATATTTTCTTTTAAATTATTTCTTCCAATTGATTTGTTTACTTTAACAGGTTAGCTTCTGATAACTCTGAATATTATTCTAAAACAATTTAAATTCGAATGTGCATGTCCAACTTTGTATTCAAATTTTTCATGCAGAAGAAAATTAGCTTTTGTTTTACGAATGCATTATCTTAGAAGGCCGAACACAATACAATTAATACCACTTTTAGATCGCACATAATTTTTTTTAATATATGAACCTTGTCATTTTTCATTATTGAGCGGACATAATATATATAGTAGGGATTAAAACAATCATTTGTGAACATTTTAAATTTCGTTTCTATAGTTGGTTGCTATGTGATTAAATTTTAAATTTGATCATGTTTTGTGAGGTTTACGTACAAGTTTTTGATATACTTTTCTTTATTTAGTGACACATAACATGTTTTATTTCAGTGTTAGTATACATATATGTTTTCCCTAGTTGTTTAATGTTTTTATCTTTTTTTTAAATAAAAAGCTGTTTATTGTATTATATGTGTTGGAAAGGCAAAATGCTAATATTGATAAATTGTTTGTCAATTTATTGGTTAGGCATATATTTTTATATGGCTCCAACTAGCAAAGTGCCCTAAACATTGGATGGTGTGTTAGGGTTGTTTAGTGTGATCTCCTTCCCTGATAAGAGAGTCCAAGCAATTGCTCCCTGAGTTCGAATACTGTGGTATAATGTGGCCAGAAAGGGGTGAGAATTGGATGAACTGACTCATATTGTATCTAGGTTAATAAAAATATGTAGAGCTAGTCTATTGAAAGTAAATACAATCATAGGTTAGGTATTTAATCACGTAATCATTTGCATCCTATCTGAAGACCCAAAGTCTGACCATAGTAAGATTCACTCTCCCCTCCTGAGAAATCTGCCAGCCTGTTACAATATATATTCCAACTTAATAGCACCAAGTTAATTTTTGGCATCTTCTAGTCAGAATCAATGCAAAATTAATTAACTAACAACACCAGAAGTAGGCTGATTCTATAGTTTATAAAATATGCAAATTACTATAATTAGAAATGTAAATTATAAAAATCAGATGTTCCATTTTTTTGATAAAGGGACACAAGACTCATTTTCGTTGAGTGAATTTGGGTCTCTTGCAATAATCCATGCCTTCTTGAATTTTCTCTTACAATCATCCTTCTCTGTACAGATGGTCTTAATATCAGGAGAAAACATATCCTGCAGCAAGCTCATGCTCCACAAAAATTGATTTAGATTGCCAGTCTTGTTTTGCCTTCTTATAAAGATAGGAGTGCTGGACAATTCTCATAGATCTACTTGCTATATGCCAAATTACATGCTGGAGATAGGAAAGTGTTCAAATGGAGTTCTCTCTTTAATATTGTTCAGAAGATTGTTAAGAAAGAGCAGTGTTCTAAATGCTATTCGAGCATTGTCCAAGCAAATTTTCTGAAATTTGGTGATATGTTAGGAATATATGGGAGGCTAATCCATGGGTGGAATATTTGAAGTACTGGTAGAGATGATTATTCAGCCAACATTTTACACCTTGTACAGCAACAAGAAAAACTCCAGCCTAGTTTTTGATGTGCTGTTCTTTCTGTACCCATTTAACTCAATTGTTCCCTACAGTTATCAAGAGAAAGGAAAATTCAAGATTTAATAGACTTATTTAGTAGGTGAACAAATCTAGTTATGAGAATTATAAAGGTATTATCAAATCAGGTAAAACATGTAAAGTTGAAAAATGGTAAAGGGCTCAGAATATAAATCATCTATGTCACTATTATGAGAATTTTATACCAGCATGATAATTCATTACTAGAAAAGAATGTGATGGAAATTGATGCAGACTGTAGTCTAGGTCTAAAGATGAAGCTACACTTGATCAATAACAAGATTCTCTTACTGCAGTGGTTGATAGTTTCTAGAACCCTAAAATGTGCTAACCACTGTCTAAATTTGAAGATTTTGTTTATGATTGGACCTCCTAATTTTAAGATGAACTGGAATGTCTGATTGGATTTTTAGCATGTCAGTATATTTATGTTTAATAGTGATCATCTCTCTGAACCGCATGGATTGGGTGCTGTATTACTTTAAACATTAGAATGGCAGAAAGCACTACAAATAGATTTGTTTTCATATATGTAAATGGAAATAATTTGGAAAAGCAACAGATAAGAGTACAGAATTTCACCTGTGCAGTAATAATGATAGTTGTTGAGGAATAAATGGAAAGGAAGACAATATAGTTGCCAAATTGAACTGACGGCCATAAGGCATAAATGAGTCAAATTACTAGACAATTTTAGATGAATATTATAACCTATGTGGAATAAATTTGGTACTCAGGGAGTTGTTTGCCATGTTACTATGTTCAGACTGAGAGATTATATACTTTATATCACTGTTTGTTTATTACTTGTTAATAAATAAACATTAATTAGCCAAAGCTGTGTGCTTGAATAAATTATATTTGCTGTACTAAGTATATGATACTTCAGCACTATAATATGAATAATCAAATGTACTAAAATAATTTAAAAGACAACTGTAATAATTACGAGTTAGATTTAAAAAGAAGTAATCTAAAACAAGATTGTTGCATTCGTTCTATTATCATTTAATAAGTATGTAGAAGTTTTTTTTTTTATTTTTAGGTTAACTGTTTGAACTTTGTATGTGGTCTTGGAGGTTTATCAACTGATCCCAATATACCATATTTTCCTGAGAAATCCTGTCAATGGTGGCGTATATTAATAGCTCCCTTCATTCCATGTGGTATTATGTATTTTTTTATACTGGGCATTATACAATGGATTGTAGGGATACCAATAGAAAAAATGGCAGGATGGCTTAGAACAGCTTTAATTTATATTTTTAGTAGTATTGGAGGAAATATGGTAAGACATAATTTATACATTAATATAAGTTTTCTTTATAAATAAAAATTTTCTGAATTAAAGTTCTTTTTTCAAATTTTTCCACATTATGAGTAGATTCTTACATGCTCCTATAGCCTGAAGTCTACCCATATACTTCAAACCGATGACTAATAAAAAACCAATTAATAAGAAATAAAATGAAAATAATGTAGATTTTAGCAAGCTAAAAGTATTCTTTAAATGTAATAAATTAAAAAATGAATATATTTAGCAACCAAACTAATGCAAAATGGACATGTTAATAAACATGTGATAAGAATTATTAACATTTTCTTATACATGAATCATTTTTATTATATAAAATATAGACAAGACTTATTCATTCTGTCTTAATTTAATTGTTAAATATATTGTTTCCATACTTTTATTAATTGTACTTACTGCCTTGAATTTTATTTTCTAAATAAATTATTTTCAAGTATTAGAATTATGTACACTTTATTATTCATCGATTAATTTCTTTGGTCATTGATATGTATGCTATATAGCTCCATTTAGTGAGTAGATTACAGAGGAACACTTATGTTTATAATGAACTGGTTTTTTTTTTTTTGAGAAGCAAATAAAATTAATCTCATAAAAAGTCAAACAATTTATTAGAAACAAATTCTCAATTGAATGTTAGCAGTCTGCAAAATGTTTTTATCTGTGAAATACTCAATACTTCTAGTGATTAATAAATGATTTGTAATTAATTTTTTCCTGTTATACAAAAGAAATATTAAAACTTTTCATTATGCAAAACAGTGGCCATCTACAAAAATGCAATTATTTTACTTTCATAATAATAAAAGCAAACCATGTAAAAGTTAGCAATATCATGATCCATGAAATTCATCCAGTATGAAATTATTTTGCATTAATATATATTTATTATTTGCCTTATTGGATTATATTAATAGTTTTTTTTTACTATATTTTCTTATTGATCATTTACTGGCTAATTATGTAAATATTTTCTGTTTGATATTGAATAGACAAATAGAAAATTTTTCTGGCACTTGTTAATTTGGCAATTTCTCAACTGATTTATGACAACAAAAAAGAGACGTCTAAAGTTATGACATTGCAAATTAATATATTGTGTAAGAAATTGAATAATAAATTATAACTACTCTGTTAAAAGATGGTTTCTGTTGTAAAAAGTCAATAATTTGAATCTGGAACACAATCTCAATCAGGATCAGAAACTGGAATAACAGAAATAATGAAATCAAAGCAAATTCCTAAATCAATATCTTAGAAAACCAGGCAGAATTAGAATGGAAGATTCTTCATATTATTTTTAAAGACCAAAATAAGGAATTTGAGGTGCACTTTGATAGAAAATAAGCTATTCCAAAAAGACAATCAAAAATAATTTTTAGCATGATCAAAAATGGAAATTAAGTTAGAAAAGCTAATAGCTCAAAAGGATTAAGTATAACAATAGAGAGAGAAGTAGAAAGTTCTACAACACATTAAATATTTTAAAACAATTCACAGACATTGTTATTCACAATTACAGACTATTTTTTCATTAAATTTTGTGAAGGAAATTAGACATGTAATAAAATTTCAATTAGGTAGTCATTGAATTTGATATTTTTAAATTAAGTAATACTAGATTATTAATAAATAGTAAATTTTATGAATTATATACAATAATAAATGAAGTGAGCCCGATGCATTTATGATAACTAAAAAAGAAAATAATGGAATTTAAAATAAAAAAACTTGCATCTATATCCTGTAACATAAAGTTGCTGTTTTTTTTTTTTTTGTAAAATAAGGGCAGGAATAAAACTTATATATTGATACTTATTGTATTTTAGGTACATTTTATTATTTTTGTTAGTTATTTTACATATATAAAGAAACTAATGATAATAAGCAGTATTGAATTTAATCTTATTTGTTTTTAAGCATTAGCACTTAAAGGAAATTTATACAACTGGTTTTCATTCAAGATTTCTTTTTTAAACAAGGAAAAATTATAATGTTTTTCTTATTGGCTGCTGAACTTTTGTATTATAAAAATATTATTGTATATTGAAATAAATAAAAAAAGTTTAAATAAAAACATTATTTTCTACAATTTATTGTATCAAAGTTTTATCATTAATATTATTGTTTTTTAACACATGAACAAACTATGATATAAGAATATTTCCAAATACTTTATTTATTATTTAGACTGTGCTGTTTGTGCTATTTACAATTTGTCTAAAAGTATTCAACACTTGCTTCCATATAGTAATAACAACAAAAAACAATTTCTATTTATAAGAAATGTGATATCAAGTTTGCTAGGTTCATTTTATTAATTTAACTATGTATTTATTAATTTAATTTGGGCCATTTTTAATAATATATTTGTATCTTATTTATATAACTTGGTTAATAATAAAATGGTTACTGTTAAAAAAGTTTGAATAATGAAAATGAGTTTTGGAGTCATACTTCATGGGTCTTTAATTCCAGAGTTTATACTCTATCACTGCACTAATGATGCAGGGCTATAACTTAATTAATGCAGATTTTAATAAGTATCCAAATAAAAAGTTTATCAAAGTAAAAACTTTCATATTTTGAAATCTATCACCATCATAGAAAATTTAGAAACAGGTGATGAAATTATCAGAAAAATAATTGAACTTCTTCTTCCTTAATTGTCTTAGTAAAACAGACTTCTAATATTTGAATACTTTTGATGTTATAAAAAATTCAACCAAAACATCATTTGCTTTTGTGGAAGTTTCTGAAAGTAGACATTCATAACTAAATTAATGATTATTATTCTTTTGTCATTTATGTTAATAGAGGACCCAATTGTCATGAATTTTTCATGCAATTACTTATTTCTCTGCATTAACCATGACAGTGGAATGGGTGTGCATATGCAACACAATTATATGGGCAACAAACTTTGTTTGCTTAAGTTTTTTCCTTCTGGAATTTAGAATGATATTCAAAAAAAAAAATCTGCTTCTCTTTTCATTTAAATGTTTGAGTATATGATAGATTAAGATCTGTTGTTTTTTTTTTTTTAAAAAAATCAAAATTGTTTACATATGTTTTTTTTTCCTAGTTTGCAGTTCTGATTAATCCCTATTCCATACAAGTGGGATATGGCAGTGCTGTTTGTGGTCTGGTTGGTGTATGGGCAGTAGAGTTGATCCAGTGCTACAAATTACTTCGTCATCCTATCCATGAACTGGTTAAATTAATCACTATCATCATATTAATATGTATATTGGGCTTATTTCCCACAACAGACAATGCTTCTCATCTTGGAGGTTTCATTTTTGGAATCTTTTTAGCTATCTTGTTACTTCCTTATATAACATTCAATAAATGGCAAGTCAAGAGGAGGCAAATCTTGATATGGTTAACGATTCCACTATTACTTATTCTGTTCCTTACAGAATTTATATTATTTTACCAAGTACAGATTTTAGGAAACTATTCATCGTATAATCATTTTAATTGTGTTCCACTCAAAGAAAATATGTGTCTATATTCATGGAACCTTTTAGATAAAATGTATAACATGTATTAAATTTATATTAAAGATAAACAGACTAGTCATAAAGTAATTGTTTTGGGATTTTTTAAAACATATTTTTACAAAAAGAAATATTATTTTTTAAAAAAATATGAATAATTTAAATGCCAATCTAATTCTTTCATCTTAGCAAACTGAAGTTAATTTGATTGACAAAGCATTTTTTTTTTTTTTAAATAAAAATTTGTTTTAGAAAAAAAAAAAATCCTCATCTATCTCCTTTACACTGCTTTTACTCTCTTTAATTTCATCAAAATCGTTTATGCAATGTATCTGTTTTATTCACAGGTGGAACTAATGAAAGGACACATTTATTCCACGTTTTGCAAATCTTGTTCATGTACATATAACCATAGTTCCCATTTTTTGTAAGGAACTATTGTTTACAGAGAATAGTTGAATAAATTATAAATAAAAAAAGTTATGATATTTTTTTTATATATTCTGTCTGATGATTTAAAGATATGTATATTTTGTGATGATTAAAAAAATACTTATATTAATAGCTTCTTGTGTATGTATAATTATTAAAACATAGCTGGCAAAATAATTTGTAAAATATAATTAAAAATATATACTGATTTTTATCTCCATGTTTTTGGAAGTTATTGATTAAGCTTATTATATAAAGGCAATACCTTAAATTACCATTGGGATTAACATAACAGATGTATGAATAGAAGCAAAATATAGAATAGTTATAGAGAAAATGTTTAATATACAGCAGAATAAAATAGATGTATAAAAACGACAGGAAGAATATGTGTAATAATACTAACAAGTACTTACTTTTTTGAAAAAGAAAGTAAAATATATAAAAATGAAGTAGATTTTTGCAGTAACAAAAGAAGTTGTAAAAATACAGAAAATTCATCATACTCTGAACTATTAAAAAATATGGATTAAAAAAATTGAAATCTTTGGTTATCATATTTATTTTTTGCTGCAAGAGAATTTTGATTAAAAAAAGATTGTTTATTTGAATTCAGTTATAGAAATGTTTAATTAAAAAAATCTCAATTGTAGCTCCATTACTGTGACTTTGAAAACTTTTTACTGTAGAGTAGTATTAGCAACAAATTTCTGATTTTAATTAATTCAATGGAGGTCCTCATATTGAAATCTGCTCGAAATGAAATTTTACAACAGAATTGAATTGTAACATAAATAAACCAACCAAAAAAAAAATTGATTTTGTAATAGTAATTTAAAATATGGAAACTTCCATTTGAATGCTAAAAGCAAAATCTTTTTCTAAATACAATTTTCATTCTACTCTTCTTGCTAAATATAATGTTAACTTAGCTCTGTAGCTTTTTTAATTAATGCATAAGTATTATATAAGCCTGAATTTTAACCAAGACAAAATAGTGATGAACTTAAAAATTAGATACTCCCTATTCATTTTGATACTGTCTAATCCTTATACATAAAAATGAAAAACAAAATTACATTAAAGACTGGCTTAGATATATAGAAAGACAAGAAGGGGTGGACCGCCCTTTTCTTGTAAAATTCTGACTTGTGTTTACAGTTTGATAGCTATTCAGACAGCCATCATAACATCTGATTGGCTGTCAGATAAGTATTATAATAAGTGCAAGAGGTTTGCAGCCTTTAAATTTAATTTCAACTAACTGTATGCACTTTATAAAATAAATATTATTTACATATGTTACTGCAATTTATAACATCTAAAAACTACTGTGTAGTAAATCATAGGATTTCGCACTGTAGGTTTGTAATTTAGACTCAGTGAGTTAAATGTAAAGATATTTAAAGCTTCACACTTTCAAACCTAAATGCTTCAGACTGGCTTAAATATATAGAAAGACAAGTAAAGAAGAGGGAGGACCACCCTTATAAAAATTCTGTCTTGTGTTTAGTTTGATAGCTATTCAGACAGCCATCTAATATCTGATTGGCTGTCAGGTAAGTATTATAATAAGCACGAGAGGTTTGCAGCCTTTCAATTTAATTTCAATTAAACACTTTTGCAAAATTAAATTCTTAATGGAGATATGCATTCTTTCAAGCTAGAATATTCAATTATTTTGTTGTTTTTTTCTGTTAAAAAATTTCTAGCAGTTGTAAATAATTGAGAAAATTTGTCATAATGTGACATAAATGCTCCACTCTGACAAAGTTCCAAGCTTTAAGCAAATTTCAACTTCTAAGAATATCTGAGAAATTACTAGTTGAAATAAAGCAAAATAATGTTTTCTGAGAGGGCTTACCATCAACTTGTTCTTAATTATATTAAGTATCAGATCATCACCCCCAAATATCTAAACTTAATGACAAATGTCTAGTTTGCCCTTATGAATTATAAACAGAATTTCACATTTTTAAGGTATCTCTGGAATGAAATCTTAAAAACAAATCAACGTGTTCAGACAGATTAATCTAATAACTTCACAACTGTAATTTTATGTTCACATCTTAACACATCAAAATGCTAATCATATAATGCAACAGATAAATTTAGGTTAGAAAATATTTATTAACTCAATTTATACCTTAATTCATTTAAACTATTTCAACTATAATGTCCTAGAAATATATATGCTTTTTAGGTTATATGTTAATACTGTGATATGTTAATAACTTTGATATTTTTTACTAATATTAGGGAATAACAATATTTAATTTCTTGTAAATTTTTATAAAACCAGACTTAGCTATTTATTTCCATGGTAGTAAGATTTACCTTGATGTGATATTGTCAAAGTTCTAGAAATTAATGTTTGAATCACTAATAAAAGAAGAATTGTAATGAAATTTAGAATACAATATATTTATTTTTATGAACAGATTTTTTTATGTATGTTGCGCTACAACTGAACTAAAATTGGCAACAATAGTTTTTACCCTTCAAAATATTTCAGTTCATTTGACTGATTTTTCAAACTGTCCTTCATATTATAATGGACATTTTTAAATATTTTTTTAGACCAGCTAAATTATATAGTACTATTATTCAAGAAGAGGGGAAAATATAGTCAATACATCTTTTAACTATACTAATGATCAGACCAAGTATGTAACCACCTTTCAAAAACATGGCACTATTTAACTACTAGATAGAAAATACCTCTCACATGAATACTTTTAATTTATGCTGGATATTGAACCGGGTACCAACCAGAGAACTGGAATATCCACAAGAGAAGATCATCTGATTAGCAATCAGATATTAAATATTTAAAATGAGACTATATAATTAACAAAATTTCATATCATGAGAGATTCAGAGAGAAGAGAATTCAGGTCAAATCAACACATAAACAACATATTTATTTACATATAACTTATCAAATTATAACATAAACATATAATAAATTATTTACAAACTTGTTTTAAACAGAACTAATTTAGTCTTAAATAATGAACTACTAGTTTATGCTTTAGTTTGAGTCTAGATTTTGCTTCAGTTCTGATTCAAGTTTGACCAAGATTTTGGTTAAGGCTTTTCCCAAGGTGATCACTCTTTTTCTTTGAGTGCCTAGTATTCATTGATAAGGTGTGAGCTCGTGAACAGTATTTTTGCATAGCAGCTTATAGCTTCATCAATCCAGGGCAGTGTATATCTTCTTCATTTAATTGTCCAGCAACATTCTTGCACATATGATGGGCATGTCTCAGCAACATCAGGTCAGATTTTTAGTCACATCCCAGGCTATTGATAATTCATAGATACTGCATGGTGAAAGACCGAATGAATACCCCTTTTCAAATCCAGCAGGGCATGATCATGATAAAGCATCCACAGATTCCTATCCATCTTCTGGAGTCACAAAATTAGAAGTTCACAATGAAAGAGACCACAAATTCAACTAGTAATATCAACAATGCAACAGCAGCAGAATAACTTGAATAACTGAACTAATAAAAATTTTAGCTTTTATATCTTTGACCCACCATTGTTTTAAACATCATCCCTGCTGATCAGTTTTTCATTTCTTTTCAATTAATTAGTGTTACTTATCTAATTGGTTGACTGACTTTCAGTAAAAACAACTTATCCCCTTCCTTCATGATTAGATATTAATTTACAAAATTTTATATTTGATTAGATAATACTATTTTACATTCCATTTCCTTTTTCCAATTAATACTTTAGCTTATGGAATACATTTTTAAGTTACTCTTTTTATTTTATTTTGTAGTTTTAAAGAAAATATATGCAATTGTTACTGATTTTACTTGGCCAGTGATTATTTTTATTAGATTTTCTTTCAATAAGTGATAGACCATTTCATTTTAAAAATATATATTTTTTATTGTTTAAAAATATTTTTATGTAACTTGTATATTTTACATATTTGTTACATTGCTCTCTTCCCAATTTAGGAGCAAAATGTGTCAATTCCCTTTTTAGGCATTGACTTTTAATTCTACTCACATTAAAATTTCCATGGTTACCTAATAGGTAAGCTTCGTGATGAGCGAGATTCATAATGAGCCAGTTTTAAGAGAGGCAATGACTTTGCATTTCGGTGAAAATCGATCCTGAGTTAATTAAACCCCATTTGATTTCTTGCGGACATCGTGACTACAGCACGAGATCAATTTTTGTAATATATAGATGTCATATTCGGCTTATGATTATTTTTATAAATTCTCTGAGAATTTTTTCTTCCAGTTATATTTTTAATAAACTAGGTCTTTTTTTTTCTGGTGCATCACTATCATCTTAAGCAGCAGGGTTTCACACACAAACCCATCTGCAGACAAGTAAACGAGCTGAAATTCCTAAATTTACCTATATACACACACATACCTCAATCTATTATTACCTACTCATTATTGCTTGACATATACTTTTAAAGAACGTTACTACTTTTTTTTTTCATTTGTGTATATTTACTCAAAGATTTTATTTTTCCCTTTTAATTCTTAATTTTATACACTCTATTATAATCTTTTATTTGGTCATACTCCACTGTGTCCATATGAGCAGTTATTCACAAATTTTGTCACAGTTCCAGGATTGTCACTTATTATTTACTTTCCAAAGTTTTTCATTTATGAAGAATTATTAATATAGTAATACATTTTTTTTTTTAATTATCAGACTTCTATTATCATTTATTCTTTAGTTTTCGTAATCAGGCACTACTTTAATAAAAATTTTTTTTATTTACACTCATTACGTAAAAAAATAAATTCTAGTTTAATCATATTTCCATAACAAAATCCAGGATCATTTATTCATGAAGACTATATCTTTCACCTGACAGTTCATTGTTTGACATCTTTGATATTTTTTTAGAATATCTGCTCATGCTAAAGGATTGAAAATTGCCTTTCAATCTTTTGTATTGTTTTGCAAGAGTGGGATCACAGTCTTTTCCGATCTATTTAAAAACTTTTTATTCTTTTGGGGCTTCCAGAAAATTCTCTCCTGTGGTCATTTATATTTGGCTCTTTAAGTTGAGGTTTAAATCCCTGGTCTTTTGTTTCATAAGTAGGTCTAGTATAATCAAAAGCACTTTAGCAATTTTGCTAGTTGCCCAACCGTCCTCTGGGTCAATGAGCATGTTTTGTTATAAAGAAAACTGCTGCACTTTCCTAATAATCTGTTGTTCAGATAGTAAGCTGACTATCAAAGCCCTTAAATTTTGCCTTCTGTCTATAAAAAAAATGCAGTGCATAGTTCACCATTTTTCCTACTCTCCACATGGCTTGTTTGTACTCAATAAATTTTATGATTTTCTTAAAGAGGGAGTCCACCAAGCTTGGGAAGAGCCCTGAAAATAGCTGCATGAGATCTTGGCTTTACTGATTTAATATATCTCTCTAAGCTACTGTGTTCGGTAGGAGCTTCATCTATGTACCCAGAAAATATTCATATTTTTAGAAATTGGTTGACAATTGAAAGAAAATAATTCACTATGTGCATGTTCACATTAAGCACATTCCTACCTGTATTTATTTAAATCTACATTTGCTTCCTTTGCGATCATCTTAACAAATTCTTTAGGTGTTTCACATTGCGTATTCTTATCTATTTTATATGTTAAATTATTAATTTTTAGCTTGATATTTTCCATTACCTTTCATTTTCTGAGCCTCTGCAACTGCTTCCTGTAATAGCTCTATTTTGCCCTCCGGTTTCAATTTTTTCTCAATTTCTTGGTGGGCTTGTTTCAATTTTATTTTCCATAGATTTCCACCTATGTCTTTCATAATTTATTTCATTCTCTATAGCCTAATTGAATCTGATACTCTAATTTTTCAAATATTTGGGCTTGGTTTTCTAGTTTTGTTTCATTATTTTGATTACCCATTTTTTCAAATTTTATATCAATTTCTTCAACTGTCTCTTTATTTTGGTTTTTAAGCTCTTCAAATATTTTCATCATCATGATGTCATTATTTTTTTATTTATTTGAGATGTCTCATTTGGCACTCTTTTGTTGTTGTTCCTTATTGGGAACATTTTTTAATTCTTTTCCTTGAGCTTCCATTTTTGCTTTTGCTCTCGTAAGAATTTACAATATTCAATTTTAGAATAATATTTATCTCTTTTTTTCAATATTGCTATCATTTTACTCTTTAATTTCTTTAGCTACTATAATTTTTCAAACTTAATATAATCCTATCATTTAAATGATGCTTACCCATTCTTTCACACTATAGTCCCATCTAACATCTGTTACTTAATCTACCAGCTTGTTTTAATCTGCATACGTATTTCTAAAATTTTAATTATATTGCTTCTATCATCTCTTAACTACAACCATTTTTTAAAAATTCTAAATAAGTTAATATTTCACTGTGGTCTCTTTTCTCCACTCTCACCAAATTGTTAACATTTATCTTTTTATTTTATCTGATAGCTGAGGTCATTTTTGAATATATATCCTGATAATACCAATTATTTTTATGTGTAGGTTTTTGTGCAATTATTTTGGGAGATAATTTTATATAATTGTTCATTCAGGCACTCATGTTAGGATGCCAATTATTGACATTTTTCAATATTTTATTTGTTTACATAATTTAGACCAACTAAATTATATAAGTATCGCTATTCAAGCAGAGGGGGAAATATAGTCAATACTTCACATATTAATTCTACTAATGATCAGACCAAGTATTGTCTGTGAATACACAGGCCGCAGCCCCTTTTCAAAATCGTTAAACCAGCTTTGATTGCTAGATGCAAAATACCTCTCCTGTGGATACTTTTAACTTATATTGAGTATTGAACCAGGCACCATCCAGAGAATTAACTGGAATATCCACAAGAAATTTTAAATATTTCTAGCACTTGATTCCTCAGCTACCTCAATTAAACATAAAAAAAACTCACATCATTAGCAATCAGATATTAAATATTTAAAACAAAACTATATAATTAACAAAATTTCATACAGCGAGAGATTCAGAAAAAAAGAAAGTTCAGACTAAAATAAAATATTTATTTACATATGATAACTTATCAAATTATAACAAACTACTAGTTTATGTATTTTCTTGATTTTAACAATTTCAGAAGAAAACAAATATATAAATCTAACACCATTTTGCTTTAGTTTGAGTCTAGACTTTGATTCAGTTTTGGCTTATGTTTGACCTAGATTTTGGTTAAGGCTTTTCCTGAGATGATCACTGTCCCTTTGATGTTTAGTCTTTGAGGCCTTTAATATCCTCATTAATAAGGCATGAGCTCATGAAAAGTATTCTTGCATAGCAGCCCATAGCTTCTTTCCAGGAGAGTACATCATTTAATTGTCCAACAACATTCTTGAACATATGATGGGTGGATGTCTCAAATAGGTCAGGTTTTTAGTCGCATCTCAAGCTATCAATAATTCATAGGTACTGCATGGTGAAAGATCTAATGAACACTTCTTTCCGAATCTAATAGCATGATAGTGGTAAGATATTCACAGATTCCTATATTTTCTGAAGCCACAAAACTAAAAGGAAGTCTGCAAAAAGGGATTGCAAAATTCAGTTGGTAATATCAACAATACAACAGCAAAATAACCTGAAGAAATAATAAAAATTTATTAGCTTTTATCCTTTGACCAATCATTGTTTTGAGCATCATCCCCACTAATCAGTTTTTTATAATTATTTAGCCTTTTTAATTATAGCATTACTTATCTAATCAGCTGACTGGCTTACAGTAAAAACAACTTAATCCCTTCTATCTTGTTTAGATACTCTTAAGTTCCAAAATTATTTTATACTTGATTAGATAATACTATTTTACATTAATTTCCTTTTTCTAGATAATACTTTACCTTATCAAATATATTTGTGTTCCTTTTTTCTTTCATTTCGTAGTTTTAAAAAGCAATTGTGACTGGTTTTACTTGGCCAGCAAATAAATACTTTTATTAGATTTTTTTTTCAATAGAAAATCTAAAATTCTTAAATTATCGCTCTAGTTTCATTTAAAGTTTTATTTTTTTTTCCTTTTATTTTAAAACCAAGATTAAATGACTGAAGTTTCTTTTTTAGTTCTAAACCGTTTTATTTTGTTATCTAATTCAAACTGTCTTCCCTCTCCAATTAACCTTATAATGGGTATTTAAGTGATAGTCCATTTCATTTTTAAAAATATGTATACTTTTATGTAACACATATTTGTTACATAATTCAATTTATAATCTATTATTTAATATTCAAAAATAACTTTAAATCTATATCTCAACTTTCTTTAGTCATATAAGACTATGATTATAATACTATTCAGTATTGAAAGTGCTCAGCTTTAAATAAATTTTCATTACAAATTTAAACCTATTTGTTACTAAAAATGTTTTACATTTTTTGAATTATTATAATTATGTAAATTTGTATAATGTCATCTAATTATTAATTCAATATTGAGCTGGTATTTTTCTGCCAGCTCATATTCATATATATATATGCACATATATATATTATTAAAATCGCATATAGCTTATTTTATAATAAAACATTTTTATACTAAAAATAAATAATAAAACTTATTTTTTGAAATGGAATTTTAGAAAGTTTTGAAATCAATTAAATAAAAAAAAAAAGGAAAACAAAACATAAGATCTTAGCAAGTTTTTTTTTTATATAAAAGTTTGCCTTTTGTTTTATTTCTAATTCTTAGATATTCTTAAGGATAAATGCGGAAAGAAAGTACAGTATAGAATTTTTTTTCAATTAGCTCTATTGTTGAAACTTTGATAGTGGAGGTATTTTGTATTATCTATTACACTGATCAGTTGGAATGTTTTCTCAGGATTATAATTAACATTGAAAAAAAACTGTACGGGATTGTCTTTTGTTTAAAATTAATTGAATTTTTGCAAATGACTAGTCTGTTGTTTTTGTTTTGGCTCTGACTCTTTGATAATTTAAAACCTATAAAGTAAAATAAAATGTGGAGAGAATATGTTGAGTGGCTAGAGGCTTAAGAACTTTCCCCTTTGGGGAATCTCTCTTTCTGATACCACCTAGAATTGCCATTGGAAATGCAGACCTTGCATAGGATGAGTAGAGCTAGCCAAGAAAATTTGATCCACCTGGAAATCTAGGACAAACCATGAGAAGCATAAGAATTAAATACTTCTCACAGGATCATCACTGATCGATCAGGATAGCTATAAACTGTTACTAAGTGAACTTTGATTTCATTTTTGCATAATAGGAATACATCTATGTTATTGTCTTAAATGTTTCAACAATAGTGTAGGGTTGTTGCTGGGAATTTTATTATATTATGTTGAATTAGTTAAAATAAAAAGAGGGAGGGGTTTAAACTCATATATTCTTTAAATATATATATATGCATGCATGTTATAATTCATATGTAAATCAGATTAGATCTTTCCTAATAGTGTTAACTGCTCAATCTTAAAATACAAAGGGAGGGATTTAGGCCAGTTATATGTTCGATAATAAGTAACACTTGAACCTTATGCCAGAACATGGTGTAGGAAAAATGGATGCCCGATGACTATAAGCAAACGAAAGATGCTTACGCCATACATAGAGATTAGAATAAATTGTTTAATGTTAGAAAGAGGGTCTGAGTGTTGCCATTTGGCACACTCTTATTCTTAAGTCGCCCTTGTGTTCACATCTACTTGTTCAGGGTTTTCTGTTGTATGTAGGTTAAGTGACGGCGCATGTTCCTTTGAGAAAGAAAAATTAGTTAAATAATTTGTATCATATTTTTAAACTGGTTTTGTTTTTTATATAAAAAAGATTAGTCAGTTTAGAATACTATAAGAAAAGAGAATGGTTTTTTTTTTTTAAAATTGGAAGTGAATATAACAAAATATATTAAATGTCATATTTGAGTGTCCCTGTTTAATCTGGTCTAGTAATTTAATTCAGTGTTCATTTGACTGAAATAAATGCGCATAAGATTACCTTAACTTTTAATATAAATTAGAAAGACTTCATATTAAGTAGGGATAATTGCTATTCATATTCATGGGTAATCTACACTCTATAAGTAAAATAAAAGTTTAAAGAACTGAATGCATTTAAAATGCTAGCTCTGCTTTCCATATAAATATTGTGATTATA
Organism: Epiperipatus broadwayi; assembly: GCA_028023455.1. NCBI lineage: Eukaryota > Metazoa > Onychophora > Udeonychophora > Euonychophora > Peripatidae > Epiperipatus > Epiperipatus broadwayi. The sequence continues at coordinate 9,970,307 of JAQFVV010012404.1, forward strand.
CTAAAAGATTTAATATTGTGTATATTTGTTTGCACAATCATTATTTATATAAAGAAATCTGAACTATCATCATTTCTAGAGGATATAGTTATTTAAACTACAATTCATCTGAGTAGATATATATATTATAACCCTTTGGTTTATTCCATCTAAACCAAATATGATAAACTTAAGTAATGATGGAAAATTTTTTTTTTTTTTAGATAAAGAAAAGTTAAAGTTTTGGCTTGAGAAAGTAATGGCTATATAGATTACAAGTAACAGATATAGAGACAGTTTGTGTGTTTGTCTGCAAGGTATTACTAAAGAGTTGCTGAGAAGTAAGAGTGAATCATTTTGTCAGTAGCTTTAGTTAACAGAGAATAAGTTTACAGTTATAGGAGATTGTGGTAGATATTTATGGTTATGATTATCTAAAAATTATAAATTTATATGCTTGAAATTATAAGCAATTGTGAGAGATATTTTGTTCTCATAATCTAAACAATCAGTTTTATGTTTGATAGTCTGTACAGTGTATGTGTGTGTAATGCAGACATATGGGTTGATTTTTTTTTTCTTTCCTTTAAGGAAACTGAAATAATTTTCTTTAAATTATTAAAGTTGTAAATCTAAATAAGAAATTATTTAGATGGAATGACTGTAGTCTTTGTTTGACCAAAACAAGTGTTAGCAAGCTTATGTTTTAATTATACCGTCTTTAAAACTAAATTTCATAAATTGACCAGAGACATGTTAATTAAAAAGATCTGGTTTAAGATCAAAGAGAAACGATTAGGAAGGATAACACCTTGGTGAGAGTAATGGCTCTGAATGGAAATTGTTTTATGACTAGACTTGTGAAGAAATCACTGGGGGGAGGGGGTAACAGACTTTCTTTTTTCTTTTAAACTATAAAAACTAAAAGAACAAAGGAGAAGGGGAGAAAAAGAAACTTTTGCTGATTGAAACTAAGCTGGCTAACTATAACTAAAAATTAATATCTAAAAGTATATATTTTGTAAGTTTTTTAAAATTTTCTATACAATTTTAATAATGAAATCAAATTGTATCGTAGACCCAAATATGAAGTTCTAATTAAAAAAAAATCATGGTGCATATCTCTATCTTCTCAAAATTAATCATGAAGAAGTCAACTTTTGATAAGTTATTGTCTGATCAAATTTTATCCAATCTACTTAGAAAATTTCCTACAAAGAGAAAATGGTCAAATTTCCTTTATCAAATGAAGAGATCAATTCCGATCATAATCGTTATATGGTTATTTAAGATTCGTTTAAAGATTACAACGATCTTCTGTTGTAATGTTTAAAAAGAAAGTTTATTCATGTTAGTAATCCAAAGCTGCATATTGCCATGATTTGAACCTTTAAATATCTACAATCCAAGAAAAGAAGAAAGGAGAACAAAGTGAATTCAATCTCAGGATGAATCATCAAGTGGAAGGTAACAACAGAACTTTTTAAATTTATTAACTATACTGTATCTACATTCTGATTTAAATATCTACAAATTTTTAAAATAACTATCTACGTTTTATATCTATCTTAATTCAAATGACTGTCTGTGCGTTTTTAAGTAAAGTTAACTGTCTGAGGTGCAATTGATAGCTATCTCAAGTAAAATGAACCAAATATAGTAATTAATTAATGAACTGTGGAAGAAAAGAGAAATTTAGAGAGACTGTCTGTAATACTGATATTTATTCTTCATTTATTTCATTAATATAATATGTCGTTTATTTTTTTATTATTATTATTATTATTATTATGAGTATTATATGTCATTTTTTGTTTATATGCTATGTAACACTCTGATCACTAGATTATTTAATTTAATATTTTGTTTATGTTTAAAATGTGAAGGAAAGAAAAAAAAAATGATTTTGATACCATTTAAATATAGATGCTCACGTAAATTTAGACTTAAAAGTAAAGAGAGAAATGAGATAAATATTTTATTACTCTTAGTAAAATTTTAATCATGCTTAATAGTAAATATGAAGAGTGACAGGATGGTCATAAAACCCATTATTATGCTGTGAGTGTTGATCCGTTATTGATATAGATATTAGGTATGTTATTGGCTTGACCGGTTAAAATTAAAATAATTCATCTATGTATTGATTCGAGATCCGGTTGGTCTTGTCATTATCTAGACTAGAATCGATGTATGTGTGGGCAGATTTAGAGTTATAAATGCTTATCATTACTAATGAAAGTAATCCTACCACCCAATGGATGAGAAATGGTTGTCTCCAGATTTATAGATACCATGGCGGTTAGAGGACTAAGTTTCCATTTATTTATTAAGATAGGGAACCAGTAATAAAGTTGCTGTTTAAGTAGAAAATGTTGCAAGCCAATATAGGGAATAAGTGTCTAAGAGAAGCTCTTTACACAATTCTGGATCTTAGGATAGATCTCTCCCTGGCACAAGCACATAGTTTAAGTTTAAAGTCGATACCGTTGTAGTTGTTATATTTCCCTTATCGAATTATAGACGCTGTATGGTAATGTGGTGTGAAGAGAGTTTTTTTTCTTATCTGAGACATACCAATGTTGCCCGGAAAGGATAAGGATTCAGTCATATATATATATGTGTGAGGAAGATGACAAGGATTTTAAGTAAGAAACTAACCGATCTATATTGATTTTTTTGAATGATGGTAAATTGAGGTCGTCAAGCTGGGTGGGCATACCGAACTAGTTACGATATATACAGTCAAAACGTAAAGATCTGATGAGCATGAATGTGAAAGTGTGGGTTTTGAATTTAAACCCGTTTGTAAGATTTAGTAGGGTAAATTTTGTGACGTATAATCCTTCTTCATTGGAAATGTGAAAATTATTATTTAATAAAATGATTTAAATTTTCAAATTATTTCACATTGCTGGTTAAGATAATTGAAACGAATATAATATTTTGGAATAGTCCAATAGACAATGTTTACGATAAAAGGAGGGGGAAGTAGAGATTTGTAGGTTTTCTTCTCTCTCAAGCTAAGATTTCTTAAAGCTAAAATATACGAAATTCTGTTTCCAGCGTCTGTATTTATGATTGTTATTAATCATTTATAATAAATGAATGGGTCAAAACCGAAAGTGAGTCATCCAAGAAATTAGTTAACTCAAACATAGATCAGAAGCATATATTTGTGGAACAATATTACAATTTAGTGTGTTTTGTTTTAATTTTATATTTATTATTTCATGTAATAAAGTTTTATTATTGTTATAAGATTACATTGTGTTTTGGTGTTTCAAATATCTCCAGAATCCGTATATCCAGCACCTATATTTAAGGTAATATGAGTTATATTTTAAATTTAATTAATTATTTTATAATGATGCTTTGTTTCCAAAATCGATTTGCAGTAGTTATTATTATATTGTTTCCATATTCGATTCACATAGTCAATTTGACATTAATACTTTATTTTCATTATTGATTTATAATAGTAATTTAATACTGCCATATTTGGTAATATAATTCATTTTATATAAGTCATTTTATAGACTTCAGTTTATATGATTTATTGTTATGATTAATTTGCTTAATCTAGTTTACGGTTATTTCCGTAATTTACTTTCATAAGTAAAATTTAATTAATTATCTGAATCATGTCCATGGTTTACTTCCATAGTTTACTTCAGCAAAATAAAATTTATTAAGGTTATCAATTAAAGATAAATTAGAAATAACAGAATAAAATGACAGGGAATAGTTAAATTAAGTTGATCAATTTAAATTTTGATTCATTGTAATGTGTTGAATGCTGGGAGCAGACATAAAATCCCTTTCCTGCTCTCAGGTGTTCAGAGTGATTCCCACTATTGAACTTTTATTAAAATTTATTTGGCAGATATGGGATCATATCCATTGCAATATAATCATTTATATGGGCACCTCTTGATAGATCTAGACCTTGAGAAAGAGCAATTCAATTTTGATCTCAGAGCTAGTTTGGAAGTCAAGTAGCTTAGTATAACAACATTATTATACTGTACTAAATTATTCCATTATTATAAATAGGGACCATGAATTTATAGTTGATCTAAGAATATATGTGAGAGAGAAATAAGAATAAGAACTCTCTGATTAGAGAACATAACACAGACATTCCGTGTTATATAATTGTGGCTATTGAATATAGATTATGAGTTCTTTGCATTTATTACAGAGTTATCTCCAGTCAGATAGAAATGAGAGCTGGTTACAATTTATAGCTGCAATTTGGCGCCCCCGGTATACATTTGATCCTAAATATATAAATTTTAACTGACTAGCTACTTGATATAAATGAGAGTTTTATTAAGATTAAACAAGTGAAAGGTGCACAGAGTAAGGTTAAAATCTAGCACCACAGATGAGGTTACAGTTTTAGCGCCACAAACGTGAGGCTATAGAGTGTAGCACTACTAAAGTTTGGCAGAACGATTAAGGTTAGAATATATAGTGAGAGGAATCAACCTGATAGTTCCTGCATTGCTTCAATAGCTTACGAGTAAGTTTTAAGTATTATTCTCTTAAGCGTTTTAATTTAAATAGCAATCATCTCCACTCATAGTGATGTCTTTATAATAATTGATAGCGAATATATTCAAATTCTGAAACAAACCAGTGTGCAGCCATGATAATTAATGAGAAGTTGTCCATGATATAAAAAAAAGCAGTCTGATATCTTTTTTAGTAGTTCGATACCTTAAAAGAATAAGAGAGAATTTGTTTTGTATGTTGTAAAATCATATTTTAATAAATATAATGTAAAATTAAGATATTTGTATTTCTGATATACAGGAATTACCATTAAAATTAGTTAATAGTCCAGGTGCCATATTGAATTTTTAAAAAATCTGAATTGAGACACAATTTTCACAATAACTTCTAGTTTTAATAATGTTAGAGCAAAAAGTTTTACATTAATAGAAACTAGAAACACTAAGGAAAACAATAAAAAGAAATGTCAACAACTGAAATAATTATTACTTTATTATTTTTTCATAATTTCTAATTTATCATTAATTAAGTTTAAATTACATCTTCATTGATAATTTTTTTGTATTCTCACAAAATTCTCATTCAAACCATATATAATACTTCTTACCTGAGATAATCCATAGCTTCAGAATCTCCAAAACTAGTCATGTAAGAATTCTTCATTTTTATCTTGTACCTTAAAAATTAACAGATCTCAAGGTATCTATAAGAAAAAGATTCATCCTAATAAAAGATGCAAAACAAATCATTTCCAGAAGTGGATATGCATTTGTTATTATAGCAATTGACTTCTTATCTATCTAAAACTAGAAATTGTAAGTTACTAGCTGTATCAGTGATAAAATGAGTTTCATCTCTTCATTTTATATTTTTGTTTACACCAGTGATGCTATCTTGTTATATTTATTGTACCATAGAGATATAATTTATTTGCATATACCTCATTTGCTAGCTATAGACTTGAAAATAATGTGATGCAAGATGTGGCAAAACTAGTGACTCCACAGCATGAGTACCGAAGCATAGGCACAAATCAAAATTTGATTCTTTGCCTGCATATAATTCCATGTGGTATATACATAAGCATTATAGCTATCACCACACACACACCAGATGAAATCTCTCCTAATTGGTTCTAAATGTTTATATTTCCACATGGTACTATGCCCAGTAAATTTTGTCATTGCTTTATCAACTGCAACCTTTCTGTACATCTGATAATCAGTCTTAAAATTTACATTGCACTGCTCTATAATTTATATATATATATATAAATCATTGTTATACAAACAGACATGCAAATGCAAACCCAAACACACTAATACAATATAAAAACACCAATAAAAAAATTAAACCTTTTGAGAATCATTATGTCTATAAAATAAGGTTGCCTCAAGCTTGGATCAGAACCCCAAAATTACGATGTACATAAAGCATTTTTGTTATATTTGATATATACTGTATAATAAGGAGCATAAATGATTTAATGTTATATAATTTATGTACTACACAGACATACCAATACAAACGCAAACACATTAATAAATTATACCATTTATCAAATAATTAAAAAAAAATTTAAATACTATTCAAATAATTAAAAAATTAAAATTGAATACTTATGACCCGATATTCTGATTATGTTTTGATCCAGTTGAAGCACCTTGAAATGCAAATCATCAGCGCATTTTTAACCCATTTTAGTAACCAGACTGGCGGATAAAGCAATTTGCCATTACAGTCTTCGTGTAATCTAGTAAACTGATCAGAAAAGAAAAAATTAAATGCACCTATTAATAAAAAATTCAAATTTTATCAAATTTCAACTTGTGATACACCATTTTAAAGAAAAATTTAAGCAGCAATGAATGCGGGGATTTCTGTTGATGTCTTACTTATAGTTTTCACGGAATTCAAAGAAAGAAAACACAATTTCAACAAATCAGCTGCTACTAGCGACTGACAAGCTATAACCACTCAATCCATTAAAAAAAGTAAAGCTACATTGACAAGTTTGAACAATTAAAATGTTATACCATTTTTAAATAAGATGGCAGTTATATAATTATGGCTAAAGGACTGTTACAGCTTTTTGTTTTGTTGTTAAAGGTAAAAAAAAAAGTCTTGTGTCTGTCAGAAAGAATATATGAATAGTTCTATGTTTATCAATGCAGTGATTATCATTGTTATAGATTTCTGTGGATAAAAAATTGCATTTACCCACAATCAAAGCTATGAAAATTAACAAATAAAAACAAACACAATTGATATATAAGTGGAAAATTTAATGTATATATATACAAAGTACAAACTTAATTATCTTACAATTTGTAGAACTTTTTAATATAATACACACAATGTCTAATAGAATTTTAACTATTTTAATAAAATTGTAAACATTTTTTTTTTCCACACATAAAAGAAATAAGTTTCCATGACTGAAATTTTTAACACCTCTGGCCCCTTCTATCACCATCCCTGATTAAGGAAGGGAGGTGTGTGGATTGGTTGAAAAATACTGGATAAATAAATTATTTTGGCAACTTGCATTAGTAAATGCAATTGTATATATTCCATCTTAATATTTTTTAATATAAAAAAATGTATAATCTATGACTTATTGGACTTTGTGACTGAAAAACCAAATTAAAAAAATATATATTATATAATCATACTTATGACTTGATGAATTTATTTACATAAAAAATCATTTACTTAAAATAAGGATGAAAAAACATATGCATATTTTAACTGATCAAAAAATATTCTTAAAAATAACTCATTTTTTGTTGGACAATTTCAGAATTGCTTTAAAAAAAAAAAAAATACTACACCAAAAACAGACAAGGTAATATAATATTTTTAAATTTCATATTAATTCATCAGATATATAAAAGATCAGATAAATAAGTTATGGATCCTAACCATTTTGGATTGCTTAAAGCTTTCTTAGATACTTTCAAAATAATAAAAAATTTCTTGAAATAATTTTATTGAAGATTAATGTTTTATGCATTTTGATATATTTCTAACAACAACAACAAAAAAAAAAAACAGATAAAAGTTACTGTTTTACATTCTACTTATTTCATTTTTTAGAAAAGAAATTAATATCAAAAAAAAAAAAAATTGCAATAAGAGAAGGCTCACCAAATGGTTTACTAAAAAGAATTAAAAATTTTATCCAAATAAGTAATAAAAACCTGCTACAAGAAAAATTCACTTTACAGTGAGCCCCCCCCCCCCCCAAAAAAAAAAAAGAAAAAGAAAATCAATATCATTAAACTATGCACATATTTGTCATTCCTTAAAAATTCATGAGTGACTTCTAAAAACAAAAAAAAATCATTTTATGGGTCAGCAAAAACTCCTAAAACAGTTTCAAATACAATGTATAAAAGGAAACAAATTTAACAATTCTTGTATTATCCACAGTGCTTTATATTGGTCAGGTTATAAAAAAAATCTTATATACAAATATAAGAATAAAAAATCATGTTACAGATACTAATATATGAAAGGTTGAAGAACCTGCCAGACCATACATGATGACTATTCTGTCAGGTGGCACTTGAGTTGATGCTTAAAACAAGCCCTTCCTTCTATCTTTTTTTTTATCTCTGTGGTCCATGAGACTGCAAGAAATAATTGAAATTGTTCTAAGATTAAAAAAAAACAAAAACAATTCTGACACTATTAATGTATAACAATTAATCAGCCAAAATAGAATAAAGAAAATTAGCAAAACTTAAGAGCCATGCAGAGGAAGCGGGTTAGTTATGCAGGAAAAATACAGAATTTTAAAACATTTTTTTTTTGTTTTGTTTTCTGATAAATAAAACTTTCTTTCGAGAAACAAGAAAAAGATCAAGAAAGTCAGAACACCATCACCACCGCTGACGAAAGATCTTCAGGAGAAGAGAGAGCTGCTGATGCTGCTGCGAGAGGAGCACGTCACTCCTTCTGCTTTCTGTGGGTAAATGGCAGTGACAAAAACGAACGTTTACTACTTTCAGGACTCTTCAATGACCTACGGTAAATAAGCAAATCGTTTCTTTCAGTAATCAGTAATTTCAGTCGGCAATATTACAAGAAAATAAGACACCATTAAGGTACTTTCATAGCCAACTGAACAGTTCAAGATTACTATCATTACAATTATTACATTAAAAAGGCAATAAAAATAACATAAAATAAACTATGCCACCTATCAACCCACCACCTAGACAGCTTCTTCCAGTTTTAGAAGAGTTATATAGAATCATCAGTTATTAAAAGAAATCAAATGAACTGCATTGAATAAAACAAAAGCTGGAAAAAACTGAGATTTTAAAAAATTGTAGTGGGAAGACATACCCAAGGATCATGTGATCTTGCAGTTACGAAAAATATTCCTGCTTCCATTAGAAATATGGAGCAAAAGAGGAAAGAAAAAAAAAAACAAGTTATTTAATGAGAAAATTAATAAAAGATAGAAAATAAGCGATAAATTCGGAGATATTAAAAAAAGTTATAAATTTAAATAATCTTTTTTTAAAATTCTCCTTAAATAATAATTTTAAAAAATTACATTGTAAAAAAGATTCCAAAAATAAATTTTGGATAAAATGTAAAGACTATATCAGTTTACTGAAACAATTGTAAGTGCAATTTTATAAATCAATTTATGAAGAAAATTGTTAAAAGCAGTAACAAAAGTATTATTTGAGAAGAGTCATTACTTTGATTTAATTACAACAACTATTGCTAACTTCAATTGTTTTCAGTAAATTGTTTAGTGATAACTTCTATATTTTTATATAGTTAAGCTGACTGAAAACTACTTGAAAAGTTTGGTTTATCTTTAATATAAAACTAAATCATTAATTCAAAATATGTATAAGAAACAAAGATTTTAGAAATGACAACACAAATGTTGATTTTAAATCTTTTGTTGTCAATGAAATTTATACCCTGTTTGATTATGAAAGATACTGAAAGAATAATACATATTAATTATTGAATAACTTTATTGTTGCAAAAAATGTAGCTGTAAGATAACAATAAAATTTTATGGCATATTGTGACAAAAAATAATTTCATATTGTAAACTGAATTCCCTAATGATACATTTCAATCATTTAATAAACAGCAAGCTAGCACTTAACATATATTAATTTTATTTTCTTCTTGAATACAATGAGTCATGATTCGGATAAATCTAAAAATCATTTTTATAAAGTTTATTAATTTTGCCAAAAACCAAGATGAAACTCTACAGAATCAAATTTTTATATTCCCATTTCAAATTGAAAAATAATATTTTTTAGCTATTAACAATATAAAAAAATAATGCCTAATTATAATTAGTATCAACTCAAATAAAAGTTCAGGTAAAATCAGAGAACCAACATAATAGGCTACATTCTAGAGTTGATCGAACAGGAATTTTTTATTTTTATTTTAGCTTTTATCAGCAGGAATCGATTTAAAAATTTTTAGTTCTTGGATTTTGTTTCAAGTTTCAAATTTGTTTGCATTAGGATTTCATGTATTGTGTATAATGGCAAAGTAAATGATTTTAATAGGAAGTTTTCAGTACTTTATAACTTCATTTTAGCATTGTCAATTAAGACTTTAAAGTGAATAAATAAATGTTCAGTATACTCATTATTAAACGATATTATTTATAGATGAATTTTATACATAAAATGTTGAATAGAAATTCATCCACTCAGAAATAATGACAAAAATTAAACAAAACTTACAGAGATATGATGAATAGCTCATTCAATTTTCAAAGCAAACAACAAGTAAGAGATACAAAGTGACAAAATCACATTATAGCAGTTATTACTAGATAATGTGAATAAGCAACATGGTATGGAGTTCTGGGATATTTGTAATTACTTAATTCTTAGTATATTCCATAATTCTATGGCATTGTAAGCTTCCGAAGGTATTCACACAGGCATTGTTTAATGAGATTCTGCATTTGCCTAAAAGATAAGAGGTTCAGAGATCAAACAGGCTAAGGAAATATCCTAATCCCTTGTTGGGAGAATTTGATCGGAAAATCATTCATATATTATCCTGTTGGAAAGTATTTTCAGCAAAGAGATCAATTTATATGTCATTGAGCTGTCAACTGGTACATAATGTATAGCAGAAATTAGTAGCTATATTAAATGATAGCAGCCCATACAGAAATATTTAGAAGAGGAACTATGTTTCTACACATAAATAAATGCAAATCAGAGTATCATAGATATAACTTGCTGATGCTTTGACAAAATTATCACTTGTTGGATATAACATGGTGCAGATCCCTGTCAACACATATATGCTATTTTCACAAGTTGGTCATATTTTGTAATAAACAAGTTACCTCAAAAGCTCTAGGAATGAACATTGACATTGCTATTAGTGGCAAAACTTATGGCTTCAATCTTTGACCATCTGTTTAAGTTGACTATCTGACTACACCAGTTGTGTTGCAGACTTATAATTATACTTCTAAAATATATCCAATTGTCAATAGAATTGGAATTTTAAAATCTTAGCATTTTTAATTCTGGATTTGTCATACAAATAGTGAATTTTATGCCGCATTGTTCCTTTTAACATTAAGCATTATTTAAAAAAATAATTTGTATATCTATCTTCATCATCATTAATCATCAGCCAAAGAAAACAAGTTTGATATATGTTTTTGTATTCTTCGCTTCACCAATAAAAAACTTCACAATTATTTCCTTTACTTAGATAATCATCTTTCTCCTTTTCCTACTTTTACCATCCAAAGATCCTCCCAGTATATAGAGACTTCACAATTTCTATGCTATTTAAGTATATACAAAATCCAATTTCTCTAACAGTTTAAAATTTTTTCTCAATAAATAATCTTTTTTCATTTAATTTTTCTTCAACACTTTGACATTAAAACTCTATTTTTCTAACTTATCTACTTCACAATTCAAAAGTATTTAATCTTTTCACATCCCCTTTTTAATCACTTACTTCCTAAATATTTTTTCTTAATTCTAACTTTAATGTGCTATAATAAGTAATTTTCTATTTTTATAAAGGCATATTTAATCATTGCATTTTTCATTATATCTTAGTTACTATTTCCATCATTAGAAAATTAAATCCCACAATATTTAAAAGCATTAACTTGTTCTAAAACCTTTGTTCAATTGTTATTTTTGATCTTTATCATCTATGATCATTGCTTTTAGACTGAGATGAATAGATGTTATCTACCACAACTAATATTTTGTTAAGTTGACAATTATAGCCCACAATGGCTAAGTTGCACGCCACTACACCATATCCTTCTGATGAAGAGATTTCTATACTCATTAGGTGTACAGACTACAATTTAGCAATCTCTTTACAAGTAATAAATTTTGAAAGAGGAAAATAAAAAAAAATAATTTCTGGTAATTTCATACCACCGTTTAGCAGGAAAATAAACCAATGATACACCATTATTTTTATAAAAAAAGCCAACATTATTATTCTCTTCAAGAATTCCTAAAAATAAATGCCCCCCCCCCCTTAATGTCAATTATGTTAGAAAGCAACTTGAAGTATTTTTATTAATTATAGCTCCAAAATGATTGACAGCATCAGTATATTTGACTAAAAATATAAGCAAGGTCAAGATTACAAAATATAAATGTGTTAAGTTATATTTTAAAATGGACATTAAAATTAGAAGAAAAGCCAATGTTATAAAATGATTAGCAGCTCTTAAGATAAAGAAAAGATGCATATATAAGGAAGTACATGCACATGGTATTTACATGAGATTCATAAATCAAAGTAATAAATAAAACATTAAATACAATACTTCAAATAAATTTTTTTGAAACTTCAAATTTGAACCTCTTTTCTGACATTGTTAAGTTTATAAATATCACACACATAAAAAAACATATTAGTTAAATAATTAAAAATATTTTTAAAAGGAAAACACTTATTTTTGTATATTATTACCTTATCTGCAATAGAACAAAATGACATTTTAATAAATGGTTTTTGGTGAGGGAAAAGAAATATTAAATCTATTAAGAGCATAAAATAGTACAAAGTGAGAATAAAATTTTTTGTTGCCAAATTAAACTTTTTAAGAATTCTATAGTTCAATGAGACATCATTGGCTAATGCTAAAAAAAAAAAAAAAAAAAGGCATAGAAAAGTTGCTTTTATGATAACTGACATTAATGCTGAAAAGATGTCTTTCAATTAATTTTTTCATGTAGCATTAGATAAACAATAAAAGACCAGAAATAAACTGTATTAAGCAAGTTAAGAACTGATAAATCAATAATCTGTCCAATAGTGCAGTATCTATGTACATTTGATGTCAATAAACATCATCATTTTTAACTATTATTGATCCACTGCAGCAGGATGGTCTCTCCCAGATCTTCTCTGATCACCACATCACCCCAATACACTTCCCTATTTCATTCAACATCTCACATATGGCCTCTTTCTAGGTCTTTTACAATCTCTTATGATATCAGTAATAACATTTTGTTCTCTCATTCATGTATTTTTTTTCAATACCTTCTTGTTACTTCTAACATACATCTCTCCATACTTCGCTGAGCAGTCTAAAGCAGTGGTCTTCAACTTTTTCACACCTGCGGACCGGCAAAAATAAGGATAAGGTTTCGCGGACCAGCAGAAGTCTACAGATAAATTTTCTTTAAGATGTAAACTGCTTAGCCTTAGATGAGCATAATTGTTATAACGGACCAAAACAACATACTAGTTATTGTGTATAGTAATGGTGTTGCTTACCTTCACATGCTGAACACTCTTTTTCGAGTTGCGCAGTCATACTGCTATAGACAACAGTACAATAATTATCATTCTCATTAATGTGCCTGCATTACTACGTTTATTATTCCATTGTTAAAACATGCAAGAATAAAATGTTATTCACCTGAATGTTGGGAAATATCACAGCTAGCGTAATTACATGACAATAATTATGATGAATGTAATATCTGTATTTAATGTTAAATATATAAGATGAAGTTATATATATATATATATATGGAGTTTGTATAATAAAAAATTTTTTTTTTAAATTTTTTTAGATAAATATTAAAAAATTTAATTCTACCCCCCCCTCCCCCATAAACATTGGTGATAACTAGAAAAACAAATTAATTTTTGTAGGATTGATTAAATTTTGTTTTCGTTCTGTTTCTTTTTTTTAATTAGGTAAAAATGAGATGAAAAAATAAATAAAAATTGTTTATGTTAATTAAAAGTTTAAAATCTTATTATTTTGTTATTACAAACTTTCCTGCCAGTCTAGCGCGGTTCAAGTCTTGGATTTGTAAGTAAGAACTGATAAAACACATTTATTAAAAACCTTTCTTTTCAAACACATAGGCATTTTTTCTTTTAATATTATTTCTACCAAAATAATTCCAACCAAGTTTAATTCTACGATTAATTTCATCAATTATGTTCCCATCTGTAGTAATAATCTGACCAAGATATTTGTAATTGTTAACTTCTAGATCATTATCAATCTTTATTTTCTTTTTTTGAAAAATTTCACTGAACATTACTTTACTCTTTTTAACATTTACCTTTAATCCTAATTTCATCTGATAACTCTTACATTTCCTAAAGCTCTAAAGCATTATTTGCAAAAACTGCAAAATCTAGATGATTTAAATAATCTCCATTTACTTTTATTCTCTTAGCTTCCCATTTTAATCCACAAAATACTTCTTGAAAAACTGCTGTAAAAATTTTTGGAGATATGGAGTCACTATGCCACATGCTTTTCAACGTTAATCTTTTTAGTATTATATTATATTATGTAATCTAATTGATTTAATTGCCATTAAACAATATACATTTAAACTACATTCATCAGAAATAAATTATTGCAATGATCTCAGCTGTCAATACACCAATTTAACAGAATATGCTTTTATAATTCAATAGATTTTGATTATGCAAATAAAAATATACACATTAAAAGCTATTAAATTATCACTTAAGAATTTATTATATATATATAGGAAGAGATTCTATTAATAGTAGAAATAAAAAAATTTCACAAACTGATTTTAAAATGTTAACGCACTCACAGATACACAATAAAGCTAACTATACAGTGATAATTTTATCATCTACATATATATGTATATTGTGAAAAACAGACTAATTTCAACTATGCATAAAAGAATGGCATACTATGACATGTTCTTTATACAAGAAATCATTATCAAGTAGTAGTTAATTAAAGAAAGTGATACTATATATTTACAGTAGCTACTCATAAACAAGTATGATCATTCCAATTCCAAAGAAAAAAAAATTGTTCGAGAAATAAATCTGCGAACCACAAATATATCCACATATAGAACATGTCTGCTCATTTTCTATTTATTTGATATTTTGCAATGCTATCATTAACTTCTGCAGCAAATTTCTCTTTCTAAAATATTTCAACACCATAGCTTTCCAATATATTCTATTCTCTGCCATATTATCCCAATAGAAATAATCATCATTGCATTTCTTTAGAATATCTTTAAAATAATCCTTATAATACAAACAGAATCTACTTCTTTCACAAAATCATGCTCAAGTTCATTATAAATATTTTTTTAAAAAATCTTGATTTGTTAATTCATTTCATATATCCGATTCAATAAAAACATGCATCACATCCAGCAAGTTGAAGAATATATGATTAGTCTATAATCTTGTCATTGTATTTTTGAAATTATATGGAGCATCCTTAAATGAAAAATTTCTAATATCTTTATTTCAAGTCTCAGTTCTATACAATTGAATTAAAAAAACATACAGATCTATATACTGCTAATTTACTTGCAGGAATTATTTCTCTGTCATAAAATACTCTTATTTGTTAAAAGCATCAGCAGCATAGTGAAATCTAGTTGTACCTCAATATCAAAGTTCATCCATCTACTTATAAAACTATCAAAAATATTTAAACTGACTTACATATTCAAATTTTTAATCATTCAAGCTAAGAGTTGCTGACGATTTTCTTTTATTACTTGCTAACATTAACTGCCTTCTAGGATAAAATGTTGATTTGACAAAGAGTAAGTTCTGTTTCTGACATAAATATTCATTTGACTCCCTCTTTTCTTCCTTCAATCACTTGAATTAGTGTATAATCCCATCATCACGAATCTCTCATGACATCAGTCATTTCCCTACAATGACTGCAACAGTGGAACTGTGTGTTTGTCCAACCATATTCCCACCCTTTAACTACACAGATAGCATTTCATTATATATATATTTCATAATACCTTTAATATTAACAGGAAAATAAAATTTATAAGCAAATCAGTAAATATTTCATAGTTCTCAACACTCTAGTAGCTATGATTATGGGAGTATAAAGCCTCCCGAAAGCACTCAGTTCATTAAATTGCAGAGTATTATTTGCTTTTATTAACTTCATTATCTGTGCGCCAAGCACATATATATTTTATAGATTACATGCTAATGAAGTAAATATTTAATTATAGCATGCTATCATAAATATCAGAAAAAGCTATAAAACTATTAAATATTTGTTATTATAATTCTAAAAAGATTACTATTACTTCAATTTTTCATAAAATCAATTACAAAAGTTGCAATCATTTTGATTTCAGATCCCTTCAAGTTAAAAAAAATCATTCTCAATATGGTATCCTTCATTATCAGCCAACACAGTGAAATCAAAAATTGCAGTCTCAAAAAGATGATTATGCCATGCAGTTTTGTTAGTAAAGCAGATTTGTTAAATGATTATAATTATCATAAATATTTTTCAGATATTCTCAATGCCAAAAACTGTGAGGATTTAAATTTGTCAATATCTATTGCTGTGTTTATAGGCAAATACCAACTAATAATTTTAATTGAGTATGAAATATTTTTCAAGAATTGTTTACAAATGAGACCTAGCATTAAATTATTTTAAAAATGTTTTCTTCAATACAAATAAGAAAAAACCAAGCATTTGATCTAAATTCATCAAAAAAATATTGTGCATCAAATTTTCCAAAAATAAAAAGCTTTTGTGAATCAGATTTCCTAAATATAAAAGCCCAAGAACTAGTAATTTCATCATGCTATTTCCTACTACCCTTGTCATCTATACAAAATATAGAAACAATAAAAGACTGGGTTTTGTTTTTCCACTTCTGATAGTAATCTTACAATTCTAAATTGTGGAGCTACAGTGGAAACCAAAAACTATCCATTACATGCACTTTGTGAAATTAACTAATATGTTTTGGTTTTTGTTCTTATGTCTTGTTTCTCTTTTTAATCATTCAAATGATTACTTCAGTCTACTGTTATCAATTAGAGTGGCATATTGGCCAGCTACCTGATAAAAAAACACCTCAAGTCTAGGAAAATTTACTTGATTTGCATTCAAATCCAGATCGCAGACATATCATTACACCATGGGGTCTTTCATCATTTTAAATATAATAATAAATATATAAGATTAATATTTAAATAATAAATTAAATTAATGTGTGAAAAATATTTAATAATACTTTCAACTATAGAAAAGAGATCTTTAACTTATGTATTAGAAATTTGATGTCATCAGTGAATGATCATTGAGATATGAACTAATAAATATTTCTTCTTTAATTTTTCTTTTTCTATTATTTCTTTCATCATAAAAAATTTCAGAAACTCTTGTTGAAATTATCCTACAGTCCTCAAATATAGATAGTAAAACTGACTCATTAAATTTTTTTTAGAAATCTATTATATAAATAAACTGCTCTTTTTAAATCTTTTTTACATTTTCTGATTTATCAATGTCCACATTCCCTTTATAAATAATATAATTTTAAATTTTCATTGTTAATCTTTTCTGTAGAAAGGACAGAATTAAAATGGAAATAAAAATAATATATAAAAAATGATATATAAAAATTAAGTTTATTAAAGAAAGTGAACATTTATATATTGCAGAAAATAAGATACTATATAACTAAATAAAATTATGAAAATGAATAAATCTCACATTGTATTTCAAGATTATAAAATAATATATATCAAGATTTGTGGAAAAAAAAAAAGATAAAAAAAAGAAAATTAATCAAGTAATATTTATTGAATCATCAAAATTACCCCAAATCTAAAACTCAATCAGACTAATCAACAAAATAAAATCTAAAACACTACCAATAGTTTCACTGCTACAAAACAACAACATATTTATATTAAACATTACGCACAATTTCATTTATTCCCATCCACTCTTAATATTAAAAGAACTTTTAAATAAGTTAATTGCTTCAGAATCATCAATTTTTAAAAATAAAGATTCTTTAATTCTTCTTTTTATTTCATTTCTCTCAAAGAAGACAATCTTAGCTTCATCAAAATTAATAGTGTGGCCTGTATCTTTTTCATGGACATATGAAGCAGAACTAAGATATTTATTTCTAATCCTACTTTTACGTACCTTTATTCTTTCATTTAAGCTCAAACTACTCTGACCAATATATACCAAAACAAGGAATAATATATACTACTCCAGTAATTGTCTTACTATCAAAAATTTTCTTTGTATTATTTAATAATTCTTATTTCCAAACAAATTACTATTTTTACATACAATATGAATAATTTATTAAATAATATAAAGGAAATTTTAGATAGGAAAACTATTCCTAGAGTAGTGTATATTATCCCTTGTTTTTCTATGAAGGTATATATTGGTCAGAGTAGTTTGAACTTAAATGAAAGAATAAAGGTATATAAAAGTAGGGTAAATGAAAGAATAAAGGTATATAAAAGTAGGGTTAGAAATAAATATCTTAGTTCTGCTTTGAATGTCCACGGAAAAGATACAGGCCACACTATTAATTCTGAAGAAGCTAAAGTTGTCTGCTTTGAGAGAAATGAAGTAAAAAGAAGAATTAAAGAAACTTTATTATTAACAATTTATGATTCTGAAGCAATTAACTTATTTAAAAGTTCTTTTAATATTAAGGATGGATGGTAAGTAAATGGAAATGTGGGTAATGTTTAATATAAATATGTTGTTGTTTTGTAGTTCTTTACATTTGAGAAGTCTGCTTGCATTAGCAAAATCATTGGTAGTGTTTTACATTTTATTTTCTTGGCTAGTCTGGTTGAGTTTTGGATTTGGGGTAATTTTGATTAATTAGTGATTAGTTTAGCTTTATGCTTTTAATGTTTATTGAATCAATAAATTACTAAATATAAAAATTGAAAATGGCCTTGAAAATCATCAAATTCATTGATTCACAGCAAATCTCTCTCATAATCAGCTGAAGAAAGCTGCCATTATACAGCAGAAAGAACTTCTAAATATTACTCCACATACTTACATATATCTTCAATTTTAAATGTTTTGTTTTACACACATCAAATGGTATGATTAACTGCTCATTATTTGATGTTTACTTTTCTATGTGTCTTTAAAATATGAGGTTTTTAATTAAGATGAAGGTTCCCACAGTGACTATCTAATTATAGTTCAAGATGTATACATTTAAACATTTTTCATTCTTGATTGAAATAATGAAAGTATTAATATTCTATTAATGTATTTATGCACTTATTTATAAACATCAATGATACTTTAGTTGTATTAAACTATTGAAAGATAATTTTCTGCATATATCAATTTGCATGACATTTTAAATTAACAGATTTTATTTTACACAAATGGCATGATCAATCATTTATCTAATGAAGATAAACATGTACACTGAATTTTTTCTACTACACATTAATAGAATTTTGCATTAATTACTACAGATAACAATGCAAAGTTAATTTATAAATACACCTGGGTCTCTTTTTACACGGACTTATTTAACACGATTTTGAAGTTACGCGATTCATGTTTCACCGGAAGTCGAACTCCGATAATGTGCTATTACTTTAAATAATAAATTTCGCGCATTTACGTTATATTGAAAGTAATAGCACATTATTGGAATTCGACTTTCATCTTAGTAATTTCAATATTTTCAGTGCTTTATAATAGTAAGATTTTATGCAATAATAAAATTAAAATCATGATTTCCACATTTTATGTATACACACATTAAATTTTACAAGATTATAATGTAAATTTGTTCAAACATTGTGCGTGTTAATTTTGCATTTTAAATCACATTCTGTTTTTGCTTTTTAAAAAAAAATGTAATCAATTATTAATCATTTAGTGTCCACAAGTTTATTTTTAAAAGGTGAGTAATAGCAGTGGGCACAATTAAATTTGATAATTAAAAATTAAAATCTGATTTTTAATTGTAATTAATAACTTAAAATTAAAAAATTAAAGACAAAAATAAGAATTTAATTTTTAGTTGTTAGTTTCATAAACAATTAATAAAATCATCGTCTCAAAGATTAATTACTAATTACGTTGTCACCAAAAAACCATTGACACAACATGAGTGTGAAGTTGGCGCTAGTTGTATTTCCTCTAATGAAAAATTGATTTTTTTACCAGTTTGCAAACGAACGTGTTTTTCGGCAAGTAGCGATAATAATTAAAACGTGTATAAAAAAATGTAAATTACTGTACTGTAAATTATGCATAAAAATATATTATTTTGAATAAAATTAAATATTATAGTTAAAAAAAGTTTGTCTTGTATCAATTTTTTTCAAATTTTAAATTAGTCATATTTTATTTCCTTATTTTTTTTTTTTTTGCGTGAATTTTAAAGTAATTTTACCTTGGTGCTTTGCTTTTACGCGAATTTTGAAAAATCACAAACCACGCCCCCTTTTTCAATGTAAGTTACGTCTATTTTTGCACGATTTCGTTTGCACGTTTTCTGAGGAGCCTATCTATCGCATAAAACGAGACCCAGGTGTAATAAAAATCATTTAAATAAAATCTTCAATGTTACTATTGCAAAGTCAATCAGATGATTCAGGTTATTATTTTATTTACTTCATGAATCAATAATGTTTTATAAAATCTTTGGAAATAAAAAAAATTGCAAAAAAGTAATTGAAGCCAGATAACAGAAATTATTCATTTTTTAACTTTATAATATCTGGAGGCAATTTTATTTTACAATAAATATATTAATAATGAATATAAGACAAAAAGTGTACACGAAATAATTTTTTCCAACAATACTTTGTTGCATTTATAGTTTATTAGTTGTTTTCACTTAAATACCAAAAATAAATCAAATTTAAACACAAATTTATATATAATTTAAAAAATCATAGACTTCAAAGTAAAATCATCTGATTTTCTGAGTCAACATAATATCTGGTATAATATTTAGCTTTATTATTGGCTAACATGCTTTCAATATATTTTTACTATATCATATTCATGGCATATAGTGGTGTGATATAAAGAACTATTTAATCACATCATTATATGCCATGAATAAGATATAGTAAGAATATATTGAAAACATGCTAGCCATTAATAAAGCTAAATATTATTTAAAAAACTACTTTTTCTGTATGTATTTTCATTTTACCAGATATGCCTTTAAAAAGTATGAAATCAAACTTTGCATTTCTAGATGTTCTGTAAATGCCTCTGATTAAAGTTTTTTAATAATGAAAATTCTGTCAATTTTTTTAATTAAAAAAAAAAAAAGTAAACAATTATTTTCAAAATGTTTCTAAAAGAATTATTTAGTTTTAAAAATTTTCAATAGAAAAACTATAAAGCTCAGACTATTTATTTAGTGATAATAAATGAGCTGTTTTTGTAAAAGATTTCATGGGATGACAAGTTTTCTTTCAAGTCAAGAAGCAACTCTTAATGAGTAAAATCAGCGCACATTAGCTGGCAAAACAACCAGTACTCACGGAAACACATACTTAAAACTCCAAAATATTAAAAAAAAAAAATCAAAAGATTAAAGTTTCCAATTTTAAAAAATTATAAATATATCAAATAAATAAAATGTAAAAAATTTTGTATTATATTTATGACACAAACAAATAATATAACATCTACTTACTCTTTGGAATTGGTCTCTAATGATTTTCTACGAATAGTTTCATCGTTGCGCTTTTGCATTTCTTCAAAAGCTAGTTTTTCAGCTTCAAACTGTTTCCGTTTATCATCCAATTCTTTCTGTTGCATCTCCAAACTTTTCTTCATTTGCTCATGACGTCTCTGTAACTAAAGATAAATCAAGATTAATGACAATTTTAACATAATTCCAATTTTAATAACTTTTCTTTTTCTCATATTTAATTCTTTTGTTGCTTATGTATTTTGACAACATGTATTGTAACCATTCAATCACACAGACTCCGCTTTTGTCAGTTATCTTTTTAATCATTCTATATATATTAATATTAGAACTCACATCAGCTTCAGAGTCTTTTAATTTCTGTTTCTTTTCTTTAACTTTCATTTCAAAGACCTGTTCCATTTCTTGTTCCATTTTTTTCATTTTGATTTCATGTTCTTTCTTTTCTTCTTCCATCTGAGCCAGAGGATTTCTGATTACAAAAAAAAAAAAGTGATGTATTGCAATAAAATTTAATATATGAAATGGCAATAATAATCATAATTTTAAAAAAAATTCTATTGGCTTATCAATATTGAAACTATTATTAATATTATTATTATCATTGCTGCAAATAATATTAAATTTATATTAATATTATTATTACCTTATAAAAAGGCAAATTATTACACCGATCCAAGATCTCTTCTCATGTACATCAAATTTTTTTATTTATCACGGTTTACATTTAGTTATAAAAAATACTCATGCATATAAAATTAATTTTAAAAGAACAATATATAGATATGATATAATATTAACAGTAATAAGAATAAATTATTTAAAAATAGTATTAGTATAGTAATAATTTTATTATTGTACATACACGATTAAAATTACAATGAATAATGATAAAAATTTTAACAATATTTAAATATATATTTGTGTGCACAAATGATTAAAAGTATTTAAATTTAAAAGGGTATAATAACAAAATATTTAAGAAAATATATTAGTATTGGTAATAATACATTGATTATAATGAGAATTTAAAAATAAATTAACTAAAATCATTTATTTTAATATTTACAATATATTTGTTTGTAAAATAATATATATTTTTAATTAATATAATAGGATATTTAAAATATTAATTTATTTTTTAAGTAATTTCATTACAAATTTAGCACTATAAATTCTTAAAACTTCCAAAGATCACCTGCTTCATATTATATGATAAAATTTTTCCTAAAAAAAAACCAAAAGAGTGGAGAAATTTGAACGAAAACAATGATCTAAGGCGGCTATGTGTTCAGAATTGTTCAATCTTCTTTATTAGCTGATTGCAAGTGGATTGTATTAGATTTAAATTTAAAGTTAGCTATGCTTTCCTTAATTGCAGATGTACTTTGAAATTGTCTTTAATAGAAAACTAAATATCTAGCCATGTTCATCTTCTCTAATCACTCTAAATGGAATGAAATTTTATAATTTGGATTTAAATATAAAATTTGAAAACTAGTTCAGGAATGCTGCTTTTATTTAAACCATGTTACTCACTTATCTACTCTCCAAATATTTGCTTGATATTATAATTATTACAGCAGCCTAGAGTTTTCAGGATAAACACCTATATACTGAACAATAAAATAATTATTCACTAAAAACGAATTTTTAATTAATAACTTTTCTCTTCATCTGGAAAAATACTTTTATATTGGATAATTATTGTTAAAATGAATTTTTTAACTAATGGATTAATCTTCATAAATATTTAGAGAAAAGTTAAAATTTATGAATGCTACCTCTTAAGAGATTAATAATTACGCTTCACATTTAGGAAATAAAACATATTGTGATTCTCTGGAATAATTTTAACTCACAATTAGCGATTATCCCATACATAGGAAATAAAACAACTTATTGTGATTTTGGAATATTTAAACACATTATTTTTGGGAAGCTCAAACTTCATTACTAATTACTCTATTATAAGGATTTAATTTCTTTCAAATATTTTGAAAAGCTTGTGCCAGAATAAATATTTTGAACTTTTAAAAGACTTTGAAGTAATCATAAATTATAAAGATATATTATATTTCTCATATTTGTTTCTTATAATATCTAGTTATTCTAGTAATAGCATTCATTCGCTTCTGAAGAAAATATTAGTTACTTCAGTTAAACAACTAACTGAACAATGCTTTCAACCTAGGTCATATTCATGGCACTCAAACTTTTCACAAGAATCAAGATATAATAAAAGAATATACAGGTAGTATATTAAATTTATGATTACAACTTAGTATAAATGTTTGTACTATGGAGACCAGTTGTTAATATTTACAGTTAATTAATATTTATTTATAGTTAAGATATAATATTTTATGTTTTATTGATCTATTAATTTAATCCTATGTTTCAATAAATAAAGATATCAAAAGTATCTAATTTAAATATTTATAAGTATTATCCGTCTTATTTATTCACATATTGTACTCTCAAGATTTTGTAAAAATTATATTGTATATTCAATTATACTTATGGCACTGATACCTGACAATATTGCGTCCTCATTTTATTCATGTGAGCTTAATAAGCCTCTTATAAAATGCCACCAGTACCCATTTGGGATCAATTTAAATAAAGCCATACTTTAAGAAGAATATTGTAAGTTCACTTAAACTGCTTTGACTCTTCAGGTGTCCCACACATCTTTTTTGATCATTCGAAATGTTGTTTTCTTTTTTTACTGACATAAAAACTATACGCATGACATCAAGAGAAATATGGGCATTTGATAGATCTCTGACGTAGCTTTCTAAAGATGTCTTTCGCAAAAAAATCCAATGAAATTTGGATTTTTTATTAATATTTTTCATAATCAGCGCATTTAATTTTTTTTTTTTTAGCAATTTTGTAATTTCCACGAAGCAATAAAGACAGAATATACTTATCAGCCTTCAAATATGCTTTTATTGGAATAAAAATATTGATTCACAAACAATGGCTTTCAAAATATTGATTCACAAACAATGCCTTCAATGAAATAATATTTTAATTTTTTTTTCTAATTATTTAAAAAAATGATTTCATTTTTATTAATATGAGTTTGCAGTGGTGTGTGTCTATATCAATTATATATTTATTTGTGTTCATATAGCATTCATATCTACGATAATTTTCTAAGTTCTAATCCACTTATTTTATAAAAATAAACTTATTTTATAAAAATAATGATTCTCAAAAAGTTTAATAATTTATTATTTATTCTTTTGTTTATATGGTGTGTTTGTGTTTACAAGTAATGATTTACAAAACTAAATAATCAAATGTACAGAAAGAATGCATATGCAGGCAAATAATCAAATTTGGATTCTTGCCTATGCCTTGATACTCATGCTGTGGAGTCACTCTGCTTTTGCTATATGTTTCATCACATTATTTTCAAGTCTATAGCTAACAAATGGACTATATGCAAGTAAATTATATCTATGTGATACAATAAATATAACAAGATAGCATCACTGGTGTGCATAAAGAATATAAATATCACTGATGTACACAAAAATATATAAAATGAAGAGATGAAACTCATTTTATCAGTGATACACAGTAGTCTACAATTTCTAGTTTTAGATAGACAAGAAGCCAATTGCTATGATGACAAATGCATATCTATCTTCTGGAAATGATTTGTTTTGCATCTTTTATTAGAATGAATCTTTTTCTTATAGATGTCTTTGACATTTGGTAACTTTTGGGGTACAAGATAAAAATGAAGAATTCTTATGATTGGAGATTCTGAAGTTATGGATAAGCTTAGGTGAGACATATTATATATGATTTGAAAGATAATTTTATGAGGAATACGAAGAAATTATCACTGAAGATATAATTTAAACTTAGTTAATGATGAATTAGAAATTATGAACAAACAATAAAGTAATAATTATTTTGAATGCTGAAATTTCTTTTTTCCCTTATTTTTTAAATGGTTATCACTATTTGTCTTAGATTTATTGTTTTCCTTAGTTTTTCTAGTTTCTATTAATGTAATTTTTTTTGCTCTAACATAATTAAAACTGAAGTTATTGTGAAAATTGCGTCTCAGGCCAGTTTTTTTTAAAAATTCAATATGGCGCCTGGAGAGCAAAGCAGTTAAAGTTTTGCTCTTCTAGGAAATAACTATGTTTATAAATCAGACACCTAAAAGAAACAGATCTTATTATTTAATTAAAAATACAGTAATTCTTTCATTTTGTTCATTTATAATTAAGTTTTTTGAATAGAACTTAACAAGTCTCTCTAATAAAGTGTTTTGTTTTACATGTCAAGATGCACTACACATTTATTATTAATAAAATAAGAATTTTTTTTTTTAAGAAAAGATATCACAAGAATATTTATAATCATTGCAGAGAACTTATTATTTTATTTATTTAAAATATTTTTCTATTCTTTATTGTTAATAAATTAATTACATATTTTGCTAATTATCTGGTCTTTGTTGTTAATTAGTTAATACTCATCATCTACTAATTTTATAAATAAATATGGTTACCTGATTTTATAATTATTATACATTATTTAAAAGGCATACTGCTTTATAAAAAATGTTCAGTATTTTTACACACACCATCTTCATTTTAATATTTAGCTGCATAAGATATGAATTAAGTACAATAAAATACCCTTTGCTATTAAATCATACAATAATAATAATTTATAATTTTAAAAATTTAAAGAATATTTACCATACTTTAATCTTATAACCCTGAGAGAACTTTAAACCAAATTTATGTAATATAAAAACTTAGAACTTAGTCGCCCAAATATATGAGTATTATAGGATTTACTAATTCTAAGAAATCCAGTTTTACTTTAGTAGAACCCTGAGGTATTATATAACTGTATAGTACTTACTTAAAAAAATATTTGTTTGTTATAAAGTCTTGTAAAGTGACCATCCAAATGTTTTAAAAGGTTAAGCATGATCTTATTCGATCAGTACATGGTCAAAGTCTCCATCATCATTTTTTGTTGTTGTTGGTTACTATATATATATATTGTAAAGGTGAACTGAATATTTTTAAAGTATTTAAATTTATTTTAATTGATTTGGGTATTCTGACATCAAACATCAAAAATATTTATATATGTATTTACATAAGATTTGAAAATATTTTCCTTAATATGATGACAGTACACAGCCACTATTAAATAGCAATACCTAGCTAGATCATGTAGAACATAAGTTACTCCCGACATGGAATAAATATGCAAACCAGGCAATATTATATATAAAGAAGTCAGCACATTGTTTAAACCAATAACAAAACATTACTTGATTATGAAATAGTATAATTGTAAGACAAAATATGTTCTTTTTCTTAAATAAGCCATTTCCCCAATCTTTTATTTTTTTTCTTTAGCTCACATCTTTCAATTACTTCTTATAATACAACTTTTTTTATTATGATCGAATGCATTTGCCATAGAATAAATTCCTGTCCTAAAACCACCCTGGATATAATACTACATATGGCCAACCCTCACAAATATAATACATTTATTCACATTATTAGCTTACCGCAGTCATACAAATATATCTAATATGTGATGTTTATAATCTTTCTTACAATAATAATTCTAGGAGTGGCCACTTTAGGTCTGAATACCGATTTAACAATAACAACTTAATCACTAGAAGCTTCTTTTGAATCCAATCCCTGAATTAGTAATACTACAAAATTAATCCATTAACACCTAAGAAAATCCCAATGAATAAAAATCATCATTTTATATGTAAAGTTGAAGAAAATGATACATATTTTAAGAAAATGTCAAAAAAAAAATATAATTCATTATAGATTTTATGAAAATGGGCATCTGAAATGAGGACATTAGGCAGATATGTGCTATTTTTTAAAGCAACCTTTCTCACTGCACATTATATTTTTATACTTTTTGCAAGATCACCTGGCTTTCTTGTAGCACATATAACACTTTAACTGCCTATCCAGTTTTTCTGGAAAATGGTAGCCTTTGATAATTTCAATACTTGAAATGGCTTTCCCTTTTTTGTGTGTTCTTGAAGCAGCACTGTCCTTCAAATAGTTGTGTACTATGCTATGGCAAAATTCTAATTGATTTAGTTTAGTTTCTGAACCAATCTAATGTACCTTCCAAGCATTTGCCATCATCATGTCCAAAAAATAAGTAAGCAAAATCCACCACCATTTTTTCCCTCTAATCGAAATCCCGTATAGAAAATACATTGATCGTGTGTATCCACACCTATCATAAAGTATTGTACGAAGAAAATAATTTTGATTGGGGTATTTACTTTAGATTTTGTATTTTTAGACCAAAGTTTGATTTGTTGTAAAGGTTCAACAAAATCATAATTTGTTAAGATAGAACAAACATTATTGTCTTTCCATTTTACACATAATATTTTATTATTTTCATTGAAACCTATAGTCATATGCATCTCTTTCCAATTTTTTCAATACTTTAGAATCTTTTACAGGACATTATTTAGTTCAACAAATTCACCTCTTTCTTGTAATTCAAAATGGGGATATTCCAGATGCTTGTTTTTTTTATCCACTCTGGTCTCTCAAATTCTATATATATCCTTTGTTGAAAATTCAAATGTTGAATCTTCGAGTCTCCCTTCATTTACATCGACATTAGTAGTAACAATGGTTTCAATTGTATCAGGAATTTCATTTGGAATGAAATTTGAATCATCAATAATAACATCATTAAATTCTTCATAGTCCGTAAGTTCATCTAAATTTGGAGAACTACACATAATTCCACACTTTCAGCTCCATCCTATCCTTCACCATCGAGGTCATCTAAAGTTTGTTCCAATCATGGAAATTCTTTTATTCCTTAAAATGCTTTTGGGTTCATAATAAGTGATTGTCAACACTTTTATATGAAAAGAAAAAAATACAACAAATTATATAATGGTAACTCCTAACATCCTCATTTGAGGACACTAAGATTTAATGACAATCAAATACTGATAATTGTAAAAATAATGAAATCAAGTAAATACAGTTAGAATGACATATCAGATATCAATAATTGTTAAATTTCTTGAAAATATAATATTTTTTAGAAATGTGCTTGTATGAGCACAAAAATCATCCAACACTAACCAGTATACAAGTATTAATAATGATATTTAACTCAAACAAAAGAAAATGAGTCATAAGTTTGTTTATTTAGGAAAGATATAGCTGTAAGAAATTCATAAACATTGGCTATCTATACCAGTATGTTTAGCATCCTCAAATGAGTACGGTTGGTGTTAATGGGTTAACTCAGATAATCCTTTGGATCTGACAACAAATTTACAAAACAAAGCCATGAATAAATTCACCATATAGATACAATAACCATTTAACAGTGTTCTAACGACAGCATATAATCTACATACAAATGGATTTGATCGAATTTCAACTTTTAACTTAAAAATACCTACACTTATATAACATTCATCTTTTTTTTTGTGTTTTTAAACATCTTGGACACTTTAAATATTCTACAAGCATACACATTTGTGTTCAAAATGACTACTGCACCATTGATTATTTTTGTTAAACGAAATAAACTTATAACTAGCATGTATATAACAAAAGAAAAAAAAAAGAATTTCTATCTTAGCTGTTTTAAAAACACAGCCAGAATATTTGATGCCAATTTTTTTTTTTTACAAAACATTCACTTTTTCTTTTAATCAACCAATAGTATATAAAATATAGGTTGTATACAATAAAATAAAACATAAAAATGGTTAATATGTTAGGATAATAGTCTAAACAGTTCGTTTTTAAACTAGGAAACAAAGGTTCTATGGATAAAACTTTCAACAATTCATTAGTTTTTTTTTTTTTTTTACAAACTAATATTTTTCACGATAGTTTCCACTAATTGAGTCCATGTAGTAGAATCCTGATCCTTTTCTTTTCAGTTGCTACAGTGCATTTTATGATTCTTCTGTCTTTGGAATTGGAGATTTAAACATTTTTTTCATTTTGATTAAATTCCTATAAAAATAGCATAATCAGATTCGGTAGAGATCCAGTTGGCAGTTTTTCCTCTTTTCTACTCAGTCATCATAATGAAGGTTCAATGCATTTTGAATAATGAATCCAGAATGACAAATTTAGAAAAACCGACCATAAATTATAAGGGTTACTTACAATCTTGTCAATTTCACTTATTTAAGTAAAACATCAAAACATAAACTGAAAAATATAAGTGTAAGTTTATGAATAGTAAATACATTATATTTTTTTTCCTTAAAATACATACACGTATATAAGTTAAAGGTTAAACTATAAAACATTAATAACGTAACTCAGTTCAAATAAATAGCTGTTTTAATAAAATTAAAACAATAAATTGATTATTTTAGATAATTCAGATATACACCTATAAAATGATTATTTTTAAATCATTTATATATATTGTACCAGTCAAAACATGTTTATCCATCTAACACGAGCTGGAACTACAAAGAATGTACTTCAAACCCAGTCAAGCCTGAGATTTAGGTTAGGGACCAGCCTGGATTCGAACCCACCCTCTAAGCACCAGATCTTATACCTAATGGATAACATAACAATGATGGCACACGAGAATTAATTCTTAAAACTGACCCACTAGCAGAGCAGAGAAGACAATGAGACTCATGGACTTAAACTTATATATAAACAACTTAAATACTAGAGACATTCCCATGATAAAATCTAATATATTTAATTACTAGGGGCTTTACTAATGAATAGTTATAATCAATTAATGAATTGGATTGATTTAATAATGAGATAGAAACTGATATAAGATGAATTAGTAATATATTTATTGACAATTACATATATATCTTGATATAACCATTATTTAGCGTTTTTATTTATTAAGTAACATTACTCTAGGCCATTTAGTAAAATAAATTTGTGGCTTTTATTTCATGGAGCTAAATATTATGCTATATAATAAATCACTACATTCCACTTATTAGTTATGCCGTTTCATAATCAATTCAAGTGGCTATTATACATGTAATCAAACCAAGTCTGGAGTGAAGCTTAATAATACATCTGATTATGACAATTTTATATATTAAATATGGACATATAAAGCATCCCAGATAGCTTTAGATCGAACGGGTTTTCAAGAATGCTTCAGTTCAATGCCGAAGACTGCATATTAGGGAAGTAGAGTTGGCTATAGAGATTTTACTAATACTCTACGCACAAGTAAAATATAATAATAAAGTTGCTCTGCGGATGGATGAATAGATTTTAGGGTTTTCGTGACAGGGTTTTCATGACTAACACCATTTTACCCAATGACCGATGATCATGCTGCTAAAAGAGAACCTTTATTTGGTTCATAAGAGACGGGGGACTTACGTGCTAATCTGGCCCTTAGCTCAGTCTTAGTTACTGCACTACCCATAAGAGAGGAAGATGAGTTGGACTTACTGTGGCTCCATCTTATATATATAAAAAAAAAACAGCACAACAATAAAATATTGATAAATTTCACATCCGCCAAAGGGTAGCCATTATTTACAAAATAGGTTTTCAAAACAGCGTGTAAAATGACGCTATAATAAATAATAATACGAAGATTTTAAATTATATCTTTAAAAAACATATTCTGTAATTAAATGCACACCATTTCGAAACATAGGCATAATTAATAATAATTAAAATAAGCAAAAGAAAAGTAAATATAACTGCAGTGATTAAGTTAGATAGCAAAACATTAAATTAATAAAGAAATTTAGCATAAGTAGGTCATTTATAGTATTCAAATATTATTTAGAAGACAATTTAGACAGAGTTTATATTAATATAGTTAGCTAACCTTTATTTTAAAGAAATAATGATCATTTTGGATTTCACACAGAGCTTTGCGATTTTAATTAATATTAAAACAGTCCTCCTATAGCTGGACTGGAGATACTCGAGCTGGAATGAAGGTAAGTTCTTTTTAACGGCTTATGGCATCCTCTATTTAGTTGGGAGACGATTTAAGATGGTATTCCTATAGCTGGACTGGGGTAGTTGAATTGGAATGAAAGTGAGTTCTTTTAGTGCCCTAATGGCATCTTCTATTTGTTATAAGCTTGTTAGGGCAATGTTGGTTGTTGCTTCGGCCTTGGGTGGATCAAACTCCAACGTTCCATCATGGGAAAGGCAGCAAATTCTTGCCTTTTTTTAGCAGAACATAGTGAAATTAACAATTTTAGCTTGGATAGTAACAGCTCTTCAAAGAAAAATGAAGTTCTTTCCCGCTTAAAATCTAGCCTATTTCTACATTTCCACCTACCAAGCCTTAACACCTTTTGGAATTTCGTTTGCCTCAGGACCAATTGACTTTTAATTAAACAAAATCATAGAATCTGATTTTCTACTACTGATAATGTCTCTGAGGTGTTATATTTCATTTACTTTAAAAATTTTTTAATTAAATATATAAATTATATCATTTTGACTCCGATTTCATTAATTATATTCCTTTTTTAGGTGTTATAAATTTTTAAGGCCTAGCAGATAGAAACGGTATTTTGATTTAATGATAAATTTTTTTGTTGCAAACAAATTCAATCGGTAAACTAAATTTTACTTTTACCCAACCCAAATGCGGTCACTAATTGATTTTTTGTTTACGCAAAATTCCCATTTTTAATTATAAACCGATGACTTTTATTTTAACTTGATATAAATAACTTTTAGCATATTTTCTTTCTCTATATTGTTAATTTTTTAAAAAAGCAAATTTGCCAAATCTTATAAAAAATACTTTAGTTTCAGTTATATCTATAAAACATTAAATCAGAAAACCGCAAACATATTTAAAAAAAAACATTTTATACTATTTTTATTTAATCTTAAATATATATACAAATTATTATGCCATTATTCCAAGGTTTAAATTATCCATTTACATGCGAGTACAAATATAAAATACAGATTGACATATAAATTAATAAATTATGAGCATTTCTACGCTATAATTTTATCAATCCTATCTAATTATAGCGTACTTTCGTATGTAAATGGATGATGCCATTCAGGCGGCAATGATAGCAAATATTACCGCTCGACTTATATACCACATTTTGACATTTAAAATAGGTTTGAAACTAGTTCAGACGAGTAGGTCATTAGGTTGATGGTGAAACGGAAGGGGATTTGAAGGTTTCCGTTTCAATATTGTAACCTTAAGATCCAATAACTTCAGATAAGACAGAGACAACTAATAATAATTATAAAGCTATTTTACCCGGGTGCCAAATTGCAACTGTAGCATCAAATATAGTTTCCACCCAAGATCATCATCGCTTAATTAATAAATAAGAAGTCTGTGGAGGAAGCAAGTTATTAAAACTTTTCCAAAAGAAAATATAATTTTAATATTTTAAATTACAAGTTTACACCCAGTAATTATTAAACAAATAAATTCCTGATACATTATTTAGAAATATAATCAAATTTCCTCCACAAACCCACATAGCTATATGATCTCCAATGGCAACTACAATAAAGTTCTTCTTGATGCATCATGTGAAACGAATACGAATGGATCATAATCCATACAATCAATCAAAGAATAAAAACATTTTATAGAAAACTAAGAAATAAATTGCCTAAAGACAATATGAAATACCTAACAATTCCTTTCATACCTAATGTAACACCAAATATTGCAAAAACATTGTCTAACCATTTTAAATTTAGCTTCAGAACACCTCCCAATACTAACCAACTGATAAATAATTCTAAAGATAAAACAGAAAAAGATCAAACTCCTCATGTGGTCTATAAAATGGCATGCCCTCAAACTCGGGCTAACCTGAACACAAGAATTTACCAACATAGGTATGTCTACAATAGGGTTAAAAATAAAAATGAAGGATCTTCAGTATTCTGGGAACATCAAGCAGCTATGGGCCATGCATTTGAACCTATTTCTGCCCAAATAATTTTTACAGAAAAAAAATGATGCCAAAAGAAAAGTTAAGGAAGCTTTATATATAGCAAATGACATCAATGCCATTAATAGAAGAGAGGCATGTTTTGTTCTCTCTAAACAATGGACTAATTAAAAATTCAAACGCATTTGCATAAATCATAACAATCTTTATTTACAAAGCTATGAGTATGAGATTTGAACATGAAATCTCGAAAGCGCTAAGCAAACTTATTATAAATTAGTGTAAAATTATAGCTTCACTATTTAATGCAAAAAAAAAAGAAGTCGCATATTTATAATTACAATTTTATTAATGAAGAGAAAAATAATTTATTAATAATAAAAATATTAAAATCTTATAACTTAACGAACACAGAGTAGAAAATTTTATTCTCCCCCTCTTTTACAAATAAATCAAATAACTCTTCGTTCTCCACATACACACTTACAATTATTTTAAACTTAAATATTAGTGACTAGGTTCCCCATCCCATCTTCCTGCTTAGGTCTCTTTAATGCTATTCCCCATGCACCTGCAGAAGTGGAACATACCAGTTCTTAACTCAACCACTCTGTATTCTCTAACACTCTAATGATAAAAATCTTATTCTTTAAATTCTTAAAATTATTCTCATGCTCTTATTCTTAGGGTCATGACTTGTGGTGAAGTGCAACTCAATTATTTTCCCAACTCAGTGCAGACCTCTAGACGCTATATCAGCAGATACAAATTGAATAGACATATGCTTATTTAAAGCTAATGTCTACTTTCACTAACGCTAATGATAAGACTTATAATAATAAATATGAGATTTTAACTACCTAATTAATAAAATAATCATTATAATAAATTTAGAATATAGTTTGATCCACTGGGAAGGCCTCCAAATACCAAGAGTGTAGAAGGGATTTTATGTCACTCATAATATTAGTCGGAATGCAATGAACCGAACAATTAAATATTAATTTGATATATTATGTAGTTCTGGTATTATGTAGCTTTGGATGAGACATCAGACACAAGTTTAAAATAATAAACATTTATTAACAGCTATATAAGAAAAAAAAAACTACAAGCTACTATTGTAGTGATCCCAATTTAAAAAAAAAACAAACAAAAAACTATGAGATACAGTTTAAATTATTTATAAAAGGGGATCTCTGTTGGCTACAATAATGAACTTAAATAAATTTAATGAAACGAATACCTAGCTTGTCCCAATCATAAATTTTATTATAAATAGTTTTGGGACTAATTACTGTTTTGTAAACTAAGAGACTTATAATTCTTTTGACCCATAATATATCTTTGAATATTTATTTAGTTATATTTGAAGCAGCGCTTCAGTAATATTATATAAAATACCATTATTGCTAACCATATTAATTAGCTTAAAGCCCATAAAAACTCAATGTAATATTCTGTTCCGTTTATTAAGACATTTATATTTTTAAATACTCAAGTTATGTATTTAAGAGACTTATATCTTAAATGTAATAAAAATAATTTCTTTAATTTTTACTTTTAAGTTTATATGCATTTCGCGAACTATTATTCCCATAAATGTAATGTGTGTTTAATAATTATGTTACTACACAAATATGCGTATCTATTGCCATGGCCCAACATGAATTTACCATTCCTTTCTTACCAGTCCAGCGAGGACTTGCTTCTGCATGAACATGGTATGATGCCATACTGCTTGCCTGAATTTAAATTTAAAAATATAAATTTAGAAGAAAGATCAGTTCTCACACATGCTAGAGCAAAGCTTAGCTACTCAATACATCAATTTATGAATATGATAGATTTAGTCCCTAAACAAATAATTACTTGTCACTAGTGTGCAATGACCTCACAAGCAAGAAACGTGAAATTTTCATACATCCCTAGGTAATGATAAACTGTTGCTTTCATAAGAGAGAGGTAAGTTAACTTCTTATTGCTAGCATGGACCTAAGAATTTGCCTTCTTCCTGGGGCTAAAGTATGTGAGGAACTCATCTCTGCACATATATAAGAGCATGCTAAGAACACTGCAAACTACAACCATAAATATTTCTCTTGCGAAGCAATAAAAATATTGGAGCTGGGATCAAGTCCTCGATCTCCTAAAAATACTTTCAAATAAAATTATTTATCATAAGAGAGCTATGCTCCATCTCAATCCTTTTTGAGGTGGTAAAACTACTCTAACCTCAGCAAACAAAGGTCATTTGCACTCTCACATAGAATAAAAAACGATATCATATTATTGATGCATGGACCGATTTAGTCTATTATGATTACAGAAAAGTTTACTTAAAAATAATTCTCTAGCCCAGTGTTCTTCAACCCTTGATCCGCGGACCGGTGCCGGGCGGCCGGTAGACTGACAGGAAAGAGTTTAAACTTTTAATTAATATAAACAATTTTTATTTATTTTTTCATCTCATTTTTACCCAATTAAAAAAAAAGAAACAGAACGAAAACAAAATCTAATCAATCATACATAAATTAATTTGTTTTTCTAATTATCACAGATGTTATGGGGAGGGGGGTAGAATTAAAATTTTTATTACTTTTCTAAAAAAATTCAAAATTAAAAAAAAAAGTTTTTTATTATACAAACTCCATATATATATAACTGCATTTTACCATTGTTGTTTTGATCAGTTATAACAATTATGCTCATCTAAGGATACGCAGTTTACATCTTTAAGAAAATTTATCTATAGACTTCTGCCGGTCCACGAAACCTTATCCTTATTTTTACAGGTCTGAAAAGGTTGAAGACCACTGCTCTCGACTAAGAAATATGCGTCATTTCACTTAAATACACATTTTAAATAACTCACACACTTCGGAGCATAGCAATAAAATACGAAATATAAAAAAAATTAAATATATGTGAAAATATTCATTTAAATTATTCACATAACTATATCCTGTAAATCCATTCATACTTTACACTACCCTAACATTTATAATATAGAAAAATAAAATATATATGCGCTCAAGAAATATTATAATATACCAAATTATTATTTTTTAAACTTTTCTAAGTTAGATTGTATATGGGGCCAAAACTTTTTTTTCAACTTTTATCTCTTAACTATTATATTAAAATACAATATAACACAATAATAAAAATCTAATAATAATAAAAATTTTATGTATTGTCTCTTTCTTGGTACACTGGGAATGCTGCCAATTATCCTCCTGCGAAATGTAAATTGTCCGAAGTAAAGACATCATTTTGAATGGAGGAAATATAAAATAAATGTATGCATGGCCATAGTATAATATCATTGAAGCTATCCAAAATATTAATGTTTATTTGGTGTAACAACGAAGTTAAAAATACATTTAATCTCCTAGCTACTTTAAGATCCGGATTTCCACAATAATTCACACATTACTATATTATTCCTTTCCTAAGGGATTTTACGATACAAATTTAATTTTTCAAGCAATATGTTATCCTTTGGGTTTGGTTTCCATCATTTCGTTACTATATTTATTTAGACGCTTATAATACTGTTTTAACTTCATTTATATAAAATTCCTGCACAATTTATTCCATTGAAAAATATTTCATAAGATTAGATGCTCACTATATTTACGCTAGTGATACTTTCAAGAACTTTTTGTTTAGACATTTTTTTTCATCACATTTATTAAAAAGCATTGTTTTGACTATAATTTCCCAAATTTCATTTTATAATTATTCTCCCACGAGAACTCAAAGGTTTACTTGGAGAATCTTAATTGCAGTAAGTACAAGTTATTCTTTTAACTATATTACATTTTGAATTAAATATAAAGTAAAGATAAAATTGGCATTTATTAATAGTCTTTCAGCCTTTTATTTTTTTTTTGTAATTTATTTACTCCCGTAGTAAAAATTAAATATTTAAATTGGTATAAAATATTACTAAAGTTTGTAATAAAATTAAATATTCAAATTTTAAAATATTCCAATTAAGATTAATAAAAGTTTGTAATACAATGATCCATCCAAATTTGCTTATTAAACTATTTAATAAAAGACAAGTGACAATAAAAGTTTGTACCTGAGATATTCTAGGATATGTAAATCGATGTTTCCGAATTGGATGCGTTGATTTTAGTATGATATGTTGATTCCTTCTAGATTGATAAACTTTTGGCACCAATTGACTTAATAGAGGAGACCAGTGTGTCTATGAACTTTTTTTAGTGATACATTATTAAGATATACAATATACACTATTAAATAAAACTAATAACTTTAGTCAGACAATAGATTCAACGGAAAACTTTAGCATGCTCACTTTGCACAAAATTTTTAGAGAAGACTCTTAGCTCTAATATGAGCTTAGTTTTATTTTATCTATCCGTCAATCATTCTTCTGATCTAACTGTTCAAATTTGACCCCTAATATTAATTCTTAATTGGTTTATTCAATTTTTGTTTGGACATTACTTATCACCAAACCACCCTTCCCACATGTGTTTGAGAGATATTTCTCGCTCTGAAGAACAACAACAAAAAAAAAAAAAATGCAAAAGAAACTGGTGGAAAACTTTATAAAAAAAATTATTTCAACAAAATGAATAGCCCAATTTATGTTTAAAAATTTATAAGTGAAAATAAGAATGAATTTATTTAATACCCATATAAAATAATGACCCTCTCAAAACACTTTCGAATGGTGTATTGTATAATGTATAAAACCTTTACATTTTCTGTATAATTAAAAATATACACACCACACACGTATATACACGCACATATAAATACTAATTATTAACAATGTACTTATTATTACTTCAGTCAACAGTAAACTGACTTTATAATCTTTTGAAATTTAAAGATTTTCTATATAACTAAATATTAATCAATCACTAGAATTAGCAAAATAAAATCTTATTTATGATATTAACTTTCATTTTTAAAATATTATTGATTCAATTTTATTTTTATTAGGTTGTTAATTAATTGTTACCAAGTTTTATAATGCACACAAGACAATCATGCCCCTTCCCTCTCTATACTTATACATTGTAATTTTGAAAAAGTATAAACATACTTTTATTTTTACGTTATAGATTCAGCATTTACGATATTTTTATTTTAAAAACAAAATACCAACTTTTATTTAGTTTAATATTTTGATAAAAAAATTTTTTTCTTCTTAGATTACATAAAACTAATGTTATACTGAATTTACCCCTCATTAATTTCTCCATGACAGAAACTAAGGGTTACAATATATATTAACAATTATTTAAATTGACTAATCTTAATAATCAAGACGTCAAACATAGAGACAACCTTAGATCAAGTCGCATTTTAGCAACTAAACACAAAGGAAATAAAATTTAGAATCCAATTAATAATATCAACAACAGTCGAATATGAAATCGTGAAATCAAATTGTATATTTAAACGTGCTACCAGAAATAGAATCTACTATAAAAGCTGGATCAAATAATTTCAAAATTAATTATCTTTTTCCAACGAACTAGCCACTATGTACATTTTGATGTGTTCGAATTCCGAGCGTATTAAAAGATGGATCAATAATTTAAACGAATCTTCTTGTTGATATAATTTTTATTAAAAAAGAACTCCAATTTCACTCAATAAAGAGTAAATAAATTACTCTTTAATATTATGAATTATAATTTCAAAAAGAAATTATATATGTATTTTTTATTTATTAATTAAAGAAACTTGTAATAAAATTATTCTAAATTGGAATCATAAAGAAGATAAATTTTCGTCAAAAAGCATTTATATATGTAAATTAAATTATATTAAGATAATAAGTATATAAAATGCGTCGTGAGTAAAAAAACAATTTGTCATAAGATCCAATGCTTTTATCTTAACTTAAAATAATGTAATTATTCATTCCTACTGAAATGCCTAATTTATATGTGAAATTCATCTATATAATTAAAAACGCAATTTCAATTTATATTGAATAATTTATGGAAGATATCCACATCATACAATAAGAATTCAGAACAACAGAATATATTAAGTGACTCACCGAAAATTGATAGCCAGAAAATAAAGAACTTTATTCTTAATGAACATTAAGAAATTTATCCTTAATGGACATTGCTTCACAAAGCATGGAAATGAATAGGACAATACTATAAACTTTTAATATATATTATCGTTATCAACTTTGGACATCTAATTTTATTTCCTTTGCTTCCAAAATCCATTTATGTTGAAATAGTCCATTTAAAAAGGTTATTAGACAAAGAGAAATGGAAAGATCATTGATTTAAATATTTTTTTTTTTAATATTTAGGTCTTCCCTATAAAGCAACTTGATCGAGGTAAAGTAATTTAATATGGAGATAAGATTTTATTAGTCTTCATATTAATTTTATTCTTGACCGAACATAAATTTTTGTTTATTATTCTTTGTGTAAATGATTAACATCCTTGGAAGAAAGGGCCTTGTTATAAAATTGGAATACATGGATAATATAACATCTTCATTTATACATACAATGTTCATATTAAATTTAGCTAGTTAGTATCATCATATTTTTTTTGTTGTTGAATTTATAAAATGTTATTTATTAAATTTTTGTTGTTTTATAATGCATATCTACTATGGAAATATGGGAAGCTATTATTTTAATTTGATATTAAAAAATAGTAGAAATGTATGTAAAGCACTTATAATTTTTTCCCTTATATAAAATAAATTTAAATTGTTATCAGTTAATAAATATGTTAAAGTTTGTTTTAAATTCAAGGAGGTCTCTGAATTATTTATTTATTTTCCGAAATAAATAAGACATGAACACACATACCCATACACATATATCATACTAATTTAATATCTTATTAATTTGGTTGAAATTAATTTTAAAATCGATTGAAATTATATTAAGTACTATTACTAATGTAGGTTATTGATGGAAACACCTGAAGAAAGTTAAAAGTAAAAACAACCCTGAGTTTGAATACTGAGAATAATAGAACCATCTACAAAGGTGAAGATTGAATGAATTAATCTAGATTGCATCTGTATTGAATATTTAATTTTAAATTATCTTATTTGAAATAGATTCAATCTTGGATTAAAGTTAAATCGTATCATTCACAGCATCCTATATGAAAACCCTAAATCTGATTATTGTTAGATGTGGCCACCTTGATTCCTTTAGTTTAGGGGATCCACACAGTTACAATATATAGATTTTGATTTCTTGTTTTTAACATCTTTGATTTTGTTTTTCACACATTTGATAATCTCTTATTTTCAATACCATTACGACTTCATTTTATTTTAATTTCATGAATTTTAAAAACATCACTATCATTATTTAATTGATTCAATTTATAAAACACTGTGATTATTAAATTGAACTTTTCCATTGTTTTCAAATCTCATATCTCAAAACAAATGTAATTCTTCTTTTATTAACCTATTTTTAATTTATTTAAATCTTTTTGTTTTTAACACTAGGATATTTAATTGAGTTATTTTTCAATATATTCTTAATCTTTGATAAGAGGAACAATTTTAGCATAATTTTCATAATTTATTAGTTTCACTTAAATTTAAACATTTTTAACAAATCTAATACATTATTTAATATTATTTTAAAATAAGACATCTTAATAATTTATTTTAGCATTTGAATATACCTATTATTATTAAATTTAATACTTCTTTTTTTTTTTTTTAAACTTTTGAACTGCTATATTTAGCAATCCTCATAACTCTGAAATTTAGCTTACAATCATATGGAAGACCTTATAGTTGACAATGAAATGAGTGAAGACATGATTATATACACACCCACATATTTACAATAGTAATCAGTTATAAAAAAATATATATTTAAATGGTTGTTTGTGATCAAAAATGTTCTGTACAACTATAATTTTGATTCGTTCAACAGAATGAGAACTTGTTAGGGCATAATAAACTTGGAAAATTTGAATAAATTGAATAATTAATATTAAACAATTCAAAATACAGCAAAACTCTCCATATAGTAGTGCCATCTTGTGCTAACAAGAGCAATCAATGGATGCCAGAAGGCTTGTGCATAAAATCCCTATCTAGTGCCTACTCATCCAATATCCCCATACTAGTTTCTGGCTTGTGGCCTTCATCAGTGAGGAGCCTTGGATCTGAGAGCACTGCACCTAGATCTTAGGATCTAATGCAACCCTCCAGCACCCACCTTTTAACTCTATTTAACTACAAAACTATGAGAATGAAATTGAAAATACTATTAATATTTTCAACCCAAGCTCAATAGTTTATATAGTCATATGGGTCTGAACTCAATTCAGTACTCATACATTTTGGTGTCTTTGGCTCTTTAACAACCATAGCCACCACTATC
The DNA here is from genome assembly GCA_028023455.1 of Epiperipatus broadwayi. Taxonomy (NCBI): domain Eukaryota; kingdom Metazoa; phylum Onychophora; class Udeonychophora; order Euonychophora; family Peripatidae; genus Epiperipatus; species Epiperipatus broadwayi. The sequence continues at coordinate 10,012,183 of JAQFVV010012404.1, forward strand.
CTATTAGGCAGGATTGGTGTTAAACCACTAAACATCACAAGATGGCACTACTATATGGAGAGTTTTGCTGTATTTTGAATTGTTTAATAACAATTATTGTGCTAGTATGAGATAGTGATCATGTGATGTTTAGTGGTTTAACACCAATCCTGCCTAATAGGATAGTGGTGGCTATGGTTGTTAAAGAGCCAAAGACACCAAAATGTATGGGTACTGAATTGAGTTCAGACCCATATGACTATATAAGCTATTGAGCTTGAGTTGAAAATATTAATAGTATTTTCCAATTTCATTCTCATAGTTTTGTAGTTAAATAGAGTTAAAAGGTGGGTGCTGGAGGGTTGCATTAGATCCTAAGATCTAGGTGCAGTGCTCTCAGATCCAAGGCTCCTCACTGATGAAGGCCACAAGCCAGAAACTAGTATGGGGATATTGGATGAGTAGGCACTAGATAGGGATTTTATGCACAAGCCTTTTGGCATCCATTGATTGCTCTTGTTAGCACAAGATGGCACTACTATATGGAGAGTTTTGCTGTATTTTGAATTGTTTAATAACAATTATTGTGCTAGTATGAGATAGTGATCATGTGATGTTTAGTGGTTTAATAATTAATATTCTGCTTTGCTTAATATATTGTCAGCTTCTACAATATTATTCTTTTATATTTTACTTACAATGAATCCCATTCTAATTATATTTCCAATATTCGTGCCTTATAGTTGAAATAAATGCTTACTTCAAATACATTACTTCATTTTTCTTTTAACTTCATAAAGTTTAACGCTGTCAAAGTAATACTTCTTCGAATTTGTGCAATCGTTTTTTAGTTGAAAATGGACATATAATTTCAGGCAACTTAGCAGTAAATTATTTTTCATTAGCTCTATGGAAGATATAGTTTGGAATCCCTGGACAGGTATAAATGATGCATTTAAATTGTGATTAGTGATTAAATTTATTCCTTTATAAATCATTAATAACGGAATCAAAGTTACTAACCAATAGTTTTCCAGTCTAAGATAAAAAAATATTTTAGAATTGCAGAAAAGCCTCCACTATTTATAAAGAGATCATATAATGGTTCAGTAATGAAGTCAGAATTTTGTTTAATTTTCATTTTAGTTTTATGATTTGAAATTTCATAATAGTGGAGAAATTATAATTTGATTTATCTATTTAATTCATTTTCTTTTAAGATTCCTCAGCTAATAAGACAAACAAAAGTTATTTACTAATCCATAAACTTTAAGCAGTGATTTGTAATAATATATATCCATCACTTTAAAATTATAAAATAATAATAAATAAATATGCTACACACATATAAATAAGTCAAGTTTTTAATAAAATTTTATAGCTGAGCGCTTTTGGGGCAATCTTTAAAACTCTATAATCATAGATATTTAATATATGGACTGCAAAATGTAATGGCTCTAGGTTGGAAATTTGATGCCACATGCTCAAAATATCAAAAAAAAAAAAATGAACAACTAAAATGAAAAATTGATGAGTGGGAAACAGAAGATGGTCTATGTAATACCTAACTAATGAGTGTGCCTGACTACCTAAACTAGCTCAATTTTATTACCTGGTTCTAACAGAATTAGATTGGTATATCCAGATACCATTCTTCTTTCGGGTCCTATTAAGCCTAGGAGTTCGAACTCGGAAAAGAATTCCGCCTTCAACTCTCTTCAAGGATGGATTTAAATAGGATGGCAATAATACAACCTCTGAATAGGTCCCTGATGGCTTTTCTACTAATGATTATAATGATGGATTTTCACATATAAATATCATGAATATATAAAAGATGTGTGGATATGAGCTATATATAATTTATAATATATAAATGATGTCTGACAAATTAGTAACCAGTGAAACAAAGATTTTCTAACTTCAAACAATAACTATTTTTATTAACAATAACCGGGTTCAAAAATAACAAATATATACATATACAATAATAATAATAAATATAATAAAATATTGGATATGTGACTCTATTATAACCTAATTGAATACTACTATTGTTTTATGCCTACCATATTATGGTCACATATCTCAAACTGAGCAATTCAACAAAGAAATAAATATTAGATAATCCAAACAAAAGAAATTATGATACACTACAATATAGGATAAAGTGATTATTATTTCAAGAATTAACTTATATTAATATGTATTTAAAATTTAGTTAAATTGTGTCATCTGGATACATTTTAAGTTCATGATTATAAATTGCTAATTTATGATGCATAGGTAGAAATCACCCATAAGACGGTTAGTCATGCAAACAAGAAAAATATCTATCTATAATTAATTATTAGTAGGCAAAATAACATGTAACCTTATGTGGTAGATACCTAATTAAATGTGTAGGTTCAAAATCTTACCTTTCTATCTTTTAAGTCATAATGTTCTGACGTCAAATCTCAGTACACCAAAAGGGCTAGACTTTATTTATCAATAACAAAGGTAATTATATATATATATATTGTGTTGTGCAGTTATATTTCTCTTCCTTTATTAGGCTTTAAACATAATAGATTCTTTAAATTTTAAAATACTAAAAAAAAAATATTTTCTGCAAATGTATGGAAAGGTGAGAAAAATCTTAACAAAACCTTCAGTAACCAAAAATATATATATGCATACAAATACAAAATATTTTATATCATCAACATTAAATGAAAACTTAAGACTTTTTTGAAGAAAAGGATTAAAATTGGAAAAAGTGTGTCTTTGCAAGATGGTGTTTTTCACTTCATTCACTTATATTGGACGATTCTAAACTCTAACCACTTGGAACAATTCCCATGAAGTTAAACCAGCAAAGCTCCTGATTTTGTAGCAACTTCCTTTTGAATCCCTGAAATCTTTCATTTGAATCGTTCCATATTTATTTTGGGCATCAGGCGTATCAATAGTTAGGCAAACATCACTATTTGATGACTAAAAGAAGGTATTCAGATCCTGTGACAATTGATTTAACAAAATTGCATTATTTGGTTTTATATATATATATAAAGTTAATAATTCTATACTAGTTCTTCCAAAGTTCATGATAGAAATAAAGAAACGCTCTTATTTTCAGCTCATATATATATACAATGTGTTATAAATAAATTTTATTTTATAAAAAATGCCGCCTGATATTTTTCAACTTCTATCTTATATTTTAATTAATTTGCATTTTAAGAGCTTCATAGAAATTGTGCGATCTTTATAGCTTATAAACATTTATAAATTTTCTTAAATTCTATTTAGAAAGTTATAAAATCTTAAATAAATGATGCATTTTTCTTTTTTTTTTATACTGCATCTTACTGAATACATTAATACATAATGTAATTTTCCAAGTTCTTTCTTATCAACAGTTTTAAAAATAGATAAAATAGAATCATGATAGATAATATATAATAAAAATAATGTTCTTATTCAAACTTACTTTCAGTTAAATTCCATTTCTATAAACCTTGTTGTCCCATTTCTCACGTTCTATATCAACAAAATTAATAATTCTTTTTTTCACTCTTTCCAGACATTTGTTTGCTACCATGTGGCTTGACTTGACTGACGTCAGCTCATTATCTTTTTTTTTTTCCAAGTCATGATTGTAAACTATTGAATTTCATATACTGGAAAAATCTAAGTGTTTATTTCAAGTATATATGTATGTTTGAAGATATTTTACTTTGTATATTGTTCATTGGAACGTTTTTTATTATTTATTTTTATTTTTAAAAAATAATAATTCCCTCCTGTATGCGTGATTACTTATACATATATATGCCTCTGGATATACTTCAAATAGATTAATGTGTTTCGAATGCTAGCTGCTTATCTAAACTTTATATAATCCTAGCCGGTTGTTCTAAAACATCTGTTAGTTATATTTACAAGGGATCTTACAATATATAAAATCATTAAATATGATTAAGATCAGTGAATGATGTATCTAATGACTCAAATAAACAGATTATTCCAAAACAAATAGATCATTAAAATATCACTTAAAATAAGACATGGGCTTAAGATTTACAATATTTTAATCAATAAGTCATAAATTTTAATATTTAATACATAAAATTTAATATTCAATATATAAAAAACGTTATTTATCATTCATTATGTATTAGCTATGATTATGGGTTTTTAAAGATTGCCCTGAAAGCGGCTCAGCTATAAAGTTATAAAATTTTATTAAAAACTTCACTTATTTATATGTATGTAGCATATTTATTTATTATTATTTTAAACAGTGATATAATTGTATATAATTCATTATATTTTAATAATGGAATTGTCATAGTTTATTGCAGGTTATTCTATTAAAGTTGTATAAGGGATTTTATATTAATCATTTAGCTGAAATCTTATATTAAAGCATTATTGAGTAATATTTTGTAAGACAGTGTGTATAGAATTCTTATATTACATACATTTTAATGCAATTATAGAATATAATAAAAATATATACCTGGATTTGAGTATGTGATCTACATAAAACAATACTAGTATCAGCAATCAGTTTAATAAATTGCATATATTATTTAATTTTTCTATGGAATAACTAACTAAGCATAGGAGCGATAATGTATTACTTCCTTAACACAATTTATTTTATCATCTCAATATTTAAATACATGAGCTCTTACATCATTAAAATTCATAGTAATATTATATAAAAAAACAAACAGTACTCATCTTAAAACATATACTGTCATGGATGACCTTCAATAAGAATCTTTTTTAAAAACACACACAGACAATACAAGTTACACTTAAAGTGTTGAATTAATGTTAAGAATTTTTTTTAATTCATAGTATCTTTACCTCAAAATAAGATAGATATTTAGAACGATTCCCTCTACTATTTTCAATAAGCTAAAAATTGCTACACAACTTTTTTTCATTATTCAAATTTTTTTTCCCTCAAATTTATATGTTTTTTATATCTTTATTTAAAAAAAGTCATAAGTTTGCTAAAACATTAAAAAAAAAAAAGTATTTAATTTTCCTACTTACTTGTTTACAATCTTAGCAGGCTTCCCATCATTCCCTACTCCCGCTAATTTCCGACATCGGAAGTTCTCATAGTGCACATTATTTGTAACATCTTTTAAATCATGCATGTGAGTTCTAAAATAAAGCATCAAATTTTAAATGAATCTTCATAACATACTACCATGTAATTGTATTATTGTACTTTCTTACAGAAATATTTATATACAGATTAACTGGAAAATAAATGTTTTTAAAAAATAATAACGTCAACAATAGCAGTTTTTATCACAGACAACAATACAATTCAGTTTATATTTTTGTCAATGTATGTAAAGAAAGAAATTTCATTCCTAAAAAAAAGAATAGTAATAAGATTCTAACCAATTTAACAAAAGATTTTAAATGCATCATGTTACTGATGATAACTGGATTTTCATTAATAACATTTAAATATAATAAGAGTTTTTTATTAAAAATAAAAAAAACAACATTCAGAAACACCCATTTCTGAGATTTGCTCAGTTAAAAAACCCTGACATCAGTGTCCTAATTCTGAGACAAATATTTTATCAATCAATAATTTTTATAGTTTGACAGTATAGTAGTTAAAAAAAAGGGGTTGTTAAAACTGACATTTATATATTAGTTTGTTTAGGCATTTTCTTTTTAGTACTTCATATATTACTTTTTATCTGAATGATTCTCATAAAAAATGAAATTTTTGTTTTATCATTTTAAATTGGCATTTCAATTTGTATATTACTTTTTCAATAGAAAACTAAAATTCTCAAAATTTGATGTGATATTATATAAAAAGAAAAGTATTTACCATAAAACATGTGCTGTCATGGAAACATTTTTTTTTTTACAAATCACAAACACGGTCAATATAATTTTTACCGAAATTGCTGAATTAATGTTGAGAAGTTTTTTAATTCATAAAGAAACTTTATCTTAAAATAAGACAGTTAGATATTTAATATTGCTCTAGCATAGCAAAACCTATGATTAATATAAGCTCATTAGATAACTTGTGATTGTATATATAATAAACAAGTCATTTAATTTGAACATATGCACACATATTGTTCTAAATTACTTAATTATATTACAAAAAAAAAACGTGCATAAATTAACAATTAGAAAATAGAATTGTAAATGCATGCATATAAATTAACGCTTACATGCAAACAATTTAATAGTTTTTATCAAACTATTTGAAGTAGTTTACCATTACTAACTTTTACCTCTCATAAGAAATACAAATTTTAATATTACAGTTCTCTACTGATAAAATTTAAAATTAACATTAATAGTTTATCATTTATTAGTATAGTAGTAGAATTGAACTCGAGACTAAAGATTTGTGAATCAACTTTTCCTTGAGTGAAGTAAAAAAAAAAAAAAATTTGATCAATTCAGTTGAACTGTAATTCTTAACCCAACATTTAGGTGCTAGAACTTCATACAAAAATGCCAAGCGATATACTTAATTTAAAAAGTTATTTTTTCAACATCATTTATATACGACTTTCTATACTGTTTTCATCTAGCATTTCAAATGCATGGAATTTAAATTTTTTAATAGAAAATAAATATAAATATCAATGAAAAATTATATTTATATTAGGTCAGCCAATTTAAAAATACTTTTAAAAAGTACATATATCAGCCTGTTAAAAGAATAACAAAAGTAAAATTTTTAGTGTATCACAATATCTATATAAAAATTTGTTATCTAAAGCTTGATTTTTTTTTACAGTAAATATTTTTAAAAAGTAACATAGACTATCAGAAGACTAAGTGTTTCGTATATATTCTATCTCTCTTAAAGTAATAAATATTTGATAATCATATAGACAATTGCTCAAGAGGTCAGCAATATTTAAGCAGAAAAGCAGCAAGCAAAATAAAATAGTTCTATCCAATGTGTTCCTTTCCAGAGATGTCAAAATTTTCTCAGCAACCAGTTAGCAACTATATATGATTTTTTTTCTATTACCGAGTCAATTAAGCCATTTTTTTGATTACTTTTTGTAAAAGATATTCCAAAATAAAAGGCCACATATTTTACCAGATTTTAAAAAATTTCCTACTAAATAAATAACTTTATTCTTTTTACAAATTTTTGTCATGTCAAAAATTGCTTTAATTGATAAGTTAAAAATAATGAAGTTCTGGAAGATAATATGAGAGAATATTCTCTATAATGATGCATTATAACACAATTAAAACTTGTAATCATATGTTAAAATGAATTTAAAAAAAAAAAATTGAAAAATAATTATTATGAAAAAAATGCAAGTTATTAATGAATAGTAATATAATAATAATAATAATAATAATAAAGGCAATAGAATTAAAAATAAAATATGTTTAAAGGATACTTACCGTAACAGCATATTCCTCAAAGCAAGAAAATCACAATGCTCCATATTTTCAACTAATATATAAAAAAAATAAAAAAGAGAATGTAAGATATGAAATACTTAATACTTCATTTCATTTTTCAAAAACAACTATTATAACAATTTTACAGAGCTTGTATATAAACTATTATGAACATATATAATATAATTTTTATAATTAGATGATTAACTTGAAGAAATGCTTTAAAACATGCATATATTCCCAAAAGAAGTGAATTATTTAATTTTATAATATCTAATACATCAACATTACCATAGTTTTGAAGTGATTAGCGCATGCTCTAATACTACTAACAATTTGGGATTCGAACTGAAATGGAACACAGAAAATTTTTTCAGTTAACACAGGATTTGAGATAGATAAATCATAAAAACAAACATCTAGTTATCCAATATTGGTCCATAAATGATATTTAACTTCCTTTAGAAAATAAATAAGAAAAAATAAAATAAAAATGACAGTCAACCAGCAGCTGACATTATCATAATAAATTCTGTATTTTTTTCCATTGTTCTGCTGAGAAGTATTGTCGGAAAAGTTTTAGATATTGCTGCTTTAATCTTTGAAATTTACTCCCAAATATAACAGTTAAAATAAGCATGTTTAGAATTTTTTAAGACTTGTTTTTGTATATCTATTTTTGCAAAATATATTTTTGTGGTTAATAGTTTAATTTATCTTAAGTATATGTTTGTTTAGAATGTACACAATAATATATTTATATTTGTAAACTTAAAAAATACAGTTTCTTTATTTATACAATATTAAAAAAAATTGTAACTTCTTTGCTCATATATATTGCTTAAAATAACTCCCTTCATATACACCTTAATGCAAATTTTTTTTAATATAATTCCTTTATTTTCCTGATAGTTTCAAGTGTCCAGCAGTCTTCATCGGAGCTACAATATTGAATGATATAAACATATAACCATTACTTCATATACATATAACCATATACATATGTATATCAAAAAAATATATATATACACATACATAAACATATACAAAATCCATATATATACATACATACATATATAACCTGCATATAAAAATACATATATATAAAATATATACAAAAAGACATATATAACACACAATTTTTATATTATTATATTTTTTAAAAAAAAAACATTTTATTTTTAAAAAACTACCCTTTATTACTTCATTAATTTTACTTTATTTTCTACTTTCTATCCTTCATTTTTTCTTCCTATCTATCACTTTACATTATTATCTAATATATTTTATTATCTTTTATTTTAATACTTATAAATTTAACTTTTGCCATTTTATTATTTCTAATCTTATTCTTTATTAATAATTTATATTTTATTCTCTTTAAAAATTCCCCTATTCATTTTAACTTAACGTTCTTACCTCTTCTATCTTTTAAAATAACTGACTTTTTTCAAAATGTTTTATCTTCTTTTTATATAGGCTCCTTTAATACAACTCTCTCTATTATCAATTTTCTTAACTTTTAATTCTATTTAAAATTTAATCTTACAAACCTTTATATATATATTTACAAGTTTTTACCTATACCCACATATTAAACCTTTTATATACCTATTTTATTATTATTATTAATAATCCTATAAATTAATACTATTTTAGACTTTTATTTTTTATTCAAACCTCTACTCATACTCCTATATATTCCTAGACATAATGTGCGCAACATTTTGTCACGATCGAATTTGAGTACTCCTTATCCCCAAAAATTACAATTCACCGAACAAGGGCGCCACTAGGAATAATCTAGAACCAGACTGTGAGATATGCTCAACAATCATAGTATTTTTATTTATATACGAACGGTAACTTAAAAATGTAATAAGGACATGATCAGACTATCAAAAAAAAAAAAAAATTAAATAAGACTTAAAATTTTAAATAACAGAATTAAACAAACAGCAGTTTTATTTTTGAATTATGATTTATTTATTTATATAACTATTATAATTATACTCAAGTTTTTCTTTTTCTTTCTTCTCCCTTCCCATTTCTTATTCCCATTTCAACCTTTCATTCTCACTCTATGAATCTTATTGCTAGTTTAACATATCATTCTCGAAGGAACATGTGCCTTCACTTAATACAAGTATATTGACAATTCTTAATATTTATGGAGAATAAAATCAAGGAATGTTCTTAAAGGCGAATTACTAAAAGAATGTGTTTAATAACACATTCAAACCCTCTCCTCAAAAGTTAAACCCGATTTTGAAACTCTGCTACTCTTTCCAATTTCTTTTTATTAATCCTAACACAAGGATATAATTATTTCTGACTATATATCTTTACTGTTAGTCTAGGTAAGAAAAGGAAACACACTAAAATATATTAATTATTTGCATTAACATAAAATAAGTAATCAATAAAAATTTAAACATCTTCTATTGTTGAAACTGTTTTTTTTTTCTCTGACAATGTAGCGGAAGCATTTCACCGCTCTATTGCGCTATTATACTTTATATATATCAAGAATACTGCTTGTAAACACAAAAAAAAAAAAGTCTATTTACCCTGATTGATCAGTATTGATTCCTTCCGTGGTAATAAAGTTTCTTTCATCCAAAGATTGTTTGTTATTTCCATTCTAGTCTTATGCACTCAGCTAGCTCTACAAGTACTCCTTTCTTGGCTCATTGTTTCCATTGCAGTTCCTGGTGGTGTCCAGCAGGGATGTTCCCAATGGGGGAAAGTTCCATGGTCTATAAGCCATTCAACATATTCTCGGCACTTTCTAAAATATTATTTATATTTTATTCAGCTTTTGCAGTTCTGGATAAGCCTGTACCAAATCAAACTCAGGCAATCGGTCACGACTGGCAGCCAAAATATCAATACTTTTTGAACAAAAGGTAATCCCACAACTTATAGTCTTTTTTAGTCCCTCAAAATCTGTATTCACACTTTTAAATCTCATGGCAACATTCCAAGTTGGTGAACGCAATAGATAACAAAATACCTTCGCTAATTAAAGTTTCAACAATAGAACTAATTAGAAAAAGAAAAATCTATATCTCTTTTCTTTCCCCATTTCATTTCCCAGAATTAGAAACAAAAGAAAACTTAAAATAAAATAATTTATTTTTATTTTAACAGTAACATATATGCATTTTTTTTCTTTAAAAATAACTTAATAAAAAATATGTGTGTATCTTTTAGTATCAATAATAATTGTATTAAAAACAATGTTTTACCCCATCTCTATTCAAATTGTTTTATCTCCTTAATTCAGGGGTCCCCAACTTTTTTGCACTTAAGAGCACATTCTATAATATCGGCCAGGTGGCAGGCACCATTTATTTTTTCAGTCAAGTGGCAGGCACCATTTATTTTTTCAATGTAAATTTATAGTTGGATATTGTTACTAATACACAATGTACAAAAAAATAAAATTTTAACATATAATTAACGTTTATATTTTTACGCTGTAAAAGTATAGTATGCCCTACAATTTGATTACAATATAGTACAATAATTTATAAGAAATTTTAAAAATTAAATTTATTTGTATCAGATAAATAATTTTTTATCGTGTTCGTTTAGCGGCAGGCACACGTAAAATGGTCTACAGGCGCCGTGGTGCCCGCAGACATAGGGTTGGGGACCCCTGCTTTAATTAATATTGCTTCTTTTATTTTCCTATCCCTTCACATTAATTAAGAAGAAGAAATAGGAAAATAAAAAAAGCAATATTAATTAAGATAAAATGAAATTTGAATAGATGGGGTGGGGGAGGGGGTAAAAACATTGTTTTTAAAGGATTATTATTAGTACTAAAAGTATATATATATAGAAATATTTAGGAGTATGAGTAGAGGTTTGAATAAAAAATAAAAGTCTAAAATAGTATTAGTTTATAGTATTAATAATAATAATAAAATAAGTATATAAAAGGTTTAATATATGGGTATAGGTAAAAATTTGAAAATATATATATATATAAAGGTTTGTAAAATTAAATTTTCACTAAAATTAAAAGTTAAGAAAATTGATAAGAGAGAGTTGTATTAAAGTAGTCTATATAAAAAGATGATAAAAAATTTTGAAAAAAGTCAGTTATTTTAAAAGGTAGAGGAGGTTAAGAATGATACATTAAAATGAATAGGGAAATTGTTAAAGATAATAAAATATAAATTATTAATAAAACATAAAATTAGAAATAATAAAATGGCAAAAGTTAAATTTATAAGTATTAAAATAAAAAATAAAAGATATTAGATAATAATGTAAAATGATAGGAAGAAAAGATGAAGGATAAAAAGTAGAAAATAAAATAAAATTAATAAAGAAGTAATAATGGATAGTTTTTTAAAAATAAAATAGTTTTTTTAAAAAAATATAATAATATAAAATTGTGTATTAGATATGTCTTTTTGTATATATTTTATATATATATGTATTTTTATATGTAGGATATATATGTGTGTATGGATGTATATATATATATGGATTTTGTATGCGTATGTATATATATGTCTATAAATGTTTAGAGAATATATATGTATATATTTTTTTGATATACATATGTATGTATGTATATTTTTATATATGAAATAATGGTTATATCATTCAACATTGTAGCTCTGATGAAGACTGTAGGACAGTCAAAACTGTTAGGAAAATAAAGGAATTATATTAAATTTTTTTTTTTGCATTGAAGTGCATATGAGGGGAGTTATTGTAAGCAATATATATAAATATATGAAGAAATGTAAAGAAATTAAAGGAGAATAAGAATGTGTTTGCTATTGTATATTTCACATAGTAATATAAGAATTAATGTTAATGATTTTTAATAAATATTATAATAAATAATTCTAACAAATAACATTTTGAATGTGAAATTGACAGAGAAAAAATAAAGCATACAGTTGTTAACTTAACTGTAATAATAGTACTGTGTTTCTCTGAAAATAAGACTAATCAGAAAATAAGTCCTAGCACGATTTTTTAGGATAATGATAACATAAGTCCTACCTCAAATATAATAACTAATTACAATTATCAGTGTGATGGGTAATTTGTTGTAACAGATGGACATATTGAATTATAAAGTAATGAATATAATGTTCAACACGTTTATATTGTAAAGGTTGGAAAGATCCATTCGTAACATCAATTATAGTATTTTTTTTTAAAAAAAAAGACATATACATATTAATTTATATATATTTAGAGAAAAGATTCCTTTTTTCCATTATATAAAATTTGAATTATTTATTAGCAAAAGATAATGATGGTTTATTATTTTGAAGCATTTATATATATATAACTTATAGATTTGACAATTTATAAAACATCGAGATCTTTTTTTTTTATAGCTTGCAGCAAAAAAAGTTTTGAAAATTTTTTCCTTTGTTTATATTCTTCGTTTAATTTTGATACAAATTTTTTTGCTGTTATTTATTTTATTATATACCTTTCTTTTATGATATATAAGTTCATTCATGATTCTGAAATTTGGTAATGGTAGTGATAATATATCGAATGGATAAAGAAATTATATGAATCATTTCACTGTCAAAATATTAATTTATATTTTAAAATACTTATGTTTGAAAATATTAATATCTAAAAATATTAGGATGTGGTTACATTATAGATTTGTTTATATGTATACATAGAAGATATGTATATATAGTTTTTTTTAACCATTGTAAAATATAAATTTTTTTTTGGGAGATCAATAGTTATGCTAACAATAGAGTTCAAGTCAGTGTCTTATCCAAGTGTAAGAGAAGCTATAGTAGCCAAAAAGATTATTATTGACAATCGCCACTAGAAGAAAAATAATAAAGTTTGCTGCTGTCAATTCTTTCATTTTTCTTTGACCTGACATAAATGCAAAACTTTATCGGGGTCAATTCTAGTAAAGAATAACAGAGTAGAGGAAAAGTAGCTCTCTAGCGAATTTGATTCCCCCTGCTTAATCCTTCCCAATAAACCATCTGTAGAAAGAACGAGAAATCGTCAACAGGCATGCCTTTAAAAAGAAATCATTAGGAAAATAGCTATTCCTATCCTGGAAATCAATTTAAGGATTACCTAAAAACATCTAAAATAATTGTGTCATCTTCCATTGGTCAGTCTCAGCTTAACCAGGACAAGAGGATACTTTGAGAAAATCAACTTCAAGTGGTTTCAGAATTTATGCATTAGTCATTAGAAGTCATCTGACATGTTGATTCAATCCACGCAAGGATGAATAAAGACATGTCAGATAACTTGATTTTCAAAATAAATAAAAAAAGATATTAAATGGTAATTGATCTGACAGTTGTTTTTTTTTTTAATTAGAGCACAATTTTAATTTATCAAGATAAATAATAAAACATTAGGTATCATTTACTAATTTTTGTTTTGTTTTAATTTATATCATGTATGCACACTATATACATAGTGGACAATGAATGTTTTATATTAAATTTATTATCATTTGTTTTCATGGGGACCATTTATAGGTCTATACATAACATATTGCTATTATTGATAAAGTTTATTTATTTTTCTTTCAGTAAATAATTTATAGCATCATCATAAGATACATGTTTGAAAAAAAGACTATTATATATATATCATATGTGTATATTTTTTTTATATGTGAGATTAGGAATTCCTTTTTTTTATTCATGAAAGTTTAATATATATAAATATGTATTAGAATGAGTATAATTTTGTGATAGATTATTAAATTCTCAGAATTAACTGTGACATAGTTGAATATATTAATTCCTTTGGCAATAATTGAAGATTGTAAAGGATAAGTCTAAGGAATTTGCATTTACAATTTAAAAGAGAAATATAGTTTTTAAAAAAGTGTATCCATATTTAGCATAGAATGAGGAGAATGTTATTTTTTGACTGAAAAAATAATGTAATCATACCTCGAAGAACATATCTATGAGTTTGAACCATATAATTTTAAATATTATTATTTATCTATTATTACATTTTCTTTATGTTAAAAAATAACTGGCATTCACTCAGATACAAATGTCACTCAATAGATATTGTTAACAAATGTTGTGAATATGAATAATATTGAAGTCAAGTGAAAACTTATAAAAGAAATAGATATTATATGTTGTTACTTGATTATAACAATTGCCATTTTAAAAGAAGAGTAAACGTAAATCATAATAAAAAATACACCACTTGTTTCACTTAAAGTGACTTTGTGATTTATTTAAATTTTTTTTTTTTATCATTTATCAGTACATGGGGTTTATTGTTTAAGGGTCAAACGGTATCTTTAGCAACAAGAGAGTATACACCTAAATGGAAAAATATGGGTGATTTAGTCTGCAAATTGTGTAAGGAAGGCATAGAAAATATTAGTTATTTGTTAATTGAATGTAAATACTTGAAAGCAGAAAGGGTACAAATAATGAAGTTATGGAAGAATAAATATGAACAAAGTAATTATACAGAAAGTGGGTTATTGGAAAGATAAGGGGGATTTAGATATAAAGGCCATAGAGTTGACAAAGATTATGTTGTGGAAATGGGATGGAGCATATTATGGAAAAACTTAGGATGGGGAATGGAAAGGGAAGATAAAGTGGATAACAGGTTTCTCTGGTCATAGTTGCTAAAAAATTCCCGACTCCGTTTAAGGAGAAGTCACAGTACATCACATCACATGAATGATAGTTAATGCTGGGCAAAGAGAAGACGTAGAATTTTTATTGGGGAGAATATAAAGTTAAGTGTGATGAATAGATATAGTTATTTGGGAATCATCTTAAGTAATTAGAAAAATTGTTTGGATATATGGGAGAAAAAAATAATAAATGAAGCAAAAAAAAAAAAGAAAAGGATTGATAAAGAAATTAAGTGTTTTCATATAATAAATATGATGTAGCTAGAATTGTATGGAAGGTAGTGCAGAGTTAACATATGGTAATGATGCATTATGTGTTAGTAAAGGGGTATTAGATTACTTAGAAAAAGTACAAAGAGAAGTAGTAAGACATGCATTAGATGCAGAAGTGTGGACAGCAAAGGAGGCAATTCGAGGAAAAATGGGATGGTCATGTTTTAACATGAGAGATGCAAAAAAGCAAAATGAAAATGTTCAGTAGATTGCAGTTTATGGATAATAAAAGAATAGCCAAAATAGTATTTAATTGGGTTATGAATAAAGGGCAGGCAACAAGATGGGTGAGAAAGGTATTGCGATATGCAGAAGATTTAGATAAAAAATTTATGTTAGTATAGTTATACAAAAGATGGGATGATTGTGTTAGAAGAATTGTTGAGTGTTATAGTGTTAAGGAATGTGATAGAAGAATAGATGCATTAATAAATAATAGAGTTGGTGAGCTAGTATGGAGAGTAAAAAGAGTTTAAATATTTATAGAAGTAAACAGAATATTGGGTATGAGTTAATTTATGATAATAGCAAGAAAAGTAGTTTACAGTTTGAGGCTCGAACGGGATCTGTACCAACAAGGGAATATACACATAAATGGAAAAATATAAGTGATTTAGTCTGCAAGTAAGGAAGGCATAGAAAAAATTAGGCATCTGTTAATTGAATGTAAATATCTGAAACCAGAAATGGTACAAATAATGAAGTTGCGGAAGAATAAATATGAACAAAGTGATTGTACAAAAAGTGGTTTATTGATTTTTATGCTGGGTTTGAGAAAAGATAAGGGGGTTTTAGATATAAAGGTCATGGAGTTGACAAAGATTATGTTGTGGAAATGGGGTGGAGCAGGATAGAGAAGAGTATGGGAAAACTTGCGATGGGGTATGGAAAGGGAAGTCAAAATGGCTAATAGGTTTCTCTGGGCATAGTTGCCGAGAGATTCCTGACTCTGTAAGGAGAAGTCACAGTGCATTACATCACATCACATAATTGTAAAATAATTCCAACACATTGAAAAGGGCAAAAATTAATATTTGGCAAAAAGAGCTTTTACTTATATTATTATACATATTACTGCTTTTATATAAAGATATTTTATATTATATTGTATGGATTTATTTAAATGTAATATGTTCTAAAACTAATTTGCATTCACTAATATTAATAATTATTATTAGAGAAATATGTTAAGATTATACTTTCATTCATCTATCATTTTATTTACTCTGTCATTTCAAAAAATAATAGTAAGCACAATAATAAAAATTATAATGACATATAAAAAGTTATAACAATTAATAAATTCTACATTTTGTTTCATTCAAAAAGAACATTCTTCTTTAATTTTTATTTATTTATTTTACATTCTTCATTGAATATTCATACACTAATTTTATTTCAATATTAACATTTATTTTATCAGATATTCTTTTTACTTAATTCATTTAGTGTTTGTTTAATTCATATTCACATGCCAGTTGCACTCTGAAAATCTCCAAAATTGAAAGGCGCAACTCTTACAATAAATTTTTTTGGTTGTCGTCGATGAACCAACATATCCCACTGGATGGCGCTGTTTTCGCGCTAAAACACATAAAAATGCCGTTTCCGCAGCCGACACACGTTCGAACCCGCGTTTTCTACAATACAACCATTTATGTTGTACTACAGATTGCAGGCCGCTATGTTGCGTCGCAGTACAGCATGTATGTTTACGCAGCAAATACATTTTCCCAATTCGCACAGTTTATAAAAAGGTTAAGGCTTGGGGAGAGGGTGTGTTTTTTTTAATTGGATGGAAATGTTATTTTCATTGGATTTTTTTTTATTTTAAAGTATTGAAATGTTCAGATTTTGTAAAGTAATAATTAACAGACTTTTTACACTGTAGTGTATTGACGTTTTAAGTAGTAAATGTTGACGAGATATATGTATAGAGTGAATTGGAATTAGGTAATGCGTCAAGTAACGTACTGTTCATAACATTTCCACGAGTGTGTATATTTTTGAAATAAAAAAGAGCGTTATCACAAAAATATTCAGTAAAAAAAGTACAATTGTACACTGTTTTTTTAAATGTCATAAAAAGCATATATTATAAACATTTTATATATATATATATTTGTCGTTGTTTAAAAAAGTTTTAGTTTCTTTCTTTTCTCCGACTACTGTTATACTTTGTTGAATATAGTTTACGTTTATTGTTATCATTTATTTTACAGATGTTAGTAAAAAAAAATATTTACAAAAATACGATTTTGATATTTTTTATTTTAACCGTAAACCTAACCCTAAAACTAACCGTAACAACTTTTA
Source organism: Epiperipatus broadwayi (assembly GCA_028023455.1). Taxonomy (NCBI): domain Eukaryota; kingdom Metazoa; phylum Onychophora; class Udeonychophora; order Euonychophora; family Peripatidae; genus Epiperipatus; species Epiperipatus broadwayi. The sequence continues at coordinate 10,029,836 of JAQFVV010012404.1, forward strand.
CTTTTAGTTGTGATTCTATTTGAAATAAAAAATAGCGGTAAACAACAAAAAAAAAAAAAGCCGTAACACCAGTAAAAAAATCTCTGATAGAAAATTGATTTTTCTAATAAAAAGAAAATTAAAAAAGACGAATCAATCTAATTTGTATAAGTTAATAAAAAATAATATTTAAAATTAAATAATATTTAAAAAAGACGATTTTCTTTTGTTTTATTTTCGCATTACAAAAAACACATCAAAATGATTATAATTAACGGTCCGTGAATGATCATATTTTATAGTTTTAGCGTGATAACTCCACCATCCAGTGGGATATAGTTGCTCATCGACGAGAACCATTGGTTGTCGTCGAATAGCTACTATATCCCACTCGATGGCGCACTTTTCACGCTTAAACTATAAAATATGATCATTCCCGGGCCCATAATTATAATCATTTTGATGTGTTTTTTGTAATGCGAAAATAAAAACAAAAGAAAATCGTCTTTTTTAAATATTATTTAATTTCAAGTACTATTCTTTTATTAATGTATACAAATTAAATGATAATAATAAATGTAAAATAAAATAAACAAATTACAATTTGATTTGTCTTTTTTAGTTTGCTTTTTATTAGAAAAATCAATTTTCTATCGGATATTTTTTTACTGGGGTTACAGCTTTTTTTTTGTTGTTGTTTACCGCTATTTTTTATTTCAAATCGAATGACAACTAAAAGTAAAAGTTGTTACGGTAGGTTTAGGGTTAGTTTTAGGAAACAAATTACAATTTGATTCATCTTTTTTAGTTTGCTTTTTATTAGAAAAATCAATTTTCTATCGAAAATTTTTTTACTGTGGTTACGGCTTTTTTTTGTTGTTGTTTACTGCTATTTTTTATTTCAAATCGAATGACAACTAAAAGTAAAAGTTGTTACGGTTAGGTTTAGGGTTAGGTTTACGGTTAGTGTTCTGTTGTTTGTAATGTTAAAATAAAAAATATCAAAAGCGTATTTTTGTAAATATTTTTTTTTACTAACATCTATAAAATAAATGATAACAATAAACGTAAACTATATTCAACAAAGTATAACAGTAGTCGGAGAAAAGAAAGAAACTAAAACTTTTTTAAACAACGACAAATATATATATAAAATGTTTATAATATATGCTTTTTATGACATTTAAAAAAACAATGTACAATTGTACTTTTCTTTCTGGATATTTTTGTGTTAATGCTCTTTTTTATTTCAAAAATATACACACGGTACAATCTTAAAATGTCTCGTGGAAATGTTACGAACAGTACGTTACTCGACGCATTACCTAATTCCAATTCACTTTATACATATATCTCGTCAACATTTACTACTTAAAACTTTAATACACTACGGTGTAAAAACTGTTAATTATTACTTTACAAAATCTGAACATTTCAATACTTGAAAATAAAAAAAAAAACCAATGAAAATAACATTTCCATCCAATTCAAAAAAACATACCCTCTCCCCAAGCCGAAACAATTTTATAAACTGTGTGAATTGGAAAAATGTATTTGCTGCATAAACATACATGCTGTACTGCGATGCGACATAGCGGCCTGCAATCTGTAGTACAACAAAAAAGTTGTATTATAGAAAACGCGTGTTCGAACGTGTCGGCCGCGGAAACGGCATTTTTATGTGTTTTAGTGCGAAAACAGCGCCATCCAGTGGGATATGGTGGCTCATCGACGACAACCCAAATTTAATCATAATTATTGTACTGGTTCTTAGAAAATCTTTCAACTTGAAGATCAAGTATAATGTGAAAAAGTCTATAATTTATTTCATAAAAAATTTTTCAACTCATTGCCTTTTAATATGAAGGCAGGAAAATTGTTCTAGTAAAGAGGATATGATAAACAATATGTCTTCCAAATTGGTTTTACGATTTATAGAATGCAGAACTTAGAGCTTCTTTTATTTCATTTCTAATGTTATTTTTTTCGATTTGAAAAGATATCTGATGTTAAAATGAAAATTTCAAATGGAAATTCCTTTTACAATTACACATTTTAATACAGAAAATTATATTAAATTTCATTTTTCTCTTTATATATTACTGTAATTTCATTCAGTTGTTTGAAAATATATATAACATTAATGTAGAAAAAAAATTACATATTTTATAAATATTTCATTTGTGATAATAATATACTTGCACTATGCAAAAAATCTTACTTATTCCATTACCATCTATCAAATTCTACAAGATAGACTGTATTTTCATTATAAATATTTTATCATATTTTAGCTTTTGTTGAATCAAATAATATCAATAACTGGTTCATTTTTCATTTAATTTTATTAACCTCAATATATAAAATTATTTTTTAAAAACAAAACAATTCAGTGAAGACAAAAAAAAACCAACATTATAGCTTTAATGAATCACAAATGCTAAAATTAAAATAAATAAACAAATGAAATATGATGTTACTCCCAATATTATTATCTTTAATATATATTTTAAAAAAATGTATAACAACATTAATAAATAAAAATATTGAATATTTCACAGTATTCACATACATATAAATTAATTTCAATCTACATTGTTACTTACCTTCTGCAATACCCCATGGATATTTTCTTCCTCTGACTTTTTTCCCATTAACTTCTGTTATAGTATTGCTACCTACTACTGCAAAAGGAACTCTTTCCTGAAATGAATAATATATATATATAGATAGATAAAAAGCAACAATGTTTATTTCATCTTAATACAAGCACAATGATATATATTAATAATACCTAATAAACTTTTAAAAATATATGTTTAATTCTATATAAATGCTATTATTTACACACACTATATGAAAAAATGTTTACAATAATTTTTAAAAAAATAAACTACACATACTTATTTTGAATTTATCCATCTATTATAAAGTTCTTTAACCACATATTAGAATTTTCACTCATAAAATCACCATGCTTCAAGATTCAGAAATTCAAGTAATATAAAAATATTTTTTTTACTGTTTATTCTTAAATAATTTCTATTAGGCAGGATTGGTTTTAAGCCAATAAACATCACATGACCACCATCTCTTATGCTTGTGTATAACTGTTGTTAAAACAGGCAAAATTCACTATACGTATGCCACACACAGCAAGCTAGAGTAATCAATGAATGCCAGAAGGCTTGTGCATAAAATCCCTATCTAGTGCCTACTCATCCAATATCCCCAGACTAGTTTCTGGTTTGTGGCCTTCGTCAGTGAGGAGCCTTGGATTTGAGAGCACTGCATCTAGATCTTAGGATCTAATGCAACCCTCCAGCAACCACCTTTTATCTCCATTTAACTACAAAACTACGAGTCTTAAACTGAAAACACTTTAATGTTTCCAATTCAAGCCCATCAGCTTATTTAGTTATATGGGTCTGAACCCAGTTCAGTTTCCATACATTTTGGTGTCTTTGGTTCTTTAATAACCATAGCCACCAATATCCTATTAGACAGGATTGGTTTTAAGCCAATAAACATCACATAACCACCATCTCTTATGCTTGTGTATAACTGTTGTTAAAACAGGCAAAACTCACTATACGTATAACACACACAGCAAGCTAGAGTAATCAATAGATGCCAGAAGGCTTGTGCATAAAATCCCCAAGCTGATGGGCTTGAATTGGAAACATTAAAGTGTTTTCAGTTAAAGACACATAGTTTTGTAGTTAAATGAAGATAAAAGGTGGTTGCTGGAGGGTTGCATGAGATCCTAAGATCTAGATGCAGTGCTCTCAGATCCAAGGCTCCTCACTGACGAAGGCCACAAGCCAGAAACTAGTCTGGGGATATTGGATGAGTAGGCACTAGATGGAGATTTTATGCACAAGCCTTCTGGCATCCATTGATTACTCTAGCTTGCTGTGTGTGGCATATGTATAGTGAATTTTGCCTGTTTTAACAACAGTTATACACAAGCATAAGAGATGGTGGTCATGTGATGTTTATTGGCTTAAAACCAATCCTGCCTAATAGGATATCAGTGGCTATGGTTAATAAAGAACCAAAGACACCAAAATGTATGGAAACTGAACGGGGTTCAGACCCATATAACTATATAAGTTGATGGGCTTGAATTGGAAACATTAAAGTGTTTTCAGTTTAAGACTCATAGTTTTGTAGTTAAATGGAGATAAAAAGATCTAGATGCAGTGCTCTCAGATCCAAGGCTCCTCACTGACGAAGGCCACAAGCCAGAAACTAGTCTGGGGATATTGGATGAGTAGGCACTAGCTGTGTGTGGCATACGTATAGTGAGTGTTGCCTGTTTTAAATAATTTCATTTAGTTACTATACTCATTCTAAATCCAGCTGATAAATTAATCTATATGAGTCATTTTTAATCTATTATCTCAGAAAATGAACACAGTTCAGTACTGAATCATAAAAAGGCTTAAATCAATCAGAACTACAAAAATAATTAAATTTCTAAGTTATTCTTCAGGATACTAAATCTACATATCATACCATCTCCAAGTTTCTTGAACAATTCAAAATACTATTTATATATATAAAATAGTATTGTGGAAGTGTTTAAGAAAGTTGGAAATGATATGATATGTAAATATAGAAATCAATACATAAGAAAAGAAGGAAAAAAATTATATGACCCTAAATCTAGTTATCTACTCTATTTTTTTCAGTTCAAAATTTAACATCTCATTTTAATCTACAATAAGCATGTTATATATATGAGATTGTATGCATGGATCTCCAATGAGTACCATAAATCCATGGATAATAAACAATGTGTGTGTGTATATATATATAGAATGTTCATACATTACTAATATTTTAATTTAATAATTAATATCATACAAATTAAGTCAGCAACAAAAATAGAACTATAGAATATCTTAGAATAAATATAATCGACTTATAAAATTATATTCCTAAAACATATCTATCAAATATTTCTAATAAAAATATCAAAAGTCTATGTGAAATAAAAATTAAAAGTCTAATATCTTGAAATTTTTCAACATAAAAAATGTAAAATGTTCAACTTATAAAAAACCCCAGAAGATCACTTGCTTTTCAAATTTGGAGGATTTTCAGTTAAATTAAAAATTCAAGCCAGGAAAATGATTTTGATTCTCATATATGTGTATATAAAATAATGGTGTAAAACTTTAAATAAGAGTGCTTCATTCTCATCTTTACAGAAGTATAGCTTAGTCATGGAGCTGTAAAAGCCTTAACACTGAATAATGTCTCAATGTATCTGACAATATTGTGGAAACTATAATACAATTTGACACTTTAATATTACAAGGATATTTTTCAAGTTTAAAAAGCAGACAATCTTCTAGGAGTTTTTTCATTGTCTGGAAACTGTCCAAGTTTCTATGGCCACTCAATATTTTAAAAATAGTTAACTTTCAATTATTATTTTACAATAAACAAAGAAATAAACTTTCTCATTTCTTATAACTATTTTATTATCAATTTATCAATACATTAATGATTTAAATATACTTGTACATTTTAAAATGCATAATAATTTTTGCATTCATTTTTTTAAAAACTATACATGTAAAATAATAATTGAAAATAAAATTGACTATTTTTAAAATATTAGGTTGTCATAGAAACTTGGACAGTTGCCAGATAATGATGGGAAAACCCCAGAAAATTGTCTGCTTTTCTTATAAAAATTTAAGCCAAGAAAATGATTTTGATTCTCACATATGAGTATATAATGCCAATAATAAAGTACACCTGGATCTCGTTTTACGCGATAGATAGGTTCCTCAGAAAACACGTGCAAACGAAATTGCGCAAAAATAGACTTAACTTACATTGAAAAAGGGGGGATGCGGTCTGTGATTTTTCAAAATTCACGTAAAAGCAAAGCACCAACGTAAAATTACTTTAAAATTCGCGCAAAAAAAAAAAATAAGGAAATAAAATATGACTAATAAAAAATTTCAAATTTGAAAAAAATTGATACAACATAAACTTTTTTTAACTATAATATTTAATTTTATTCAAAATAATATATTTTTATGCATAATTTACAATACAGTAATTTACATTTTTTAATACACGTTTTAATTATTATCGATAAACAGGTTCGTTTGCAAACTGGTAAAAAAATCAGATTCTTCTCAAGAGGAAATACAACTATTACCAACTTCACTCTCATGTTGTGTTAATGATTTTCTGGTGACAACATAATTAGTAATTAATCTTTGAGAAGATGATTTTATTAATTGTTTATGAAGCTCGTGATATCCAGACATACAACCATTTAGCTCTCATTGGAATTTAAGAGCACGTTAATGATTAGTGTCATTAATAAGAAAATAATAATTGATTACGTTCTTTTTTAAAAAGCAAAAACAGAATGTGATTTAAAATGCAAAATTAACACGCACAATGTTTGAACAAACTTACATTATAATCTTGTAAAATTTAATGTGTGTATACATAAAATGTGGAAATCATGATTTTAATTTCATTATTGCATACAATCTTACTATTATAAAGCACTGAAAATATTGAAATTACTAAGATGAAAGTCGAATTCCAATAATGTGATATTACTTTCAATATAATGTAAGTGCGCGAAATTTATTATTTAAAGTAATAGCACATTATCGGAAATCGACTTCCAGTGAAACACGAATCGCGTAACTTCAAAATCGTGTTAAATAAGTCCGCGTAAAAAGAGACCCAGGTATAATATTTTAAATTAATGCTTCACCCTTATCTTTCCATAAGTCTAGTTTCTTAGTTATGAGCCTGTAAAACTGCCTTAACATTGTCAACACTGGAACTTATTGTGGATACTATAACTCAAATCTTTAATATTACGAGGAAATTTAAAATGTAACTAAGTGTTATAAGAAAAAATTATGCCAGAAGAGGATTTATACATTCAGCATATCTGATTACATCAATAATAAAGAACAACAATCAAAAAGAAATTTATTTCCAGAAAATAGTCAACTTATTTCCATTATGATGTTATGGCCAAATTTTAATTAGTTTTGCTATATGAGAAAAGTTGAGCTCAATAAATTTTTTTACAAAATATGGTATACTGGGTAAGACTGTTAAAATGATTTTCCTAAATAATAATAATTAAAATAAATTTTATATATGTTCTTTATTTTATTACTATACAAATATAAACAATATTGTTTTATTCTATTATGTTAAATAAAATTATTGTTACAGTTAATAATTTTGTTGACCATAAAATTTCTCATCCTAAGTACAAGTATTTTATATTACATCAGTATAATATTATAAATGTGGAGAGGATAATGATCAAGAAATATGGCTTGATTTACATAAAAAGACTTGTTCTTAATGTAGGCTCAAATCAGATCATTGTCCATGACTGTTATTAAATTATTTTAATAAAAAGAAAAATTGTAGTCACTCCACCATGTATGCAATTGCCCATTCATAGTCATATTCTTCCAAACTGAATAAATTTGTAAGAATTTTATATTTTTTGTTTGTCCTTTATTAGTGAGGGTGATTTTCCCATTACAAGAAAAAAATGTAAAATGTTCAACTTACAAAACAGACACTATGCATTTGAAACAAATATTTCAAAGTAAAACATATAAAATATAATTTTAAAAATATACAAGAGGGTACCCCAAAATACTGGAATCGTTCTCTGGTTTGCGCACCTGTTGTACTATATGTTTCTGCTGTTACGAACTTCTTGCAAAAACCCTTCTGCATAAATATGCCAAATGACATTGCCATGTGAAATTGTGGTGCCACATAGCACATTTTTGTAAAGGCTGTTTTGTGTATTTGGTGATTTTTATGACTGAAAAGTTCAACGATGTAAAATTCTGTTTTAGTTTACAGAAAACGGCGGGCAAACAGTTGTAATGCTTGAAACAGATTACAAGCAAACAGATCTCGTAAAAATATAAATTTATGAATGGTGTATTTGAAATGTTAAATTCACCATGTCTCTAAAAAGCATGGCAAGTGAATTCCAAAGTCAAAACAATGCTGATTTTTTAAAATATAAACATTTTTCTCTCAGATTTAGTTCATAATGGTCAGGCATTTTATCAGCAAATTCTGAAACATTTATGTGTTGTGGTAAAATGTAAACATCCTGTTTTGTGGCAAAGAGAAGAATGCTTCACTTGACAAAGTGTCATCTCTTAAAGCTTTGGGTGTGAAACACTTTTTAATTAAATTCAGCACGACCCAGCTTAACTATCAGCCATATTCACTCAACTGTATGATTTTTTATTTTATTTTCTTGAATTAAAAAATGCCTCAAAAATTTTTTTTCCGAACTTAAAAAGTGGTGAAAAAAAAACGCCACAGGCATCAAAAGGCATCACTTTGCAAGTGTTTCTTAGACTACTTTGAAAAATGAAAAACACTTTTAAACCACCATAGTGCATCAAATGGATAGTAATTTGAAAGAGATGAAATTTATAATAATTAAAAATAAATAAACAATATTTTATTACAAAATTCAGGTTACTTTTGGATACCCCTTCATATATATAAATTTGTACAATAAAATTTTTGATATATATATAATTTACTATTATAGAATTATTGCAGAATGAAAATTAATTTCTTAAATTTATTCTATATGATTGAAAAAAAAAGGACTCCAAATAAAAATGTTTTTTCGGTGCTTGTCTTACAGCTAAAGATGCTGTTGGATGACGCCGTTTTCACGCTAAAACTATAAAATATGAACATTCACGGGCCGTTGATTTTAATAATTTTTCTGTGCTTTTTTGTAATGCGAAAATAAAAACAAAACAAAATCGTCTTTTTTAAATATTATTTTTTATTAACGTATACAATTTAAATGATAATAATAAATGTAAAATAAAATCAACAAATTACAATTTGGTTCGTGTTTTTTATATCGTATACTTTTTAAATTGTGTTACGGCTCTTTTTTTATCAATTTTCTATCGGATATTTTTTTACTTGTGTTACGACTTTTTTTGTTGTTGTTTAACTAAAAAATAATAATCGTAATAAAAGTAAAAGTTGTTACGGTTAGATTTAGGGTTAGTTTACGGTTAAGTTTAGGGTTAGTGTTCTGTTTGTATGTAATGCTAAAATAAAAAAATTCAAAATCGTAAGCGTATTCGGACAGAAGAAAGAAACTCAAACTTTTTTAAACAACAACAAATACATACAAATGTCTTCTTTACTTATTAAACATGTTTATAATATTTGCTTTTTATTAAATTTACAAAAAAAACCTGTATATTTGGACTCTTCTTACTGGATATTTTTTTCGTACCGCTCTTTTTTGCTTCAAAAATATACAGATGGTAGAATCTTCTTTGTCTCGTGGAATGTTACTAACAGTACGTTACTTGACACGTTACCTAATTGCAACTCAATAAAAACATAGATATTTAACATTTTCCCAAATAAAAGTTCAATACAGTACATTGTAAAAAGTCTTATAATTATTGTTTTAAAAATCTGAACATTTCAATAGTTTAAAATAAAAAAAAATCCAATGAAAACAACATTTCAGTACAATTTAAATACAAACTCTCTCATCAAGCCGTAATTATTTTATAAATTGTGCGAATTCGGAAAATGTATTTGCTGCTGTGCGACATACATACTGTACTGCGACGCGACATAGCGGCCTAGCATTCTGTAGCACAATAAAAAGTTGTATTATAGAAAATGTGGGTTCGAACGTGTCGGCCACGGAAACAGCATTTTTATGTGTTTTGGCGCGAAAACTGCGCCATAGAGCGGCATCTTTAGCTAAAAGATGAGTACCGTTTTTTCTTTATGAAACTTTAGTAGAAAAAAATAGAACAAATCAGGGCTCTGGGATTATAATTTTTTATTAAAAGTAGGATTTTTTCCCCCTATTATAATTTTAGCCAGCAACTATTAAAAAAAAACAATATGGAAACTGGAAATTGATGTCACAAAAAAAAGAATCTTTGCTCTAAAAGTAGGGATTGATATATAGACAAAGAGTAACTATTATGTTAGTAAAATATAATATATATGAAAAAGTTAAGTTATTTTCAAAAAGCAGAATATAATTTCTGCAATATTAAAATATATAAACATTGCACATATGCACACTTATGTAAGATGAAAACTGATAACAAAATACAAAAAACACAAATATATAAATGATATTAAATTGACTGTAATTGCAAGAAGATGCATCCTGTCTAGTATTTACCATATAAATTAGACAATTTCATTATTATTATTTTAAAATTTTATTACAAATTTTTCTAAATCATAAACGATTAAATGAATATATAGTTTAATCACTATATTAAAATTGTTTTCATTATCTTTATTTGATATTATTATATATTGAATAAAAATATTTATTAATAATAATGAATCATTATATTATTCATTTAATTTTTTTAATGTTTTCATCTAATTAATTCAAATATTGACTTAATTTTTCATCAAATGGAGAAATAATATTGATTTTTACAAATTTAAGTCCTATACTGGTTAAGTAATTAATTGAAATAAAATATTCATTTAATAAATTTTACACAGAGTTTAAAAAGTTGTATAAAATATTAATTTCCACCGATAAGATTTAGGAAAAGTTGTTTATCTGTCTAAAAGAATTGAAATAGGGAAAATGCAAGAAAAAGTCCTTTGCCAAATAAATTATTCATGAAAATATATAATTTTTTCTATTATTTGTTCAATAATGTTTTAGTATTGATAATATAGAAGTTCTAAGTGTATATTAAAATGCTTAAAAAAAATTCTACTACTAGAAATAAAACTAATCATAGAATAAAATAATTTATTGCATAAATAGGACAAAATTAAAAAAAAAAACAAACTTTTAAATATACATGCCCTAGCATAAATAAAAAATTGAAAACCGAAACGTACTGTGTCAAAAGTGTTATATTATCAATCTGCTTAATTAAAATAAGTGTTTGTCTACATTCAGATTGTTGACTATACTGATAAGTTTTTTATATAAGCAACAGTTATTTCAAGACTTTCTGTACTTCAACATTTTATTTCCAAATTGAAAAAGTGTTAAAAATTATCATAATATTACTTAAATTAAAAAAATATATATTCACAAATGAATGATTATATAATGTTGTTTACATTTAATTTCATTAAAAGAGCTCATGAATTTTTTTATATATGTATGAATAAGATAATCAGATTTAAATAATTGTTTTGAAAAAGTTAATGAAGAGATTATATATGTAAAACTTAATTTAAAATAAATATTTATTAACAAAATAATAAAGCATTGTGATATCTTAAGTATTAGAGCCCCCAAGCAAAATTTACTGTTTTAAAATTATAAATATAGCCCTTGACACATTATTGTAATATAATTAAATATAATCCAGAACTAATATATTTACAAGTATAATGATGATTAATCTTAGTGTCATATCTGACCTTGCCTTTAGAAGTGGACTATTCCAGATTCCTTACCTGACTGGCTAGCCCCCAGCTGCTATCCAAAGGGATTAAATCCTTCACTGGGGTCCGCGCACCAAATCCGCATGTTTACAGTAAAGTAGGGGATCTGCCATTAAATAGTCAGCCTTTTGGAGACAAGGCAGAAAGCAATTACTTGTTAACCTGGACGACAGAACGTGCTCTCCATTAAACCCTCTGCCATTATCGCGACATCCATGCAATGAGGCAAGTCTACCTATGGACTGGAAACTGCTACGTCCGAATTAGAGTCGACTCAAGGCAGGCTAATCATTTAGCTAGAAGTGAGTTCTGTACTCGGCTCAACTATCTCAGCATTCAATAGTATCAACTGAATTTATTCGTTTGTTTAACTAATATGTGCATTTTTAGCACTAATAAATTGTACATATTAATTGGTGAGTAGTTATTCTTTTTGGTGTATGGTTTGAAAACGAACCTGTAAGCCTAACCAAACACAACACTTAGTAATACAATAATTGTTAAAGCAATAAATCAATCTTTTTTTTTTATTACACATATAAAGTTTAATTTTTTTCTTCTATTAATTAGAAGCTATTCAAATGTCATCTCTTTTTTTTTTTTTGGATAATTTTTTTTTTTTTATTCCTATTTATTTCTAAGTTTTTTTTCAGTCAAGTTTATTTTATATTCATTTTATTTAGCCTTGGGTATTCTTTCATTTGGTTTATTTTAACAATAGATGAGAGGCAGACTTTATTTACATTATAAAGATGTCAAATATACTCTGAAAAAAGGAAATTCTAACTGCTTTAACTGATAAACAGAAAACTATATTTAGGCAAGCTGTCATTCAGAAAAGATATTTGCTAAAGAATCTGAGATCATCTCAAAATATCAAATAGACTAATGAACCAGCATGTTATATATGTGGATATATTTGGAGTTTGTACATTGGTTTATAATGTATCTTTATTATATTTTTATGTTATTTAGAATCAAAATGTTCATATTTATTTGCAAGTGGTTATTGCAGAATACATATGTTAATGCAATGCTTAAGCCAATAGCTACTAAAAAGGTAAAGCATAAATATTTACAAATTATTTTAAAAAATTAACAATTTTGAAAAAGGCTCAAGAAGATGACAGTTATTCTGCTCAAAACAGCTATATAAATAATTCAAACAAAAACAATAAGTTGACCAGTAAATTTTCAACTGAGGCAAAGCAACATATGTAGAAAAGAAAGAATATAAAAATATTTAATTCCATTTACAAATATATGTAATTAAAAACAGAAGTTAAGAAAAGATAACTATGAAAGATTAAATCTCAAAATTATAAAACTTCATTGTAATAATAAGAATAGATAGTGCTATTATTAACATGACAGTGATGTAGGTATGGAAGAATTCTACAAAGAGTTATATAGTAATAACAATATTAAAAAAAAAAAACATTGTCCATATAATTATAATATTTTATAAAATATTATTTGTTTTAAAGAAGTTCCAGCTCAGAAAGTGTGAGAACTGAAATCAATTTGGGGATCTTAGGATTCAGAATTTGAACACTCTATTAAGGGCAATTTTGACTAGGAAAAAATACAAAAACAGTATGAATTTGGCACTTGAATATGTATGTCATATCTTATTATCAGTGATTAAAAATAAATATTACAATTATATTTTATTATAATCAATGCATTGACCCATCTGACCAAGACTATAATGAAATCTTTAACTAAGAATACTTATATAGCCATAGCTATGGGAGCCTGAAAAAATCCCAAGTTTGGCTTAGAGAATCTTCAATTATCTTTAAAAAAAAAATCTCCAAACTCTATTCTGGATTAGAATATTTAGAATCAAGTTTGGATTTAGCAAACAATATTTTAGTTATTTTTACTAAAAGGAAATGAACAAAGGTTTGCTTTTAATAATGAATATTAAATCATGTATTACAAAGCACGTTTTTATATGCTTTTAAGATATTTTACTATTAGCTTTAATAAATATTAACTTTTTCTTTAATTAAAAATACAATTTGAAAAACATTTTGCTGAAACCAAAAATTCAATGTCTCAAAACAAACAAACAAACCATTAGTCATATGTTCTAATGGTTGGAATATTTATCTCCATGTCCATGACTCCAAATTTTTTAACTGAACAGAATGCCTCCCTCTATATTATTTGTAATTTCCTCTTATCAAATGGATAATTTTCTCTCTTTTTTATTCATTAGAATTATTCAGATAGTCATAAATATAGTTGATTGTGAGTTATTTTTTTGTTGAAAAAGTATTTTATTTGATAAGCTATTTATATATCTACAATTTAAAATTATAACTATTACATATTTGAAAAAAAAACCCAGAATAAATTAATTATGAGAGACCAAAGATCTGACTAGACTAACTATGCTTTGTTCTTGCTTATTAAAAGCTCTTGTGAATTCTCACTAAACTACTAACCATTATAATTTCATTTTCAAAAACATTTCATTATATTTTATTATTTTAAATTCATGTCTAGTTCAGTTTATAAACATTTTGCAGTAACCAACACTCTTTGCTATCATTTTACTTCTAGTTGATTATTAAATTCTCTTATAATTTCACAAATCAGTGAAGAGTCTATTATAGTCAGAGCTGGTTGTGAATCATTATAAAAATAAATCTAAGATCATTATAGCAAGATGTCTCCCAAGAATGATTCATTCACACTAGCAAATTTTGATGCTGAGAAAAAGAATCTTGTGTATTACAGTAACTTCAGTAAAAACACAAGTTTAGTTTTTTTTTATTTCTCAGTCCTAAATGACATAGAGTAATTATTAATTAAGTGAAAATCCCAAAACAAGAGCTGAAGAAAAAAGCCATTGCTGTTTCTATGGAATTTCTTTATTTTAAACAAAGCAATTGTTATTAATTCTATGGGAGATAGTATGATGTATGAGCATCCAAAAGACCCAATTACCACTGCAGTAGGAGCATCCAAAAGATATAATTACCACAGCAGTTACATTCAACTGACTAAGCTGAGATTTTTTTCTTTAAACTTTAATAAGTGATCCAGAAATCTTTATATAAAGTGTCTGCTATTCTACTGTACTACTACATAGCACCAAACAAAATATAGCAAGTTAATTGCCCAGAAGATCATATTATGACTCGAACATGACAGTTCTATTAAATTTCTAATGATAACTATTTTCATACAAGATTATAGCTGAATTTACTGGTCGATCTTTTTTTATGATGCATCATTCCATCTCCTTTACAAACCTATATGACTTTCTTTAAATTAGTATAAAATTAAATATACTTAATTATTTATTAACTAAGAATATATGATAATACTAACATATGTGTAAATAATGCATCTTGTATTACTTAAAAATATAAATAATTTCTATGGAAATAATATATATAAGTATAATGAAAATTACCTTGAGAGGCTTTTGTATTTTATTTTCTTCTTCATCATCACAGTCAGGAAAAACATAGATTTTAATCTTATTTTGAGCAATCTCATTTAATATCTACAAAATAATAATGATTAATGCTAATGTACATTAGTTATAGTATAAAAAAAAATAAAGATATAAAAATGGATATTTTTAAAAAATATTAATCACATCCATTTATTATTCAATAAATCAATGTAACCTAAAAATCCATAAAGTAATTCTTACTGTTTTTTTGAACTGCTGGCATTCTTCTGGTGTCATGGTGTCTGCTTTGGCTAAAAGTGGAATTATGTTGACTTTGTCATGCAAGCGCTTCATAAATTCAATATCCAGAGGCTTTAGGCTTAAATAGTTAAAAAATTAATAAATAAGCATCCGAAATATTAAGAGTATACATATAAAATTTATACTTTATTTAAAATGCATACATATAAAAATATAGACTAACCCATGTCCAGAGGGTGCTATAAAATACAAACAACAGTGCACTCTGTTGTCAGGCATTGTTCTTCTATTCAACCTACTTTCAGCATTTAAATATTCTTCGTATTTGTTTTCAATATATTCTATGATAGGCTGCCAACTGAAAAATAAATTATTTTTTTAACAAACTTAATATATAAAATTAAACAAACATCTAATAGTTAGAAAATAGAAAATCAGGAAACTAAGTAAGTTAAATAGTGATTTAATTAATGATTAATAATGAAGACTGACCAATTACTGTTATCAACAGCATCTCCAAAGCCTGGTGTATCTACAATTGTTAATGTAAGGTTGACTCCATGCTCTTTGAGAAGAACTTTTGTTGTTTCAACCTAAAATAATAAAATTAGGGAGAATTGAATAGTCTTTGTAATAAAGGACACAATTAATCCTGAATTGTAAATCATAGTAATTTTATTGTTTAGCATTGTACATTTTTAATTTATCAAAAAAAAATTTGAAGATAAACTACTGTAATAAAAATAAATGATCTAAAATTTAATAAATTGAAAATTAACAATAAAATATAAGCTATTCCTTTTTTTTTTTTTTTTTTACAAAAAAGTTGGAAATTTTTTAAGTTATTTTTATTTTCAAACAATCCATAAAAGTTTTGCCATGCCAAAGTTTGAAGCTCTTAATGCAAGATGACTCGTAATGATCAGTTTGGCGTTCTTAAATCCTGAAAATTGTTATTAACTAAACTTATTACTTAATTATTTTATTCTGTCATACATATTTGAAAATTTCTGCTGCACAATAATAAATCAATTATATAGCCAAAAATATGGATATCTTTAAATGATTCTTTTATTTAGTCTATATGTAATGAGTATTATGAATGACAATTGATCATAATATTAATTCCTTTTTTTTTGCATTACAATATCAGTAAATCAGCAATTCTAGAAGCACAAATATGATTCTTTCAGTAGTCTATAAAACTGGGGGGAAAATGTAAAGGGTAGCAGTCTTATCACACAAAAATTAATCTAATAATTTGCATAAAAGAGAAGGATCAGAATCAACTATCAGAATCTTTCATTCATTGGCAGATCGTATGTGATTGCTCAATGCAAATTTAAACTTATTAAATATATTTTCTCTTCATCTATTTTCAATATTATCTACTTTTTATTTTGTAAAAAACTAAAACAAAACAATAAATTTGTATTTATAAGTATTGAATGTCTTCAAAAAAAATTTATTTTATTTAAATTTTAAATTACATTCAACTGTTAGTAATAGCCCAGAGATTAGTATATAATCAACGTTTAAAGTGGTATTATTTTCCTTTCTTTTTCAGGGGTTTGCCTAATCAGTGACAATACTCTAGCATGGGAATCGAATCTAACCCTTAAATTCTTCATTTTAAGGTAATATTTTAACCAATTGAGCCATCCTGTCAAGGACAAGTCAGGAGAAATTTCATATATTTATCTATGAGGCTATTTTTAATCTCTCCATATTTTCAAGATTTAAAGATAATTAGTGGTGTCCAGACATTATGTATAGTAACACTAGGTTGACTCATAAGGTTATTTACCATTGTCATATAGCAGCTTCTTTGATTTTTCTTCTTTACATCTTTTACCCTCTATCCAATATTTATCTATATATGTTCATTGGTATATGCATGGTCTGCTACTTTAGACACATCTGTTTTCTTTTTTCTAATTATCAGTTTGTGCTCTTGCAAGCGCTTTTCAATGGAATGACTGGTCATAACAATATTCATCCTTCCAGTGACATGGTATATCATAGATGCAGTTTTTATTTTTCAGCATTTCAAGTTTAGGCTTTGTAGATGTTAGAATTCCTCATAATATAGTAAGGTCTGGAAAACTTTGATATTGAAAAAGAAAACATCTATATAGAACAAACTCTCATGAAGAATGGTTATCCATCAGAGTGTCATTAAAAAACTCTTAACAAGACAACAACAACAACTATCAAAGGAAAAAAAACAATTACTGGTACTATAGAGAAGGGAATAAACCTCTGGGTCATGCACTTTTTAGAAATTTACATACACTTACCCATGAGCATCAATTTAAAAAGCATAAATGGAATACTTATACTTAGAGATTACCATTATATAAGCCAACCTTTGTTCACTGTGCTGAAATCAGGACTTTAATCTATTGTGTGCATGATATATAACTTGACAAATAAATTGTACAAACTTATTCATTCTTTAGCAAAAAAACGATAAAATCTCTTTTTTAACCACCTGTAATTAGAAATAAATATTAAATTTTGAATTTACTGTAATAAATAGTCTATTTATATAGTGCTTGACTACATATGTAATATACAGAATCTCCAGTCTCATGCTTTTTAAAAATTTACACATACCCGTAAACAATCGCAGATGGTTAAAAAATGAATAAGTTTGTACAATTCGTCAAGTTATATATCAGGCACACAATAAGTTAAAGCCTGATTTCATAAGAGTGAGCAAAAATTGATCTATATAAAAATAAGTTCTAGGCATAAGTAGTTCACTTATGCTTTCTAAACTGATGCTTATGAGCGATTGTGTGTAAATTTGTAAAAAGTGGATGACTAGATGCTTATTCCCTTTTCTATATTACATATGAAGTCAATCACCATAAAAACAGACTATTTACTACAATAAATTCAAAATTTAATATTTATTACTAATCACAGGTGATTAAAAAGGAGATTCTATTTCTCTCCTTTTATAGAATGAATAAGTTTATACAATTCATTTGACAAGCTATCAGCCACACAATAGGTTAAAGCTCTGATTTCAGCACAGTGAGCAAAGGTTAGCTTTCATGATGATAAGATCTAAGCATAAGTGGTTCACGTATGTTTTTTAAACTGAGATTTACAGATAAGTGCTTATAAATTCATAAAAAGCACATGACAGGAGGTTTATTAGCTTCTCTATATTACATAAGCGCTATATAGATAGACTATCAGTTATTACTACAGTAGTGTATTCATACATACCATGACTAGCAAAAAAGAAAACAGATGTATCTAAAGTAAAAGATCATGTATGTTCCAATGAACATATGTTCAATTGGGAAAATACAAAAATATTAGCTAGAGGAAAAGGTAGAAAGAAGAAAATTTTAAAAAGCTGCTCAAATAACAATAGCAAATAATCTCATAAGTCAACCTAGTATGTCACTGGAAACCACTAATTAACTATGCTCTTAGGAAAACATGGAGAAATCAGAAAAGATTTTATAGATAAGTATGTAAAATTTCTACTGACTGTAGTCCTTGGCAGAATGATTCAGTTAGTTAGAGAATTACTTTCAAATTCAATATTCAAGAATCTAAGGTCTAAGTTTGATGTGCACTATCACTGGTTAGGCCAGCAACACCTGAAGAAGAAATGAAAATAATATCACTTGAAAAATTGTTCATATATTAATTCATATACTATTATTAACAATTGAATGTAATTGGAAAATATAAATAAAGTTAAATTTTTTCTAAAGACATTTGATACTTAATATTGGATGATGGAAATTCCTTTTATTATGCAAAGATATAATGAATTGACATTTATTGAGGCAACAAATTTATTCTAATGATCAGTTTTCATTCAGTTATAAAAGTTTTTGAGACTATTGTTCAAACATAACTTGATAAATTGTAAAAACAGACTAAGTTTCTAAATTGTTAATTAAGAATACATACACAAAAACATTCTTAGTAACATCCATTTGTTAATAGGTTAATTATAAGTCTGTTTCATTTATGGGTGTATAATTTGTCATAATGTATATGTAAACACAAAATATTTTACTGTCATCAGACTTTGATATTTTCATTTATTAAAGCATATATTTATAAATTTAATTAAAATACCTAAAACTCAAATTATTACATTTGAAATAAATTAAAATATTTGAATAAGTTTAAATATTTTATTTATACAAAACTAACTTTTTTAAAAACCATATTTAAGCTAGATTTAAAAATTATTATTTAATAAAAAAAATTTTAAATATTGCTATAATTAACTTTTTTTCTTTTTAAAAATTTAATAAAAACTTTTTAATCATAACAGTCATTAATATAAGCTCAAACATCTGGAAGAAAAATTTTTATGTTAACAAAAAAAATATTAAAAAATTTTAAATGCAAAAATTATCAAGAAAAATATATTAAGGTATTTCAAATAAAACTTCTAAAAAGTAAAATAACTACAATCTGAAGAGAAATTTTTAAAAAGACTGCCATCAGATTGCAATTAATCCAACCTGAAGATTTCTAGTATTATATGTTGAAATATGTGAACAGCAAGTAAAAAAGGAGTTAATCAAATCAAATCTTCACCTTCACTAAAAAAAACTCCCATCAGGGATTATTTATTTTCTTATGGGTCTATAAAAATATAAAAAAATGCTAGCTAATAAACTATGAAAAATGAATATAAAACATGTTTTAAAACCTTTTGAAGTAAAAAAAAAATAGTTAAGAAAATGGTTAAAATTATAGAATGTAATATAAAATATAAGTAAAGATGATATTAAAATTTTATCTAAGATTAAACATATATTTTAAAAAACATTTTACTCTATCATCAAATAAAAGTATTCAAATAAATAACTGAATGGATAGTTGATCAGAAAGTTGAGCTTCAATCCAAGAAGGCTAGACTCTTGAACTTGTCATTCTATTACTATATTAAACTATACAGAAAAAAATGAAAATGATTATTTACATAAGCTTGATAACCTAACCATGTGATAAAGTTTGCCAATCAACACAGACAAAATATATAAAAAACAACAATATACAGGCTGATTTCTTTACCTGATGGTAAAATATATAGTCTAACAAAAAATTAACATATTCTATTCTAAAAACATCTATTGTAAACTTGATAAAATGAATGGAATCTTCTAGATGATACCGCTATACTGATATCCTATGATATAAATAATAAACTTCACATTAATGCTGTAATTCTAATATTTAACTCATAATCAATTAGTTTACATTTCAAGAAGATGTCAGTTTCTAAAAATAATCAGCTACACATGGAAACTAAAATGATGTTCTGATTTCAAAAATATAGAGAAAATAGTTGATATAAAATGACTAATAAACTCTGGAATTATGACCAAGGGGAATTATTGGATCAAGAATATCTATATTCATGAAAGATACTTCATAGCAAGAATAAATTAAAAAATAAAAATATGGCATAGTTGTTAGCTCCTTGCCTAGAATCTAGAATATGGGTGGACTTAATATAGATGCCTGTAAAAATTTTTCCAGATAATTTATATCTAATCCAGTTATTGATTAACTAGTGAACAAAAAAAAACCTACAAAAAATCTTCACCCCATCAATTCCTAGCATGCTGTGTATTATGATCTCCATTATTTCTTCATGGGAAGATCTAAAGAAGGCTGTTTAATTCTAATTTATCTTTAAATAATAGATTGCATTAAATTAATAAAGCTACAGATTTTTTATTATTTCCTTCTAATTTATTATCTCACAAAAAAATAATTTTATAAATGGATAACTTGTAGAAGTGAAATAAATCTAAATAAAATTAGAACAAAAAAAGCTAACATAAAAAACAAAGATAATGATGGAAGCAAAAGTTGAAATATATAATTGATAAATATAAACATACTCAATAAATGAACGTATATCAAAATAAACATGCATCATTGAATTTATTGTATTATTTCTAGTTATATTTTATCTTTCTCTTGCATAATGCTATGAATGGAATGTTTTGTTATTTTAAATATATCAATCCCTATTTTGTTTTTTACAGCTTTAAGAATGTGTGACTGACGATTAAAATATGAGAACAATATTATTAAACAATTTGTTCAAAAATAAATTGCAAGAGGATTAATAATTCATTAGTGAATTTCCATTCATGAATGTTTTATTAACATATATATTACTATCATACAAGAATCTAACTCCGATATATTACAGGTATTGATTGCTAAGGCAATAAAGTTTCTGTGAGAATACTCCATTTTCAGTCTTAATATAAATTTAAAAAAATAAATAGGTACAAAGTATTTAGAGAAAAGCTTTATTTAATCATAATAGCATGGTATGCTTAGCATGCTTTTGACTACTGAGTAGTCATAAACATAGCACTGACTGTAAGAGGGAATTATGGTGTTTATAAGATAATAACCAAAATAAAGAATTTGCATAATATTTGAATTGTAAATAAGTTTGTTCAGGTGAGCCACTTTTTTGAAAGGGCACAGGATTCTTTTTTGTTGATAGCATGTCTATTCTTGGCGATCTGCCAGGCCTTCTTCATTTTACATTTTGCACCTTTCCAAAGTGGTGCCTGAGTTTGGGTTCATGCTCAAAGAAAATGGATTTGGCTTCAGAGTGCAATTTGGCTCGATTACATAAATATCTGTGTTGTGCAATACAAGTGGATAAGCTAGCATGTGATTCCCTGTAATAAACTGTATGGCAGTTAGCATAGCAGCATCTACTTTTATATATCCCTTGGGATTTGAGTTCAGAGGGGCAGTTTGTGGCATTGTTAATTAGACAACTCAATACAGGAGGGATGCGAAGGCCAACTGTAGAGCTGGGTATATATGGAAGTGATATCCAGGGTTTATTATCAGCTTAAATAGGTGGATGTTTAATTTTAAAAGTTTTTGATGGTTTGGATAAGAGCTACGTCTTTGTATCTTATAATGCGTAAATTAGTGATATATGTTTCAATGTTATTTGTTCTATTTGCTTCTATCTTACACAGATTATGGTTCCTGTACAAAAATGCCTTGAGATGTCTCATTTGATTCTATCTTACACAGTTTATGGTTCCTGTACAAAAATGCCTTGAGATGTCTCATGATGTCTAACTTATGAGCTTTCAGTGTTAAAGATTCTGGATGTATAAAGCCTCAACATGAATAGGCTTCATTAATATTTTGTAATTTAACTGGGTGATTTTGCGCTAAATATACAAGTCTAGAAACTTGATGCCTTTTAGATTATCTTCCTTGTCAATTGACCATGTCTATCAATATCTGTTCTGAACGTAATGATGCCAAACATAAAATGAAGAAGCCCTGGCATATCACCAAGGATAGACATGCTATCAACAAAAAAGAATACTGTGTCCCCCTTTTAAAAAAATGGCTCATCTGAATGAACTTATTTACAATTCAAATATTATGCAAATTCTTTATTTGGTTCTTCTGTTATCAGTGCTATGTTTATGACTATTCAGTAGTCAAAAACATATTAAGCATACCATGCTATTATGATTAAATAAAGCTTTTCTCTAGATACTTTGTATGTATTTGTTTTTTAACTTATATTGTCCTAGAAAAAATCTATTGAAGTTTTTGAAATTAAATATAAAATGTTATCAATTAATGTAACTTAAGATAATCACAGATTATCAGATATAATAATAAACCAATTAATAAATTATACTTTTATTAAAAATAGAAATTAAAGATGGTTCAGATTAGTTGCTTTTAATTAAATTATGATAATTTAAATCGCTACTTAAATTTCTACATATAAGGTTTCCAAAATTAGAAACTTAAATTAAAAGATTACTGAGCATTTTTTATATAATAAAAGTGATTCATAGGAAGTGATTAATGTAACTGCCTTTCATATCTGGATTCCATTTTAGTTGTAATTTGAGAAATTTTTTCAGATTCTGATCAATCTTAGAATTTTTCTTTCAATAGCCCAGTAGTTATTTAATTATTGATCAGTAAATAAATTATTCTATATAAAGAATAAAACAAATAAAACTATAAAACCTCATTTCCTGTATTTGACTAGCCTCGTGAATAATCAACTCTTTGATTTTTCTCTGTAAAAGGGTATTGACAAAGTCTTTATTCTGTAATGGACCACTAAAAGATTGCTATTATTATAAAAATTTACACAAGAATGTCAAAAATAACACAACTGAATAATAAGTGATATTCTAGTCTAAGTTTCCAAATCAAATTATCTAAAAAAAATTCTAATAATTTTTACAAAAAAAAAAAAAGCTTAAAGCCTTTCTCTTTTTAATTACACACTTCATGTGCATTTGATAAATAATCAGAACGTTACAATAATTGGAATAATGAAGAACTAAATAATTTGCTTCATGAACAATTATATCTAAATTCTAAGATATTCAAAAGGTACATATTAAATATACAAATATACTTACTGCTTTTTTCAAATGTACATGAGTATCTACAGAGATACATATAAACTATTGCATACATAAAAATCTAACAAAAAAAATTTCAAGGCATTAATTAAAAACAATAGAGCTCAGAATCAAGAAAAAAGTTCATTTTTGTAGCAAAATGTACACAGCTATTGTTATTTAATAGCAACAATCAACATCCCTCTATTCCAGAGTTATCTATGTAAACATAGGAATTAAGTTACCAGAAGGTAGCCAGGAATATATCTCTAATCCTAATTTCTGGCTAATTAACTTCATTAGTAGGCATTATTGATGTCATTTGTATTATCACTGTCAAACTGAGATTAAATAAAAGCTGAAAAAAAAGCATTACTTTGATATACTCTATCAAAAAGTTCATAGAAGTTTGTAGTTAATTTGTAATACCTAAGATTATTGAAATGATGAGACTATATGATTACATTGCTAAGTATACTGCTAAGTAGACTTGTGTTTGAAATAATCAAGCCATTAGTTTAATAATGTAGCAAAGGTATTTGATGGATATTTATGTGAAATATATTATTATACCCACTGAGGAAGACTAATAGCCAGAAATTAAAGTAGTTATGTAAATTAACATAAATTAAAAGAAGTTTTATTATTACTTTAATAAAACTATTCTCATTATCAAACATCATTAAGATCCAAACAATTTCTGTTATTTAATTTAAAAAAAAAACTCAAAACTGTGCACAGATAAACTTAATTAAAAAAAATTTTTCAGAATATAAAATAATTTAACAGTAAAAATTTCTATTTTTCCAGAGGTTTTCATGATTCACATTTAAATTAGTCTTTTATAATAGTATTTTCATCATTACATCCACCTTAAATCAAGTTAAAAAAAATTTTTTAAAATTTTGAATATTTGAGTTGACTTCTTAATTTTTCTAATGTTCAATTAATGATTATTATTAACTGAAATTCTATACTGCCACTTATATAATTGTCCTCAATTGGATGTTTAATTTTAAGTCAATGTCCTGTGTGATGAGATGTAGTGATAAAGTGACAAACTCTTGAGTTTAAGATCCATGGATACAATCCAGACTTGTCAATTGCAATCTATTCAAATTTCTTACAAACTCTTAAGCAATTATTCTGAAATCTACTTTTTTAAAAAACCGTTTAATGCATTTTTTTCAAAGAATCTTCTCAAACTAAGCAAATTGAAATTCTTGTCCCTTTCATTTTTCCAACTGCTGAATAAAATAAAACTTATTTAAATAAAAACTGGTATTAAATCCGTAATTAAAGTTAACACTTTTTATGACTTACTTGAAGTGTTTTTTTAAGTCTTTGTGATGGTCCCGGGTAATCTGGAGAGTAGATATCGGTGAGAAACAGGGAATTAATTAGGGTAGACTTGCCTAAACCAGCTTCCCCTGAAAAAAATTTTATAATCAAATTAGTAATGTACACACACACATTCAATTTTAACAATGTGTCTTAAGAAGATTCAACAAAACACTTAAAGAAATTAGTGTTAAAAAAACTGTTTTATTTTTTCTTTTATTACAAAAAAAAAAATCATTGGTTAAGTCATAACATATTAAAGAGTAATAATAAAAAAAAAAGTTTAAATTACAAAAGAAATGAACAGTTAATAAGTAAATCACATTATTACTTCCCCTTTAATC
Source organism: Epiperipatus broadwayi (assembly GCA_028023455.1). NCBI lineage: Eukaryota > Metazoa > Onychophora > Udeonychophora > Euonychophora > Peripatidae > Epiperipatus > Epiperipatus broadwayi. The sequence goes on from JAQFVV010012404.1 coordinate 10,055,098, forward strand.
CTTTGAACAGGAAAATAAATGACAATTTAGAAATAAGCATTTTATCATTGTCAAAACCATATTTCTGAAATTTTAGAATGGAAAATAAAAAAATTAGAGCCACATGGCTATTGTCTATCCTATTCCAAAAGAAAATATGAAAAGTTCAGATGAACCTTATATTCATCAAATATTCCATCTCAAATCATTGAGTCATCAAATTAATGCTTTATATGCACTAAATAATTTCTGATTTATTCATTTTCTCCTATTTATTAGCAATTTCTTATTTAGCCAATAAATCAATTCTCCTGATAACCATAGAATGATAATGCGTAGTTATGTGGCTAAGTGATAACAATCATCGCTGACAGTAATTTGTCAACCCTTGACCAATTTATTCTAGTTTATAATTAAAACTTCATCAATTCTAACATAAAAATGTATATTAGATGATACCCATTACAAAGTTTCCTTTTAGTATATTTCAAATCTTGCAGAAAGTTTTTTTGATTTTTTTTTTTTGCATATACAATAAAATTCCTTACTATATTTGTTATCCAAGGCTCTATTTCTTAATTCTCAAGTTTTCCTTAAATGATTATATAGCCCGCTATCCTGAAATTTATCTTTTTACTTGATAAAATAAGAAATGAATTAGCAGCAATCTTATCCTTCTAATTTGTAGTATATTAAGATTATTCAGTGCAGCATAAAAAAAGAGATCTTCAACTTTGTGAAGTCAAATACAATATTTATCAAGTAATACATATATTCTAATAAGCAAGTTAAACATAAATAGAATCAGTGATCTAACTGAAATCTCTGATGCCATTCCCAAAATATATATCTTTAGCACTTAATTATTTAGTGTTTGCAAACATTGTGAAGAATAAAGATTTTCTAATTTCAGAAAAATCAGTGAACTCACTAAGGCTATCAAAAAATGATTCATTCATAAAATTTTCTTGGTCATTAATGGCACAAGAAAACAAAAAAAAAATAAGATGAATTTTTCAGTAAAATATCAATCCTGAAAAACTTGAACTTAAAAATGACTTCAGTTTTCAAATTAAAACATAAACTTTACGTTCAATAGTAGCGAGAGGAGCTATAGTATTCAAAATTCAATGCTAGTGTGATATTTGTTGATGCAACTGATGCATAAATACATCAGCAACTCTGTTCATAAATAATTTAAACTATTTCTAATGTTAAACAAGGATAGGTATTAGCTATAACTTTTGTTTTTAATTTTTATAAGTTAGTTTCACAATAATATATGAACAGATTGAAGCAAATATCAATATGCAATATAGATTTGATAGCTGCAAGTTTAATTTAAACTGATTAAAATTTGTTTTCTTAACTCTTAGATGTACAGTATGCTAACAATTGTGTTATTCTTATCAATTGAATAAATAACATACATAATGCTTAGAAAGCAACCTATAAAAAATTTGATTTAATGATTAAATTAAAATATTTTATCAGTAAATCAGCAACTTTATGAATTTAATATTCTGAAATTATGATGTCAAGATCATAAGGGCCAATGATATATACTTGAACTAGCTGAAAGATATTGAAACTAAATGTAAAGTCATATCTTCATCATACTGATCATATACAATGCAAGACTTCTTAAAAAAAAAAAAAAATTGAAACTAGGATTTTATAGAAAAGACATCTTATAAAATGATTATCTCAGACAGTCTAAAGAAATGCAATATTAATAGTTTTCATTGGGAAAATATTGCTGAAAATGAAATACAATAGAGAAATATAATTAAGTAAAATAAAGTTTTTTCAGTTAGAAAAGTTTATTATAAAAATGGGTTTTTAAAAATACAATATTTGATGATATCAAATAAACATATCAAAGTACCAGCACATAATCAGGAGAAATATTTGTTGTTCTCTGATTTCTAGTTATTATAAAATCCATACTTTTTGTTCTTTCCCCCCTTTTTTTTTTTTAAATAGCCATAATAATTTTCAAGCAGCCAGATGATCAACAATGTTGTTTAAAACATTTGCTTTATTTAAAAATTCACTTTCATTTGATAATTTCAAATGTCTTTATTATTTAAAAATATTTAAATGATTGATTAGTACATTTTAAAAAAAAACAACGTTTTATTATTACAAAACTTCAGAGGAAGTGTCTTTCTCTTCTTGCAAACTTCAATTCTTATGATCTTTCTTTGACTACACTCAATTCTAAACGTATACATAGGTATAAATTTATAAAGAAAATTACAAAAAAATATGATATTGTTCAATAGTTGGATAAATAAATGTATTTTAAATGACTAAGTAATAGAACATTATGATTAAGAAAATATTTGATTACAAATTGTCTGCTAAACCCCCTACCCTTACTCCAACACAATTTATTCCAGCATCTCAATTTTTAGAACTGTCATAAACTTTAATGAGACATTTTATTTAGTTTCATAAATATATAATGTATCTACATGGTTGTAATGTAAATCCATAAACATCATAAATCCTCCTACATTAATATTTTTTTATATATATAATGTCATACATTGATAATTAAAAAAAAAAAAACCTACAATAAATATATAAATAAAAGAATTAGTACATTTATTTTTTTTAATTTTTTAAATAGATTTCAATGTAATTATAATATAAACCATCAATATTTAATCATTTCAATCATAAAAAATAGTTACAAAATAATTGTTCTTAATTTTATTAAAGCAATTCTAAGTCAATATATTACTGACTTTATAAATTTACTCTACACACAGGAAATTGATCCCCATAAATCTTTTATCAGCACTATCTCCAATTAATGTTTTTAGACATTTTACATAACCATAGTAACAAAAACTAATTTTTAAGACATTTACTAATGTGATGATCGCACATACTGCGGTCACACATATAGATATTTAACATATAAAGAATGTTAAATATTGTGCTTGGGTTATAAAAAAAAAGTGAGTTTAAAAAAATTACAAAACAAAGAAATGTTTAAGTAAAAAAGAGAGGGAATTAGAATCGAAACGATTCTTATCTTTTACCCTTCAAAGTTCAGATTTTAGAAAGAATAGAAATGTTAAGGTTAAAAATATCGATATCAGGTGTTTAGTATAAGATTAAAAAAAATAAGAATGGAAATATAAATAAAATAGAAACTTAATAATGTAAAAGAAAGCGGTAGTTGGGGAGTTTAATAAAATATAAGTAAAATTTAGAATGCAACGAAAGATAAAGATCTGTTCTTAAAACTACACATTTTGACGAAAAATGAAATGCATATGTGAAGGTATGAATAAAGAGAGTACGGTTTATTTCATGTCAAAATGAAATAATTTTATTAAAGAAAGTGACTGATAAATAAATGTAAAATATTATATTATATCAAATTATAAGTAATTTTGTATAAGTTGTTGAAAGCATTTTTAAAGTAAAAAGGTGTGAAATGAAAAACCCAGCATGAGATCAAGATAAGGAAGGAATTTGAAAAAGAAAGGACATTAATTAATTAATTGAAAAACAGTATTGGTCGAGACTTCAGTGAAGACACTGCTCTGATAAGAAGCAGAGAAATATAAATAGAAAGCAGACATGAAAAGTTAAATTTTGGGAACATGAAGACAAACTATAACATAAGGGAAGCTTCGAGGATGTGTGGCTAAGGGCCAGTCGCAATCGCCAGTCGATCCAGACTTCCGTGCTATAATGGTTCGCATCTCGATGTAACAACTGCTGACGTGGCGCCTGCTGAAGAGTTCGTTTTTGCCTTGCCTTGATGCCCACAATACGGAGGAGTTCCAACAATCAAATCTAACCGAAGAGCGACCGTTCCCTACTAAAGAAGTGGAAAAATTCCACGGGACGGTCAGCAAGACGCCAAGTTTATTCGAAGACTTTATCACCTAGGTAATTATGAATAATACCTTTTATATAACTTATGTGCACATACTTTTAAATTTAATGCAATTGCCAATCCCACATATAATGAGATAGACATTAATTAGACTCTTTTAATATTTGAAATGATTATAAAGGGATAATTTATTTCCACAGATTGCAATCATTTATAGAATCATCTATTGTATTTTTAGTTATTTTTTGTAGTGTTATAGCATAATCTGTTTTTTATATTGAGTGTTAATAATTTTGAGTGTTTCTTTTATTATAATTTATTGTATTAAATATCCTTTATTTATGTAAAATCCGTTTCGTCTCTTTCTTCCCCATTTCCAAAAAATAATATAATCTTAGGGTTGGGAAATAATTATTATGCATTTGAGTACTTAATTAACACGTGAAGCTGGTGGTGCAGTATTTGATCCCGTAAAATTTATAATTATCCAAGCGCTGTAACTCTGTTAAATCTTACAGCAGTCGGGAGAAAGTTGACCGGGAAATATAACCTGGGGCTATACCTGTATAGCATACAAGTTCGGTCAAGTACGGATATAGACTCGTTTATGTCTGTATTTTCTCTCTGCTTGTGGTAGCGGAAAGTGGGCGATCTTGAATTATAAGAATTCCCCATTATATCTAAATAAAAGGGAAGTTTAAGCCTTTCGATCATCGGGTTTCCGTTACACTAAATTGAATAAATGACAAAATATCAAAAATATATTAACTAACAACATTCTTCAAAATATGTTTTCATAAAAAAGTAATTTTTTTCCCCATTATTATTTTAATAATAATATTGCTTATTATAATAATAACTGTATGGACAAATGATTGGAGAGAACATGACATTTCAGCACACACAGCAATGCAATTCCATTCAGTTGATCAAACTCAAGATTTTTTTTTTTTTTACTTTCCCCAGATGGGAATTTAACCAGAAACATTCAATTCTCAAACATACTACTTTACCATGATTCTAAATTAAGATATTATTTATTGTTAGAAAATAACTTCTAAATAACATTATCAGTAATAATTTCATTTAGATATCATTATAAATGAGATATAATATGCTCATCTTGATGCCTAAAGAGTGACATTTGAAAGATCTAAAATATTAATAATAAAGAATACAAATCATCAGAATACAAACTTGTTTCTTGTTTATAATAAAATCAATTTATTATCATAATTGATAGGGGAAAAAAACTTTTATTGGCGATTCTGTGATTAATTCTGAATTATGTAATGTTTATAGGATCCTTTACAAATATCTTTACTGTAATTATATCAATGGAATACAGGATCTATTAAGGAGAATTAAAAATTGCAAATGATCTTAATAGATAGTTATATGTGAGGTTAAATTAAAAACAATAACAACAAAAAAAAACCATAACCAACTTGAATATATTTTATTCATTTGAAAATAATACTTTGTTGTTTTTCAGCAATGATAGTTTAATCAAAAAATATTTACAATATATAGATATAGTTAAAAAATCATAAAAGGATGACCATGTTGTTAATTGTGATTTTAAATCTTTAAAATTAATAATTAGATAATAGTAAAAGAAAATCAACATCATTTTGCAAATACATAATTCCAAAAATCATTTATCAATAAATTTAATATAGTTTGATCAGCAGAATAATTATTTGAGAAAAATTTGCTATTTGAACTTTCAAAGACAACACAGTTATTAATTAATGTTTAATGTGATGTTTCAAAGCTGTTTTTTTTTTTTGACTTAATAATCCATTTATAAAAATAAAAAAAATTAAAGATAAATTTAAGTAGAATTCTAAGAACAAAAAGATCACTATTTCAGGACATATTTGATATTGTAATAACTCTCCTAACAAATACCAGTAGCTAAAAACTTTTTATCTTTCTGTAGAGTAAGAATTTAAAATTAAAAATACTGTTTAATGTGGAGAAAAAATATCTCTAAATCAGTTTGCAAATTAGTTTTTACAAGATTTCTGTTAAATTAAAAGAATTGTGAATCAATTACATTTATATTCTTTCCTTGCTGTTGTTTATATAAAAATATGCAAAATATGTAAATTTTATTTTCAATATCTGATTGAAATTTCCAGCAGTATACAGGCAACTTATAGACATGAGAGAATTATAATACAGAGAAGACAACAAATGTATCATTTATTTTTAATCTGGAAAAATGCTTAATGTAGAAAGATGAATCAAGATGCTCAATTAATGGGATTATATCTTTATCTATGTTTACAAAAACAAATGAATGTTATCAAATATTCTTGCAGTATTTTTATCCTGTCTTTGATTAGATATTTCCTAAACTTACTATATATAGAATCTCTAGTTTAAAATTAGATGAGTGATTTACCTGATGTTGAAATGGCTCAAGACCTAATGCACAATAGGGAAGGCTTCATTAGTGCATGCAAATCTAAACTTCATATTAATTCTTCTTCTATCACCACTTTATTCTTCAATTATTTTAATTATAACTTCAACAATTTGTCCATTCCATATAATCAACTGCATTATATATAAAATGTCAAACCTTAATATTTAACACTAATAAGATTAAGATGGTTACATTGTATATTTAATCTCTCTACTCTCATTCAACCAACTTCTTCAAAAAATCATTTCCAAAATGGATTCCAGCTAACCTCAAGTGTAACCTAAGTCCTAAAAGCTACTACACCAAGAGTGAAAACTATTGAGCAACAACAATCAATCTATCAAAAGACTAATTACTTAAAAGGTCTCAAATTTGTGGAAATAAAATTAATGACACCAACATAATTCTATATTTCACAGTAAAAAAAACTACGTAAAAAAGTTATCTTATTAATTTCGGAAAAAGTATATCAAAAATTTTAATTACATATATTTCCATCAATAAAAAGAAAACATTTTTGTGTTATGATAAATAAAAAAGTCTAGGAATTAATATGCAAATACATTAAAAAGAGACAATCAATTCTAATTTATTTAGTCATAAAATTACATATATATGACTTCTTTAATATTAGTTATAAATAAACATTTAAAAAATTAGTAAATTTTTGCTATGTTTAAATTATTTTTCATTACAAATAGATCCAAGGCATTCCAGTCATTTATATTTTTCTCTGGAAATTTAATATCCAAATAATTATAAAGCAGTTGAATAAATTGGCGAAGTATCTATAAAGTCAGTGGAATCTAAAATTGTTTGAACATTCACAACGCTTTGCAGTTTTGATGAATGCTGATAATTCAGCAAATACACTTTGAAGAATCATACATACTACCCAATATTATAGGATTTGAAGTTTTTTAAATAACATTTATTTATTATTGGGTCATTGAATTCTTCAAATTGTTTTGTGCAGTAACTTATTAAAATGTCATACTTTTTTACCAGAGCATTTGATATCTAGATACCATCTTACTACTTCATTGAGAGCTCTGAATAATACAATGTCAATTTCTGAAATGGAACCTGTTTCCATGCATAGATTTTTCCTGGGAGTGACACAGTACTGTTGAACTAAATATGAAATATTACCTTGCAGACATGTAGCCACACCATTTATTTTTCCTAACATTACAAAGATAAATATAATCTATTGTAAATCAGGGTTATTATCTCTATAAAACTTTTTATCTCTATTACAATAGAATGACTATCACATGCAATAACCTTAATAATGTCGACAAATTTTATCTGATAGTTGGATTCAAATTTTGATCTGTATTTTATATATATTAATATTTTTTTCTGACGAAATATCCATACTTTCATCAAACAATGAAATGAAGATCTTTATGTATGAATAAATTTATATATTCTATAAATTTTAAAATTTTTTTGATCCACCATGATTTGGAAATATTAACGTATTTTTCTAAAATATTATGTATAGATTGCACAGAAAGCAATGATGAATTGATGGTAATTGCTAGGATAATATTGTCTATAGGAATTTTAAACATGTTTTGTCCGTTGTTTTCATGTGTTTAGTGTTTTTTAATCTCAGATTACAATCTTCCAGCTTTTTAGTTAAAATTCTCAAAATTCCTTCATTGTTTTTATTTCTAATGGCAGTAACTGAATCCGTATGAACTTTTTGACTTAAATTCGTTTTTATTATTTTTACATTGACTTGCTGAATGCTTCGATATTTGTAGGACCTAAGATAAAATATTTATACATTGGATGATTTTTTTTTAAAAAATTACCATAATAAAAAAAGTTTCATCATACTCAGCAAATCCAGTTGCTCAAACATTTTGCTATGGCAACAGCCAGCGGAGAAAAAGCAGTCCTCGGTCAGCGCTGTTATGTATTGTCCAAAAATTTAATAATATTGGAATCTATTTTAAGTTGTTTTAAATGGGACACAAACTATTAAACTGAAGTCCACATAGCAATATTCCTGTACCACTTCTATTTATAAATCCTTTTTGTCAAAATTATTTATAACTGAAATACAGGCTTATTATATAGGGCATATGAGCACAGACTTTCACAAGACCCACCACTCACCACTCTATCTTATATCACTGATACACTTGAACACATATTTGTCTAAAAAAAAAAAAAATCACCAATATACATATTTTATCCTAAACCAGCAATCATCAGTTGGTCCAGACTCATCTCCTACACATATATGCAACAAGTGCTCAGATATATATTAAGATAGCCAAGCTTCATACTTTAATGGACAGGCTTCAATCTACTCCACACTCCAACCGTCCATCCAATTGAAACTGCCCATCCCTTGTATATGTATTAAATGGATTATGTCCTATACATGTGGGGTCAGATTGACTTTAGGTCAACATGGGTGCGACAAGAATCTCACCCTCAGGGTGGCCGTTGAGCATTCCATCATCAGATTTTCAATTGGATGGACGATTGAAGAGTTGGAGTAGCCTGTCCATTAAAGTATGAGGATTGGCCATCGTAATATATATCTGAACACTTATTGCATATATGTGTAGAGATGATAAGTCTGGATCAACTCATGATTGCTGGTTTAGCATGAAATACGGATATTGGTGATTATTTATCTTTTTGACATATATGTGTTCAAGTGTATCAGTGATATGAGATAGAGTGGTGGATCATATGAAAGTCTGTGCTCATATACCCTATATATTACAAAATTATTTATGTGAATTCATCTTTGTGTCTAAATTTAAAAACAAATAAATACTTAAAAGTATTGGAATGTCTGGAGTGTGCAGAAACCGATGCACAGGTTTTCAAAATTACTGCACAATTGCGCACCTTAGAATAAACATTGGTTTTATCATATATATTCTAACATAATATTTTCGAACAAAAACATTGGTTATATCATGTATATTCTAGCCTAATATTTGCAAACATATAGCAAATTTTAAACATGACTTGAGATTCATGAATCTTTTTAATTTCTGTATTCATTTTGTTAAATCTTTTTTTAAAAAAATCCCTTTAATTCTTTACTTATTTGAAATATAGTGTATAATTTAGCATAGTTTTAATTTCTTTTGATGCTGATGTGTAAAATTCATTAGTTATCATCATCATCAACCATTATCAATCCACTGCAGGATGGTCTCTCCAAGTTAAATCCATCTTCTCCGATCTTTAGCTTCTCCACATTACCCCTACATACTTTCTTATTTCATCCATCCATCTCACATGTGATCTCTTTCTGGGTCTTTTACAATCTCTTGGAATCCAGTTTAAGATTTCAATAGTCCATCTATTATCATCTCTTATAGCAATATGTCCAATCCAACTCCACTTCAGACTTAATTTTTTCAATGAGGTCAGTAACACCTTACCCATATATTGTGTTTCCTATCTATTCTTGTTACTCCCAACATGCATCTCTCCATATTTCTTTGAGTGGTCTGAAGTCTCTGTATTGCTCTTCTATTAAGTGTCCAAGTCTCAGATCCATAAGTAAGAACTGGTAAAACACATTTATTAAAAACCTTCCTTTTCAAACACATAAGCATATTTCCTTTAAATCTACCAAAATCACTTCAACCAAGTTTAATTCTATGATTAATTTCATCCATTATGTTTCCATCTGTATTAATAATCTGACCAAGGTATTTGTAACTGTTAACTTCTTCTAACTCATCACAATCAATTTTTATTTTCCTATTCTGAGAAAATCCATTAAACATTATTTAGTCTTTTTAACATTTATCTTTAGTCCTAATTTCCTACTTTCATCTGATAACTCCAGCAACATTTCCTACAGTTCTAAAGCATTATTTGCAAAAACAACTACATCATCTGAAAAATCTAAATGACTTAAATAATCTCCATTTACTTTCACTCCTTTAGCCTCCCATTTTAATCCACAAGCTGCTGTAAAGTTTTGGAGATATAAAAACATCCTGTCTTACATCCTTTTCAATGTTGACTTTCCCAGTATCGTTATGTAATCTAATTGTTGCTGTTGCATTTTAATAAATATTCTTTAAAATATGACAATATCCTGGATCGATACCTTGAGGATCCAATGCTTTAATCACTGAAGAAATGTTTATAAAATCAAATGCCTGTTCATAATCTACAAATCCAAAACACAATGGCAACTCATATTCATTTGTCCTTTCTATAACTTCTCTCAATACCTGGATATGATCTACTGTACTAAAACCACTTTTAAATCCAGCTTGTTCTCTTGGTTGGTGGAATTCCAATGTTCTCTGTAGACGAGTTGTAATTATCATGGTAAAAATTTTGTATAAAACTGATAAAAGGCTGATAGGTCTGTAATTTCTAATATCTTCTTTATCACCTTTTTTAAATATTAATATATAGGGTATATGAGCACAGACTTTCACATGCCCCCCACTCCCCACACTATCTCATAACACTGATATACTTGAACACATATATGTTGAAAAGATAAATAATCACCAATATACGTATTTCATGCTAAACCAGCAATCATCAGTTGGTCTAGATTACCCTATATATTACATATATAGACACAGGTATATAATAAGCCCGTGTGTTTCAGTTAATATTAATACTGCATTCTTCCAATCATTTGGTACATCTTTATCATTTAGACGTTAGGTATATAACTTTGCTAAAAAAAATTCTATTTTTTCACCTGCTTCTTTTAATATATCAATTATAATTCCATCATTACTTGGAGTCTTTCCTTTCTTTATACATTTAATTGCATGTCTCACTTCTTCATTTAAAATTCTGAGCAATTCGGAAATGTAATAGATATAGGAGGTACTTGTTCTTTATTACTATATAATTCTTGATAAAAATCTTCTGCCCATTTCATGTCATCTCTCTTTTTAGTAATAATTCCATCTTTTTTTCTTATTGCAGATATAAATTTCCTACCAATACCAAAGTGTTGTTTTACACTCTTGAGACTTTTATTCTCTTCTACAGCTTTCCTTACTAATTCACAGATATACTTTCTTATATCATTTTCCACTCTTTTCCGCACCAATTTACAAAATTCGAGATATTCAATCATTTTTAATGCATCATTTTTATATATCTTCATATTCCTTCTTTTCTTCATAAATTCTCTAGTCTCAGTAGAAATTTTATTGGTCAATTGCTGCTTTTTTCTACCAGCTATCTTTGTTGCAGTTTTTAAAAGTGTATCAGTTATTTTTCATAATTATCTAAATTTCATATTGTTTTGTCTGCATTTATATAGTTATATAATCAATCAGCATATCTTAAACTACCATGCAACTTTTTTCCAGCAGCGATTTAAAACCATACTCAGGACTATTAATTTATTCAGAAAATTAATTGATGTGGTTGCATGCTTTACCCTTATCAGAATAAAAATTTCTACAACTATCTTGAATAACTGCATCTGAAACAGAGAAGTGGCTGATCTTTAATAAAAACAAAATATGTGCTTATTATTTTAAGGTAAATATCACATATTAATATTTCTTTTTAACTCCCTTAATTAAATATCAGTTTAAAAAGATGATTGTCAATTTCCTCACAGTGAACTATGATTTTGTGTGAGATCAGTGGGATAATAATAACTATAAGGCATGTCCTCTCAGATATGTTTATAAATGATTGTCAAAAAAAAAAATCAAAACTTTGGCAGTATTTCACTATTTATCAATTTTTTCTGCTTTTTTAAGTAAGTATAAATATTCAGCTATATTTTCCATTATTATTTAGTTAGCAATAGAAGGTAAATTTCTTTATTAAGAATTCAGCCTGGTGAACATATATGAGAATGACTGCATTGGTTGAAATTAAATTATATTTTCTAAATTGACTTAATTAGATTTTAGTCATTTCTATTTCTAAACTATTTTCATTATTCATGTTTTGTTCTTTTTTAGATTTAAAATATTATTATTTCTTGACATCCAATATTTTCTAAGATTAAAATGTGTTTTGTATTAGTAATTTTATTATTACCATATTATTTTTATTAACATAATCAATCTCAACAATATTACTTTATTAACTTATAAGGCTTATAAAATTTTGAAAGATTTTCACATTACCATCAAACTTTAACATATTATGATATATATTCCTTTTTATATAAGAAAAGATAAAAATATTGTGTATATATATATGTGTGTGGGAGATGAAGATCTGGACCAACTAATGAGTGTTGGTTCAGCATGAAATATATATATATATTAGAGATCATTTATCTTTTTCAGATGTGTGTGGTCATGTGTATCGATTGTACAAGATAGAGAGGATAGCTGAAAGGAGCTTAAAAGATTGTGTTCAAATCCCTTATAATTACATTTAAATTATTACAAAAAAAAAACTTCAAAAGAGCACTGTCATCTCTTTTCAGACTCAGTATTTGTAATAACATATTGCAATAATCATGAAAAATAGAGTAACTAATTGGTTGCATGAAAGATATAAATTTTCTAGTGCCATAATAAAAAGCAATTATTAATGAAAAACTATGATGATTCTAGTGAGAGCTCAATAAAACAATGAGGGAGAATGTTTTAATGCAAACTCCACTATTTAAATTAAAATGGTAACAATCATTTTGAAGTTGAGAAATATAACATAAAGACAAATAATGCAGAAAGTTGTATGCAGTAAATGAAATGAATAAATGGAATACCTAATATAATTTATTTTATTATTATATGAAAACAGAAAATAATAAAAAATCTTTAAAAAGTCATCCATTGCAAAGCAAAGACTTTTACAATAGCTTCCTTGAAAGAACAGTGAAGAAAGCATCCACCAAGCACCCCAAATTACTAGATGGTGTAAGTTTAGTGTTCTTTCCATTCTTGTTTTAGCTTCAAAATATCAAAAGCTAAAAGCTCCTTTACTAATACTGGATGATTAGGTGAGTCAGTCTACATTACAATTTTTTCCAAATTTTACCTGTTTAGGATGTGAACCTGTCACAGGCGTGGCAGCTGAAAACTATGCAGAAATTGTTAGTCCTTGAATCTAATACACTCAACACATATGGCACTTATATTTCAAATTGTCAGGAAAGAAAATTGAAAAATAGGAACATCTTTACAAATGAATTTTTACAGCAACAAATAAATAATTTTACATTTTAAAAATAATTTATTATTTAACAATATTCAACAGATAAATATTTCATTAATAAATAGAATGCTAGTATTTAACTGAGTTAACAAATTATTTAATTTTATTTGCAATGCCAGATATACCAAACAAAACAGTGTAAAAATAAAATTATAAAAGCAAAAACAACTGCAAAGTACTTCCTGTTACTGTTATCATGATGTCATTTCCTGTCCTGTTTTGCAAATGGCAAAGTTTGATAAATACCGTACAAAAGGACAAGTGTCATTCGCATGATTTTAATTGCTCTGGATCTTCAAAAAAAAGTTTGCCATATATATAATCTAACAGTGGGTTATTATGTTTTGTTTTTTTTAAAAAGAAAACCTTTAACTTTTTAAGATTGAAGGGGAAAAAAATATTTTCTCTCCTACAGTTTCCTTTCGAAAAAAAAATTTACAATTTTTAAATTTAAAACATTCTTGCGCAAAGACAATTGGAAGGAAGTAAATAAGTAGTTAAATAAAATACTTGTTGGAAAAAAAAAGTTATACAAAGGAAATAAAAAAAAAGATAAAATGTACGTCAAAATAATGATTAAGATTGATGTGAAAAATATAAACTTTATAAACGACAATGAAATTTGTGAGCACGAACATATATATATACTCATAAATATGAGTGCACAATACGAAATTTTGCTAAATTAACTTATACATATAACATAAAATACTAATAATGATTAATTACATATGCAAGAATAAAATAATAGACAAAATCATATAATTCATAAAGTACTGTACATGGTATAAAAATTGATAAAATGAAAATTAAAAAAACAAATTACGATACATCTTAATATGGAAAAGAGTTATAGTACAATATTATAAAGTTAAGATTAAACAGTCCATTGAGCTTGATGGAGAACTCTTAACGTCCGAATTATAACACAGAAAATGAGACATTAAAAAACTTTGAACTTAATTACACAGGTGAATGCATCAATCAACTAAGTAGAATCACACTTTTGCATAAATAAATATTTCCAAGGGCAAAATAAAACCTTGGGACCAAAGTTTTTGTCAGAAATAATATAAAAAATTTAATATTATTCAATTCTTAAAAGAAAAAAAGTAGCAGGGTAGAGACCTTGAATCAACTCCCATTCTGCATTAGAACTTCCTACGACTTACCAACCAATAAAGTCATTCAATTACATTTCAGTGACTTAATAATGACTTGCTAACAACAAGCTCTTATCTTAAAATGACTAAATAAATAGATGTTAAAAATTATCAAAAAAAACAACAACAACTCCACACTATCATTTAAAAGCCAGGTTTATTAATAATAAAAAAATAATAATTTATTGCAAAGAGTTAATAATACAAAGACCTTGAGTTTTAGTCTATCACTATACCAAACAAATCAGGAAGTTTTATTAATTAAAATATTATGCAACTATATTATTGTCTCATGATTGTAATATGACTGACTGTCTTCATCATTAATGAGATAGGTGTCATTAGTCTTATTTCTATGGGTATTGATCTCTTATACTGTACTACTTTTATCTAGTATATTTTTATTTTAGTCAGTGCATCAAAATTCATTTAACCAACCCAGATTAAGCTGGGACATTATTTACTTTCTAACTTAAGAGCTAGACACTCATTTATCAACTAAGAATGGCTGGGTAGATTAATTATATCTGGAAAAAAAAATTCAAAGCTTGTTTAGGATTATCTCAAATGCCACTGAAAAGAATATTCAATAAATTATTAATGAAGAGAACTGCTAGTTAATATGCTCAATAGTTTAAGAATTGATTATATCTATTCTGAAGAACAATTTCATAATTATGCTCTTTATTGAGCTTTAGATTTAAAAATTGAATTGTGAAAAAATTTTAATATACTGTACTCAACAAAAACAGATTTATCAGCAATAATTTTTTTTTTTAACTAACTGAAGATAAACTCAAATTTTCAATCACATTGCTGATACTCTCTGGAAAATGCATTTTGAAATTTCCATTTTAGTTAACAGAACAAATAGAATCAAATCAGCCTGGGCTAAGAAGAAAAAAAAAATTAGATGGATGTATGACTGAATAACAACAAAGGAAATCGAAAAGCAATATATATATATATCAATTAATTACAAGGACAATTAATACTTTCAATAAGATGTTAACCAATTAAGAAAAAAGATTGGAGCAGCCAAGATGAAAATGTGGAAAAAACAAAAATAGATAAAATAAAAAATAAATTTAGACAATATTAGACATAAAAAATATTTACATACACTAAGAAGTCTTTAAAAAAATACAGATTTACTTAAACTAAGTTTATGCAAATATGGAACTACCATATATTATATAAATACATTTTATTTATTACAGACTGTCATGAATTAATTACTCAAGTATTAGTTTGCTATATTAAAAAAATGCATCCACCACTGGAATTAAAATCAACCAATTTTTCTAGCTTTTAAGGTTAAAGCTTAGTGAATAAAAAAAAAAAAAGAAAAGCAAAAAACAAAAAGTAATGATGTTTTCCTGAAAGTTTGTGATGATGGTGTTTTAGTTGTATTTATATACTGGACTATTTCCATCATCTGGGTATTGAATGAGCTATTATTAACAGTTGAATGTATTTGGAACATTTAAATAAATTTAAATTTTTCTAAAGATATTCTATACTCATATTAGATGATAAAAATAGTCCAATATATACATATAAAGAGTAATGATACTAGTAAATAAAAAATAAAATTTTAATATCTCAAAATATTTACAAATATTTAAATCCTATTTATAATTGGAATTGTAAACCTTATGGGAAAAAAAATAGTCAGTATAGTAATTTCTACTTTTTTAGAAAGTCCATCCAGAAAAACCTGGAATCATTATCTTCTACCTAATAATAATTAATATTCATTTGCTAACAACTATCATCAGGTGACTATATAAATTAAACTGACTGGGAAAACAATCCTAAAGCTTTTTGTGCCTGAAAAAGTTCAAGGTTTATTCATCTCGAACTTGAACTCCAGCTTGTGGCTTTTCTGGCAAATGTTTATTATTATTATTTCATGATTGATAATCTCTAAATATATAACTAACAATTCTTAGATGGAAGATAAACTGACTCCTAGAATAATGTATACATTGGATATGTGAGAGTTGCTGTCTGACAAAAATGATTTAAAACATCACAGACCTACGGGCATTGACCATGCAAAACCCTTTTCTTAGGAATATTTGTAATTTCAAATATCTATTTTATATACAGGCATATTTTCTTGGAATGTATTACATAAATATATTATAGTAATATGAGGAAGGAGGGAGAGAAGTGATATCTTTTTTTCTTTCATTTGATGTAATGGCTATAAATAGAAAGAATTCTTTTTAAATAGTTATTTATAAATTTACTGTTTTTTCAAACAAATGAACAGATATCAGAAAAAGTCAAATGATTCCCAAGATGAATATCTGTTGAACTAACTTCATTAGTTGGTACAGATTATCAAATCCTCTCATATGTTTTCATTATCAGTCATTATTTATCCATTACATTTTATTACAACTTAATCTACAAGTAATTCTGGTACAATCTTAATGTTGATTTGTATATTTTGGATAATCATATCAATATTATTAATAACATTACTAGACATAAGACTTGAAATTTAGTTAAAAAAAACAATATATCAATTATTATAAATTCTAATGGGTAACGATTGTAAAAAAAAAAAAAATTTTAATGGGATTATTTTAACATTCTCACTTTTTTCCACTCATGTATAATATTAAATATATATACTTGTAAATTTACTTTTTAATATTATTTTCCTTCAAACATCAATTCCATAAAGTAGGTCATAATTATTTTTTTAAATATACAAATATTGGTTCAAAGACATTATGGAATGAAATCATTTATTTCTTTAATTTTACAAATATAATACATGTAAGCATAGTGTAATGCACCATTCATTATATTTAACTTTTCATTGAATATAAGAATGTGAATACCCAAAAATCTGAACTAAACATATGCAATTCATGTACTGCATATAGATCTGTTTCTTTGGAGGTTTTTAAAGACGGAGACGGATAAATATATAAAATATTTTAATTAAGTATAAACAAACTTAAATATTTACAATAATTGTCAGCAAGTATGGAAAATATTAAATTTGTTTTTTAACTATCACTTAATTTGATCTCTGCTCTTTCAAAGGAGTTCTCTTTCATTATTATTGTCACTTTGTTTTTTCTAGTTGTATGTTCTTTGCCAAGTAAACTGAAATAAATAGAAAATACAATACTATGACTAAAGACAACAGTTTATTGCCAATAATAATGTGCTATTACTTGCCATCTGTTAATAAATAAGCAATAGAATAGTGTTTACAATTATTTGCCACTCATTTAACACTATTATAGTTTCTTTATATTATAAATGTCAATGTAATATGTTCACTATTTAGATAATCTACAATTATGAGCAGTCTCAATGGGGGGGGGGGGGTAAATTATATCAAAGATACCTAATATACATTTTGACTAGTCAGGTCTTTTCTCTTGAACTAAGCCCCAATAGTTCACTAAAATTCCACACTTTACTATTATAATTTTGAATATAAAGGAACATTTTTGGTCAAATTATTGGTCATACTGATGATTTACTAAAACATGTAAGTTTATATACACACAAAAATGCATAAGCACACAACAACTTTGTACAAATTAAAGTAAATAATAAAATTATCAATAAAATTTAATAATGCAATTCTAAACCATCTCTAAAGAGATGAATTCCAAGAGCATCAAAAGACAAAAAATTATAACTACATTTGCAAAGACTGAAAATGGAATAAAATTTGGAATAACAAAAGATATCTTTCAAGATATTTGTAAGATCAAATAATAACAAACATCATAAATTTTTTGATGGGTTAACCTACGTATAAAAACCATTAAAATTTTTTTTTGATGGGTTATATTATGAAATACTGAAAAATAATTGATAAAATTACTGATGGAAATGATTAACAGAATAATTGGAAAACTATTCTCAATAGCCTACATATATATATATTCCTATATTAAAAGGAAGAAATCTTTACTGAAAGAGAAAAATCATATTATTTTTAGAAAAGTTGGAAAATGCCATTTCTATTTGATTATAACAAGGTCTTTAATTCAGATGACTATACTAAATTATGTAATTTCTTATGAAAATAAATATATCAGAGAACACCATTGTTTTTAAGAGGAATTCTACATAGAATTAGAAGTTACAGTTAAAACAGACTATGCTGAACCAGATTGTTTTTAAATTAATAAAAATTAAGATTATGATTACAAAGAATGAAAATAGAAACAAGTCTGGAAAAACAAAATTATATTGTTATATCTATTCAACTAGAATACTAATATTTCTTGAGCCTTTTTGAAGAATAAAAATAACTCTGTATAAATCTTATTTCATTCATATCCTACTGAAACTTAAACCTTAAATATAAAAAGTATAATTAATTAATTTAATATAGCCTGTATATTTATTTTTATATAAGCAAAAAATAAATACACTATTTGCTGGTTAATTTGATTCCTCAATCCTTTTTTTCCCCCTGAGATGTTTTAAAACTGCATAAACATCAAGTTAGTTGATTTAAAGATAAGTTTCTCTTGCCAATTCTCTTTGCTAGAGAATGTAAACAGAATTTTAAAAAAAGAATTAGATCACACATAAATCGGTCTATTTAATGTAAAAATCGTTTTTTTTATTTATTTATTTTAAAATGAATATGCATATATTGTTTTATCAACAAATTATGAAGCTCTTGGATTAAATGATTTGATTTTATTGTGTTTGCTGTTATTTTTTAATGGTTACTTAAAAAAATTCTAATTCCAACACAACCATAATTTTTTCCAGATTAACATTATTCAAATTACAACGTTACATTTCCAGGACATAGCTTCTTCTCAGCTGTTGAGTTGAACACCACGTCCAAAGCACTTTTTTGTTTGTGTATAACCACGGGCGCCAGCTGCTTATTCTAAAAGAATACTAAAAGAATAGACAACGCACTTTGAACAGTGGCCACTAACTCAACGCCTAAATCCACGACTAGCTCAGCTATTTGCAATCACTAATAGATTATACTTAATTAGTGATTAAAAGAATTTGTTAAAAGAATTGATAAAAAGAATTGACCGACAAATAAAGTTTAATTTTAAAGATAATTTATTAACTAACATTTATTTACTAAATTTAAACATTTTATACTTCTAATAAAACACACGCATATTTTAAATTAACATTCTAAATAGTTTAAATATTCTTGAATATTTTCATAACAGAACACTGGGAATTTATCTACTTTGACTAGTAATATTGATATAAGGATCACGCACATATTAACTCATGCACACACATAATAATAATAAAGTATTACATAGCATTTGAAATTTAATCACACATATCAATAGTTCATTTATGTATGAAATAGAGTTCATATACTTAGACTCTTGAAAGACTCGTACGAATAAATGCAATGCAATGGCTATTACAGTATAAACGAAATAAGCAATTGTTTTTACCTAGGCTTTTGAATGTTGACGTAGAATTTTGTTCTTTGGAGGCTGCTTTCGTGAAAATGTTTCCATTATGAATGCTTACCAGCCGGCTGGGACGTTTCCTTGCTGAGTTTCCTGATTTTCACAATTATTACTATCGGAGACAATTAGATACTGATGGAGATTTTCTAAGATGTTAAGCTGACATTATTTCACAGGCAGATCTGCTGTTTTCATAGGACATCTGGGCTGGAGATAAACGTGCGTTCCTAAGATCTTCTCAACACTGCATTTTGTTTGTTAACTGCTCAATTAATTTCTGAACTGCACTCACTCAATAAATTTGTGAACTGACACTGTCCGATAAAAAAAAGTCTATTTATATCTGCGACGTGTTGTCTTCGTAATATCTCCTGCAAAGATCTGTTGTCAAATTCCAATGATAATCATTTGATAAACGTGTTTTGAAAGATTGCTTAATTAGTAATAGCCATGCAAAAATGTTGTTTGATATTAATTAATAACCATTGCTGTGTTTTTTAATGATAATCTCCTTTAACTTTCATTTATTTATAATAACATTTATTCTATTGTTGACACTCGCACATATATACGCACATATATTAGTTTTAACATTATTTTTTCTTGAATGAAAAGAGATTGGTATGTTTTTCTTTAACGAAAGATTATTTTAATAATATAATTTTAGATAAAATTATATGTGCCTATATCAATATAGGTACAATAGAAAAATATTAAGATTGCTAAAAGTTGTTCAGCTGAAGATAGGCTAAAAATTCAATCTCATACTAAACAGGTCAATCAGGCAGACATAGTACAAAGTGAATAAATTTATATTAATAAAATAATAATTTTTGATCCAAGTTTAAACTTAACTCATTGTTAAATAACATTTAATTTGTTTTAAAATTTTAAGATAAAGAGCTTTAAAATGAAAAATGTTTTAAACCAGTATTTCTTCATTCTTTTTGTTTTACTACTATGGAGAAAAAAAAAATTAACAAAAACAAAACAGAAAGTTTTATTTTCAAATGACCTAGTTCAGATTAATAACAGAGAGATGTTAATATAAAAACAAGAATCAGGAAGATAGAAAATGATTTTCATTTTTCTTTTATACAGCTGATTGCACAAAAATTGTTTTATTTGTATATATTAATGTTTTTGCCCTTAATTTTATTACTTTAATCTGTTTCATTAGTTTTCATTATTATAGCAAGAACTCTGCATATTATACTGAAACCTAATTTAAAAATAATGTAATTAAAAAAAAAAACCATCAACTATATAAAAAATGTTTCTAATCAAAAAAAATATTAATTTCATAGAAATTATTTTTAAACTAAATTATTTTTAACAAAAAAATAAGACAGAGGAAAAATGTAACAAATTAACATTAGAACTTTAATTTAGTATAATATTATCAATTTATCCAGTGTGATTTTACTTTAAAAGAAACTTTTACTATGATAAACAGATATAATAAGATAAAAAAAAAATTTAAAAACAAAATATTAGAAATAAAAATATAAAGAATTCTTTCAAAAATTCCTAAAGTGACCTATCTCTCCCTACATTGATTGCACCAAGTAAAAATCATTTAAAAATAATAGCAAAATAATGGCAAGCAAAAGATAGAATTTAAACCTAGAAATGGTAAAAGCAACAGTATCAATGACCACATGAGTTATACAAAAAATACCCCCCCCCCCAAAAAAAAAATTATACTCTATAGATTATTCATTTAAACAGGAACAAAATAACATAATTTTTTTAAAAAACAAAACAAAATGATAATAAATAATGAATATGTTACTAGCAAAGTGTGAAAACTGACATTATATAGAATATTAGGCATTTTACACAATGCCAAAAGTGGAAGTATGAAAGGCTGTTTTTCACAAATTTCCTAGACCCTATATAAAATGCCAAAAGGAAAATCGGCAAAGTATAATAAAATACTCCCAGCAATAATGTTTATTCTTTCATTTTACTATCTTTTTTTTTCTTTTGGAATTGGAATGATTCTAACAGTTTTGAGAATAGCTGCTGATCATATATATATAGGTGTGTGTGTACATTGTACACATTATATATGCCCAGTAGACAAAAATTAAAAATGTAAAAAATTTTAATTACATTTTTTTATTAATTATTATTTTTCCCAATTATGGATAAGTGAAATCATGGATATTGAAATTGGTGATAAAGGGAAGGATAGGGAGTCATATTTTTGTCTCATTAAATATTTTCTCTTTTAAGAGTAATTTCATTTTGGACTATACGTAACAATATATGTGATTAAAAAAAACAGAGAAGATTGGTGCCCCTAAGTAGAAAAATGCTGTATCTGATTTTTTTTTGTGTGTATTTCTCACATTTTCGCAAGTATCTTTGCAATAGAAGCCTTTTTCATACTCTGCCGAAAAACTATGCCATTCCTTATAATGCTTAGGTAGTCTATACAACACCTAAAAAAGTATGTAAAAAATTAAAATTTCATACTTTACCCAAAAATGTCAAGCATTGTATAGAATCCCTAGGCATTCTAGACAATGCATGTTTTTCACACTTTGCCAATAACTTGTACAGGTCACTTCTTCTAATCACAAAGAGCCCACTAGGTCACTAACTACCTAGAAAATTTAATTTACAGTGATCCAAAAGATAACGATGATGATAAGTGCTACCAGCTAGACCCAGGGAGAGAAAGAGATCTTTAACATTGTTCAGACAATTGACAAAAGAATAGACAAATGTCAGCCCAAAATAATTATAAATAATTTTAAAGTTTATTAAATCTAAAATATTAGTCAAACAAAATATGAAAGTTTGACCTAGATTTCACCAGCGGATTTATCAGAGAGAGTATGAGAATTAGGTAACATTAAATACTCTAGCAAATAAGTTTGTTTTCTCACCTAAGAATTAAGAGATTTATGTCTTCCTGCTAGTGATTCATATAAACAAAATTTCAGTTTTTCTTTATTTAGAGATTTCAAAAAAAACAAAAAACAATATTGTATGGAAGTCGACAAAATAGCAGTGATATTTTCCTACAAACCAATAAAACCTTGGAATTATAAGTGTCATTTGCCCGCAAACACCGATGAATGGCCAAATTCAAGACCACCAAGGTCGATTCCATCAAGAGAAAAAGTAAAGATTATGATATTACTTAATCAGAAAAATAGGAAAACCAAATCTCTACTGACTAAGAAAAAGACAACAATATACTTGATAAAACGCTAGCCAAAAGATTTACAGTCTGCAGGAAACATAAACCAAGCTTATCGAAATTAATTATAACGAAAAAGGGACAGTATTGGTTTTAAACCAATAAACACCACATGATCACCATTTCTTATGCTTGCTCAAAACTTATTAAAACAGGCAAAATTCACTATATGTATTACCATACTGCAAGCTAGAGTTGTGTATAAAATCCCCATCTAGTGCCTACTCATCCAATATCCCCAGACTAGTTTCTGGCTTGTGGCCTTCATCAGTAAAGAGCGTTGGATCTGAGAGCACTGTATCTAGATCTTAGGATCTAATGCAATCCTCCAGGTGCCACCTTTTATCTCTATTTAACTACAAAACTATGAGTCTTAAATTGAAAACACCATATCTTTTTCAATCCAAGCCCATCAGCTTATACAGTCATATAGGTCTGAACTTAGTTCAGTACCCATAAATTTTGGTGTCTTTGGTTCTTTAATAACCATAGCCACCAATATCCTATTAGGCAGGATTGCTTTTAAGCCAACAAACATCACATGATCACTATTTCTTATGCTTCCTTAAAACTTATTAAAACAGGCAAAAACTCATTATACGTATTGCCACACTACAACTTAGAGTAGTCAATGGAATGCCAGAAGGCTTGTGCATAAAATCTCCATCTAGTGCCTACTCAACCAATATCACTAGATTAGTTTTTGACTTGTGGCCTTCGTCAGTGAGTAGCCTTGGATCTGAGAGTATTGCGCCTAGATCTTAGGATTTAATGCAGCCTTCCAGCAGCCACCTTTTATCTCTACTTAACTACAAAACTATTGAGTCTTAAATTGAAAACACCATAACATTTTCTGAGTTTAGACCTATATGACTATATAAGCTGATGCGCTTGGATTGAAAATGTTAAGGTGTTTTTAAGACTCATAAGGTGGCTGTTGGAGGGTTGCATTAGATCCTGAGATCTAGGTGGTGCTCTCAGATCCAAGGCTCCTCACTGACGAAGGCCACAAACCAGAAACTAGTCTGGGGATATTGGACAAGTAGGTAATAGATTATAAAACTTGTAGTTTTGTAGTTAAGTAGAGATAAAAGATGGCTGCTGGAGGGTTGCATTAGATCCTAAGATCTAGGTGCAATGCTTTCAGACTAAGGCTCCTCGCTGACGAAGGCCATAAGCCAGAAACTACTCTGGTGATATTGGATGAGTTGGGGATTTTATGCACAAACCTTGCAGTGTGGCAATATGTACAGTGAGTTTTTGCCTGTTTGAAAAAGGGACAGGTGAATTAAAAGAAAATTAATAATATCTGCCCAAGCATTTATCAAGGGTTAGTAATATAAAAAGAGAATAAAACATTAAGCATATAAACTCACAATATACTCTTGGATAAATAAATTTAAAAATGTGAAACTTAAAATTAAGACTCCAATACACACTATAAATAAAATACATAATAAAATACTTGTGATATTCAAGAGTATGTATCACTTATATAGAGACAGGTTCCTTTTTTAGATTAACCGGAGACTTTAACATAGAGATTTAAGCCCTGATTTCAATATATGAAAGTTCAGTTAGCTTTCAGGTTTTATATTGTCCAAAGTTATTCCAGCGGGATGCGCAAGGTTCTTTCTAATTAGAGTACATCATGATGTTATTGGGTCTCCAGTAATCTGGCTGTAGTGTTCGAGGCAATTTTTAGGATCAGTGCTCACACAAGACAATTAGGTCATGTTCAAAACGAAAGGTTACTTTATTCAACTTATTTTAAGTTTCTTGTAGAGACTTCTTTCATTATTTTGTCTTTAACTTATATCTTTCTTATATATTTTGATATGCATTCTCTAATTTCCCCCCTGTAGTATTATTTTCTGTCTTTAACTTATATCTTTCTTCTATATTTTGATATGCATTCTCTAATCTCCCCCCTATACTATTTATCTGTATCCAATCTCTGCCCATTTCTATCTTTATTTCCATCTTATCTGTTCTAACATTATTTGAATTTAATTCATCTTTTATATCTTTTATCACCTCAACTTTCTTTTCTACTTCCTAATTTTTTTTAGTCATATCTTTTTCTACGATTTCTAAGCCCTCCTGACTTTTCTCAACTCTTTCCCTTATTTCTTATCTCATTCCTTTCATTTCCTTTATCATTTCAGCTTTGAACTCCTCCAACATTGCTCTATTTTCTTCCTTCAGAGCCTGCTGACTCCTGTTTCACTTCTTTCATCATATCTTGCTGACTTTGTTTTATTTCTCTATTTCCTTTTCATATCTTGCTGACTTTGTTTCATATTCATAATCATCTTCATCATCTGTGTCTCATTCTCTTCTTTTTCTACTATTTGGGGATTTTTGAAAGAAAAAAGGCTTTCTTCTAACAATACCCTCTTATCAATTACTTCCTTGACTTCCTTTTTGAAACATGATTAACCCCAATATATCTAACTTTTATTCTCAATTTAAAAATTTTTCACTTTAAAATATATAACTACTTAATATTTAACACTTTCTTACGTTCAAAAAGCTTTTATTACTGTTATTATTATTATTATAAAAATCCCCTCCCAAAAAAAACACTATTTAACTGTTTATTCAATTATTCATTTGAAAAAGACGAACCACCGACACCAATGCACACCACAACTAACACAAACTGATCTCTAATACTAAATCTTGCCTCACTACCTCTAAAATATTCCTCAACTGTCTGAACAAAATCTCGCATGGTTTTTCAATTCGAAGCCCTATATTGGTAGTGCTAAAATTTTAAGATCTGTTGTACTGGTCACTTCTTCACTTCTTTTGATCACCGAGGCACTACTAGGTCACTAACTACATGAACTTTTTAAAATTTTTTCGATGATGTTTGTTGCATGCGTATACGATTGATCATTTGAGAGCATCACTATAAAGACTAATTATTGTATATGAAGGTATAAATTGTGATAAGTAGAGTGAGTTATTTGAAAGATTAAAAAATTTTGTGTTTAATTGTTTGAAAGGTTTTTGTTCGCCATTTTAGGTATAGAAGTTTTGGAAAAAAAAAAAAAGGTTTTTTGTTGAATATGTATTAGTATAAGGATATTTATAAAAAAATTGTATGTAAGATTAATTCGTTTTTAGTTAAATTTGTTACTGAAGGTTTTTTTAAACTTTAAAACAATCATTTATTTTGAGAAAAAAGACAACGTTTAGGAGGCATAAGGTAGGAAAACACGTTTACAGTTTGATTGGTTTTGGAAAAAAGTAAAAATTATTCTTCCATGTAAGGGGATTTGAAGAATAGGAGAAGTATTATAAAGTCAAATATAAAATAGGTGACTTGGAAAATAAGAATATAGTTTACATTTGTATTGCACAATGTATATATAATCAGCAAAAAGGAATTAGGCGGGCGCTGATAGAGAGTACAGTGTGTGCTGAGATGTATCACTTGAAATGTGTGAATAAGAATAGGAAGAATGTAACAGATTTCTGGTTATGTAGTCATTGTGTATATGTGATAAAAGAGGTGAGAAAGTGGTTTCTAAGTGTAGGTAATCTAGAGAGAAAGTCAGGGGAGAGGGAGCAAAATGTAGTTATGGATGATAGGACAGATTAGTGGAGTGTCAGGAGTTATGGGTGGAGAAAGTAGTAATGCAATGGTGATGGTTAGCCAGAGAATAAGTAAGATAGAGGAAAAAGTGAAGAATGTAGAAGTAAAATTAAAATTTGTTAGAGGTGAAGTGTGAGCAGATAAAGGAATTATTGAGTAGAAATGATAAGGAAGAAATGGATAAGGAGGTCCAGAAGGTGGTAGAAAATGTTACAGATGGAGTAGAGAAAGTAGACTATGAGACAGTATTGATAGGAGATTCACTAATCAGAGAATGTGGAGATATAATTGCAAGGGAAAATAGAAGCAGGATGTAAGAATATGTTTGCCTGGAGCTAGAATTAGGGATGTGACAAATAAAGTAAGAAAGCAAGGCAGAGCCTTCAGAGAGAGTAATGGATGAGTATGTAGAATTGATTAGGAATTTGAGTAAGATTACAGGAAGAGTAGGGGTAGTTGGACTATTACCAAGATTTGACAAGAGCCATTTGTTAGATAGAGCATGTTCTATAAATGAGAGATTGAAAAAATTGTGTGAGAGAAGTAATGTTATGTTTGTGGATGTATGGTATTGGTTTATTGGAAAGAGCGAGTTATATAGTAAAGATGGATTGCACTTAGGAAAACAAGGAAGTGAAGTTTTAGGGAGTCTGATATTTAAAGAATATAAATCGGAAACTTTTAAAGGGGGGTGGGCTTTTAAATTGTAATATTATAAAAAAAAAAGAATGGATGGGATATAGGAAATAAGCAAAAGACGGTTGATTTAGATATAAGTGTAGACGTGGAGAGGGAATGGATCTGTAAGATTAATAGTAAGAAGGTTTTTTATAAATGTAATGGAGAAGAAAGAATTAAAAGAATTTATAAAAGAATAGTAATATAAAAAGAAATTGTTAAAATTGGGTTTTTGAATATGCAAGGTGGTAGGAGACCAGAAAAGTGGCTGGAATTACACGGAGCAATTGAAAATGAAGAGCTCGAGGTATTAGCAGTAGTGGAAACACATCTAAGAAGAGAAGAAGAACCTATTTTGGAAGATGTGGTAAGGCAGGGTATAAATAGAAAAGAAAAAAGGGGTGGTGGTATAGGTGTTATATCGAAAAAATATTTATTGTTAAATGTCAAGAATATTTGTGGTTTGAAATAAGGTTGGGTAGACAAGAATGATGGTGACTGTAGTGTATATAGCCACTGGAGATAGACAAACTATAATGGAGTGGCTCAGTAGTGTATATGAATGCCTAGTTAAGGATATACAGTTTTAAAGAAAAGGCGAAGAGAATAATGGTTACAGGGGATATGAATGGACATATTGGAAAAAAATTGGATGTAGATAATAAGAATGGTCAGTCTTTGAAGGAATTTTGTCAAAGGGTACATTTGAGCATTGGAAATTTATCAAATATTTACGAGGGACAATACACATGGTCTACGAATAATATATTTCACACAAGAGATTATGTATTGGTAGAGAAAGAGGTAATGAATAAAATACAAAATTAAGGTGTTTGATAATGAAGAGAGAGTATATAATAGTGATCATAACTTTATTATAATAGAAATGGTTAGTAATGTGATGGAGGATAGAAATAAAGATAGAAACAACAGTGAGAGATGTGGATGGAGAGTGAATGATAAGAATAAATTGGAAGAGTATAAAATACAAGTTGAAGAAGTCACGGAACAGTTGGTTGGGGATGAGTAAAATTACTGGTGTGGTGAAATAGAAAAAGTGGCAAATAGGGTTTTAGTTGAGAATATGCACAAGAATAAAAGTAATACAAAAAATGAGTTAGTAAAAGTGTAAAAGAGAGGAAAGAAGCATGCAGAGAATATAAGAGTGCTATTAAGAACAAAGAAAGTGAAAACAATATTAAATGCTAAATGGGAAAAGTACTTAGAAAAGAAGAAGTTGGCTAAAATGGATAATTGTAGAGAGAGGATGAAGTAGAATAGTAAATTGCTGGAGAATATCAATAAAAGTGGAAGAGATGGGAATAAAAAAATTTGAAATTACATTAAAAGGAGAAATGTAGGCGGAGAGAAATAGTATTAATAGATGATGAGGGGATAGAGTGTAGCTCTAGAAAAGAGTTAAAGAGAATCTTAAATAGATATGTAATGAATATAGAAAAGATGTTAGATGTGAAGGGCTTAGTGATAGAAAACATGAAAGCATTTAGTAATGGGAATATTAGGTTCATAAAAAGTGGAAAGGCGAGATATTTAGGCAGATGGGCAGCAGAGATGGTAATAAAATTTAGGGCATAGAGCAGAAGCAAAGTTATTATCGTGTTTTAATAAGATGGCAGAGAAGAGTTTTTCCGGGTAGTTGGAGTAATACAAGAGTAAGATTATTATTTAAAGGAAAGGGTAAGGATCATAGAAAGTTAAATAATTATAGACCGATAGCGGCAACATCAATTTTATATAAAGTTTTCTCATATATAGTGGCTGGAAGAGAATAATGTAGAGGGTGAAATGCAAGGAGGTTTTAGGTCAGATAGGTGTATAGGAGATAGTTTAAGTTTATTTGTAGTTACACATATAAGTAGGAATTCAGGTAGATCACTATATATGAGTTTTATAGATACAGAGAAGGCATATGATAAAGTAAATAGAAATAGATTATGGCTAAGTTTAGCAAATTTGGGAATGGATGAAGCTTTAGTAAATATAATTAAGAAATTATATGAAAATAATTACTATACTTATCCATTAGGGGATATAGAATCAGTTAAAGTTAAAAATGGAATGAGATTAAGGCAAAGATGCCCAATGTTACCTATTTTGTTTTTGTTGTATTTGAGTGAAATGGAGAAAGCAATACAAAGACTAGGATGAGGGATAAAAGATACCGTTAATGGGTGGCAAGGGAGTATATATTTTGTCAGGTCTTTTTTTGCGGTTATTTTTTTTGTGTGCAGAAAGAAGAGAAGATATGGAAGTTATGCTAAGGACATGTGTAAGGGTGGGTAAAGAGATGGAAATTAAATTTAGTGAAAAAAAAATCGGATGATGATTAATAATGGGGAAAGAGAAGATATAGAATTTTTATTGGGGAATATAAAGTTAAGTGTAGTGGATAGATAAGGTTATTTGGGAATCATCTTAAGTAATCAGGAAAATTGCTTGGTTGAATGGGAGAAAAAATTGGTAAATGAAGCAAAGAAAAGAAAGGGATTGATAAAGAAAGTAAGTGTTTTCATATAATAAATATGATGTAGCTAGAATTGTATGGAAGAGAGTTGTAGTAGCAGAGTATTAGATTACTGAGAAAAAGTACAAAGAGAAGTAGGAAGACATGCATTAGATGCAGATGTGTGGACAGCAAAGGAATCAATTCAAGGAGAAATGAAATGGTCAGGTTTTTATATGAGAGAGAGAAAAAGTAAAATGAAAATGTTTGGTAGGTTGCAGTTTATGGATAATAACAGAATAGCCAAAATAGTATTTAATTGGTTTGAGTAAAAGGCAGGCAACAAGATGGGTGAGAAAGGTAATGTGGTATGCAGAAGATTTGGATAAAAAATTTATATCAGTGTACTTGTACAAAAGGTGGGATGATTGTGTTAGGAGGATTGTTTTGAGTGTTATAGTGGTAAGGAATGGGATAAAAAAATAAATGCATTAATAAGGAATAGATAGTTGGAGAGATGGAGAACTAGTATGGAGAGTAAAAAGAGTTTAAATATATATAGAAGTAAACAGAACATTGAGTGCGAGTTAATTTATGATAATAGCAAGGAAAGTAGTGTATAGTTTAAGGCTTGAATGGGATCTTTAGCAACAAGAAAATATATATACATAAATAGAAAAATATGGGTGATTTAGTCTGCCAATTGTGTAAGAAAGGCATAGAAAATATTAGGCATCTGTTAATTGAATGTAAATGCTTGAAAGCAGAAAGTGATTATACAGAAAGTGGGTTATTGATTTTTACGCTGGGTTTGGGAAAAGATAAGGGGGATTTAGATATAAAGGCCATAGAGTTGGCAAAGATTATGTTGTGGAAACGAGATGGAGCAGAGTTGACAAAGATTATGTTGTGGAAATGGGATGGAGCAGATTATAAGAAAACTTAGAGTGGGAAATGAAAACTGGCTAACAGATTTCTCTGGGCATAGTTGCTGAGATTCCTGACTCTAAGAAGAAATCACAGAGCATCACATCACATATACGGTGAGCCAAAAGTTAACGACGATGATAAATGCTACCAGCTAGACCCAGAAAGAGAATAACTTTAACATTGTTTAGACAATTTAGAAAAGAACCCAGAGACAAGCATTAGCCCAAAATAATTATAAACAATTTTAAATAAATCAATTATTTTATATAGCGCGATGTTTTATAAACTGTAATAGCTAAACAGCATTAAGCTGTTGCACATGCGCTTTGCAGATTTTAACTATAAATGACTAAATACAAACACTTCAAACACATGATAAAGTCTTTGGGAAAAGATAGAATGGCCATTCTATCTTTTCCCAAAGACTTTTATCTTTTCCCAAAGACTTTATCATGTGTTTGAAGTGTTTGTATTCAGTCATTTATAGTTAAAATCTGCAAAGCGCATGTGCAACAGCTTAATGCTGTTTAGCTAAAACAATTTTAAAGTTAATTAAATCTAAAATAAATACTAGTCAAACAAAGTATGAAAGTTTGATCTAGATTTCTCCAATGGATTTATCAGAGTGTATGAGAGTAAGGCAACATTAAACACTCTGGCAGATAAGTTTGTTTTCTCACCTAATAATTAAAAAGGGTTTATGTCTTCCCGTTAGCGATTTATATAAACAAATTCCAGTTTTCCTTTATTTAGAGATTTCAAAAAAGAACGATCTTGCACGGAAGTCAACTTAACAGTGCAATCTTTTCCTGTAACCCGACGAAATTTCGGGATTACAAGTGTCATTTGCCCGCAAAACGTTTAAGACTACCAAAGTTGATTCCATCAAAAAAAAAAAGAAAAGATTACAGTATTACACAATCAGAAACATAGGAAAACCCAAATCTCTACTAACTAAAACACAATAATATATTCAATAAACCGCTAGCCAAAAGATTTGCGGTCTGCAGGAAATGCAAATCAAGCTTATCTAAACTAATTATAATAAAAAAGGGACAGGTGAGTTAAAAGAAAACTTAATATCTGCCCAAGCATTTATCAAGGGTTTATTAACCCTTGATAAATGCTTGGGCAGATATTAGTAGTTTTCTTTTAACTCACCTGTCCCTTTTTTATATAAAAGAAAAAAAAAATACTAAACATATAAAATATAAACTCGCAATACACTCTCGGATAAATTTTAACAGAAAATGAAATCTTAAAACTAAGACTCCATACAACAAATAAAATACATAATAAAATAGTGATATTTAAAAGAGTATGTATAACTTATTATAGACAGGTTTCTTTTTAGATTAAGCTGAGACTTTAACATAGAGATTTAGCTAGAGATTTAAACCCTGGTTTCAATATTCAAAAGTTCAGTTACCATTCAAGTTTTAGTTTGTCCGTAGAGTTGGTATTTGGTCTCCAGTAATCTGGCTGTAGTGTCCGAGGCAATTTTTAGGCACCATGTTCAAACTAGACAATTAGGTCATATTCTTGAAAGCACAATTATGGAGCTCCAAGGTTGTCTTGGGATTGTTTAGCACTGCATATTTTTTGGAAAGTTGCTCATGATATGTATTTTTGGCATGGCGACTGGATGGTCGCTACATCCAGTCACTACTATCACTGCAAATAGTAGTACTATTAGCAGTCTGCAGAAATCCAATTTCTGCGATCTGCATTGAGCAATTAGCAAATATGAAAATTAGAATCACTCCAAACAAGAAACGCAATTAGAAGCCAAATAATAATAAGCAGAAAAATAAAAATACAGTCAAAAAGCCAGGGCTATTTATGTGAATTGTTATCACCTGTCTAATTATTAATTAAAAGTTTCTGACCAGGGTAAATCTCTATCTCCTGCTTAATCTTAATTTTAAAAAAACATCTGACCAGAACTCTTATCTTATTCAAAATAATTAAAAAAAAAATAAGTCTCAGCTTTTAAAAATAGATTAAAACCAACAAAATAAAAAGAAACTTTGATTGCTTTTAATTACTGTAATGAAAAAAAAAAAAACAAGAGACAAAAGAAAATTATTTTAAACTAAAATCTATTGAAAAAATAAAATCACAGAATTTTAAAATATAAATGAGTATGTACGCTATAACATACAAAACTTTTAAATAGATGTTAGTTTTAATTTCGCAATGATTGCCTTTGAAGCGGATAAATTATCCAGTTCAATATACAAAGGCACACAAACATTAGATAGCATAGGGAATAAGAAATAAATAAATATATATATATGCACACACAAAAAAATAAACAAATAAAAAACACATTGTTTTTAGATTTAAGAGAGGACGTTTTAAAATTATAAAAAAAGTAATGAAAAATGAATATTTTTTATTTAAAATTCAATGATCATGAAATAAATTGTGAATGAAATTTTTAGAAAAAAATTGAGTAATCATAAATATGGATTAATCTTAGCTTCTAATAGTAATAATGGTGTTATTACAAAAAATTCAGAAATAAACTAGGATGGATATAATAGTAATAATAACAAGTCAGGTATCACATGACTTATATATAGCTTGCACTTACAAATATGTAAAATTAAGAGCGTGCTAATAGCTCTAAACAAGCTTTTTTTTTATTTATTTATGATAAATGCTACTACAAGAGAAGGCATTCAAATCATTTTTATCTTGGATTGTCCCCATCCCCAGACCGGTTTCAACCTATGGGTCTCTTCAGTGAGGAGTTGGGACATAAGATCTAAAAAACCAACTCAAGCAAAGCATTTATCTAAAAGATAATTGTTAGAAGAAGATCTGAAACTTTTAGACATCTACATGTCTTTAAAGTCAGCTCTCCAACTGAAAAAATCATATGGGCCTGAACTTAATTCAGATACTCCATATATTAGTAGGCTTAGCTCTTTAATTTAGCTAAAGCCACAACAGCAAAATAATAATAGTAATAATAACTAGTCAGGTGTCACATGACTTATATATAGCTTGCACTTACACTATAACGACAACAAATCACTTTTCTAGCTCACATAATATATAATAAATAACAACAGTTCTCTATTCTGGTGCCATCTATAGAAAACTTGATTAAACAGTGATTATCAGATATTAAGAGCATTTAAATCTCTATTCCAGGGAAAGGCTTGGGATTGAAAGCTGTAATTAATGCACGTGTGTTTTATTGATAAAGACAAAAGTCAGAAACTGTTCTAGGGATAAAATTTAAATGTACTAAGGTCTGGTAAACATTAATTACTCAAACTTATTACATATAATACTAGAATAGA
This sequence comes from Epiperipatus broadwayi, assembly GCA_028023455.1. Lineage (NCBI taxonomy): Eukaryota > Metazoa > Onychophora > Udeonychophora > Euonychophora > Peripatidae > Epiperipatus > Epiperipatus broadwayi. Next base: position 10,089,381 of record JAQFVV010012404.1, read on the forward strand.
GAACTGATTTTGTTTTATTGTTTGATATAAAGATTGTAGTATATGCTACAAAAATGAAATAATACACATTTTTTTTTAAAAATATATTGTAAAACTAAGCAATATATAAGGATGACATTTCTGCCAACTATATATGCATTAAGTCAATGAATGAAAGCCTCCCATGAATGGCTTTAGGCTAATTTATCTTGTTCTTAATACAAGGCAATACAGCATTTAACTATTCACTAGTTGTCTATACTCAAGCTGTTATTATATGCAAACATGTATGGGTTCCAGACTATCATTTGATGACAACCTTTTGAAGAACTGTCTAATATTAAATGGAAATTATTGAACTTTGTGAAGTTAGAAGAAATAAAAAGGAACAAATATTGGCAGCACAAGTAAAATTGATTCATTACAAATAAAATATGAAAGTACAACATTAAGGAGTTTGATAGAGTTTAGACAGAGCAGCAAGATTAGTTATTCAACTTAATGGAAGATACCAAATGCAGATAATTCAGCTTTATGTAACAACCAAGTTCTCATAGAGATGAAGTAGATTTTTATATGGAAGAACAAAAGGTTTTTGATCAAACCAAACACTTTAAAATTGTCATGGAAGACATTAATGCTAAAATTGATAAACAATTAAAAGATGAAAGTGCTGTGGGTAAATTTGATTATAGTGCTAAAATGAGAAAAGAAACAGACTTGTGGATCTCACAGAAAAAGAAAAATTTTGTATTATGAATTCTTGAAGAAAAATGCTAAACAACAATGGACATGGAAGCACCCAAATGAAAGTTCAGAAGAAATAATTATATTTTGACTACTAGAAAATATGTATTTCAAGATTGTAATAAATTTAACACAGGAAGTAATCATTGATTAATGAGATATGATATGTGTTAATATAAAACTAAAGACAAAATTATTAGAAAACCAGAATTTATAGTTGATATTACTAATCTTCAGAAATATTCTATTGAATTTAAATTAGAACTTGTAAATCAACATAAATTATTAATAGATTTTAAAAGATAATTCAGATGATATCAGTTATATTGATACATTATTAAGAACTGTAACAAAGATAACTAGGATAAAAAAGCAATAATTGACCAGCTAAATTTCTATTGAGACAAAATAATTTATGAAGAAAAGAAGGGATATGAAAATATATAAAAATGATTGCATTTCAAGAATTTTATAAAATGGTATGAAAAAAACTAATAATGATAAAAGAAAATATAATGCAAATTAGCCAGAAAGTTGTAGAAAAGAAAAAAGCATCAGATATAGAACATTATGGTATTGGTAGTAAACTTATTTCTGCAAAAATAAGAAAACATGGAACCACTACTAAAAAGAGAGATGACATCATGAAATGTGTAGAAGAGTTCTATAAAAAATTATTTAGAATAAAAAGGATCCCCTATAATTACATTTTCTAAATTGTCTGCAATTAAATCTATGAAGAAAAAAATGGCAGGTAAGGATGGAATTACAATTGATATCTTGAAAGAAGCAGGTAAAAAATCACAAATTGTTGGCAAAATTATATACCAAATGTCTAAATAATAAAGATGTACCAGATGATTGGAAGAATGCATTATTATAAATATTAATATTTAAAGAATGTGAAAAAGAAAATATTAGAAATTACAGCCCTTTCAATCTTTTATCAGCTCTATACAAAATTTTTATCAAGATAATTACAGCTTGTCTATAATGAACCTTATCAACTAAAAGAACTAGCAGGATTTAAGTGATTTTAGCATAGTGGATCACATCCAAATATTGAAAGAAGTTATAGAAATGAACAATGAATAGAAGTTCCCATTGTGCTTTGAATTTGTAGATTATAAAAAGGCATTTGATTCTATAAGCATTTCTTCAGTGAATAAAATGTTGGATCATCGAGATATAGACCCAAGATAGTCATATTCTGAAAAATATCAAAATGCAACACCAATAATTTGATTATATAGTGATACTAGAAAGATTAAGATTGAGAAAGGTATAAGAAAAGGTGATTCTATATCTCCAAAACATTTTACAGCAGTCTTGCAATATTTTGTGGATTAAAATGGGAAACTAAAGAGTAAAAATTGAGATTATTTATATCATCTAGATTTTGCAGATAATGTCATTGTTTTTGCAAATAATGGTTCAGAACTACAGGAAATGTTGCAAGAATTATCAGATAAAAATCTAAAAAGACTAAAGTAATGTCCAATGGATTTTCTCATAAGAAGAAAATAAGGATTAATAATGATAAATGAGAAGTTAACATAATCAATGAAATTAATTGTAGAATTAAACTTGAATGGAATGCTTTTGGTAGAAATAACTTAATATTAAAAATTGTCTTAATAAATGCGTCTTACTAATTCTTATGTATGGATCTGAAATTTTGACATTTAACAGAAGAGCAATATAGATGTCAGACTACTCAATAAAGTTTGGAGATGTGTGTTAGTAAAAAGAAGGGATCAAAAATGATATTCATGAATGAGAGAACAAACAAGTGTTAATGACATCAATGAAAGATTAAGAGATTAAAGAGAAACTGAGTTGGACATATTGTTAGACGAGATGATAGTAGATGGTCAGTTGAAATCTTAAACAGGACTCCAAAAGATGGCAAAAAAACCTAGAAAGAGATCACATGTGAGATGGATGGATGAAATAAGGAAGTGCTGGAGTTATATGAAAAATAGAGGTTAGATATTCAGCTGGATTAAATTTGGAGAGACTTTCATCCTACAATAGATAGATAACATTTGAAAATGATAAATATAAAAAACTGAAAAGAAGTACCTTGAAGATGATAATATCCCAATTTCTATAACTGTTTCAATCAAATAGTGGTTTGAAAAATTATGAAAATGATGTTATATAATTTCCATGATCTTTTCAATCATCTGATTTAAATATTATTGAGCTTTTGTGAGCCATTCTTGAAAAAGTGAGAAATTCATGATATAACATTTTTCCTTGTAAAGACAAAATCAAATCTCAAAATGACTGGATTTACTAAAGATGAAAAAAAATCATGTGTAGTCAAAAATCAATGCTTACTTAAGAGACATTTGGTAGAATTTTAATCAAAAAAAAAAAGCAAATTCTATTGGAACCAATCACTTGGTAAAACCAACATCCCAATGAAAAGATAATGCTAGAAATATAAAAGCTCAATAATGTTGACCAAAACCATATCCTGTGAAAGGTTCATCATTTTTTCTGTTACTCTCAATAACTGTGAATATAGTGATAAAACAATTACAATTTAAGCTAGGCATATTATTGTTCTATTTGTTCAATTATTGTTCTACATATCATATTACAACTGCAAACTAATGAATATAGTGTTTATTCAATCAAAAAATTATTTTATTTTCATCAGTAGGAAATTAATTTAAAAATCTTTAGATTATGAATTAAAGTAAGGCATGAGAAATAATTAAGAAAATAGAAACAATAGTAAAAAATATAAACAATTGAAATTAAAATATGAAAAAAAAAAAAAAATGCAAATTAAAAATAATTAAAAAAGATATAAAAAAACATAATAAAATAAAAATTGTTTTAAATTACAAATTTATTATAATAGGCATTGTAAATCTTTAATCACAATGATTAGTTAAATTTTCCCAGGAAAAAAATTAACTTATGGCTAATTGCTAATGAAGTTGTGATGTTTAATCACTCTAACAACAATTTAAATCTAACATCAATTTAATTTATCTAACCTAATTTTTTTACTTTACTCAGCTGAGAATCAATTTAGATATCTTTTAATTCTTGAGTCATCCCCTATTCTACCTTGCATTAATTCCATAAAACAAATATTTTCACAATTTTATAGTTAATGCAGCACTACCTTGTATATTTAGTTAAAATTATATTTACTTGCTTTTCATTTGCTCAATATAAAGACTTACTACCATTATTTTTTACTATTGCCTAATATATATCTTTTAAAATACAAACTAAACATTAGACATGCAAAGAAATTGCAAATAAACAAATTATATATTATTGTTTTTAAGGAAGATTCAGTGATATATCAAAAAAGAATTACAAGTACAAAATGATGAATGAATCACATTTATCAAAAAACATGACAGACAATAATCAAGTGAAAAATGAAAATTTTTATGCATTTCTCATAAACTACAAAAAAAAAACAAAAAACCTGAAAAATTATTTAAATCACATAATGCATACTATTCTTGTGAAACATCAAAAATACCTATATTTGGCATAAAACTAGTCATTAAAAAATGTTTTTTGACATATTATAAGATCTGCATAACTATATAAGCAAGTTATCTAGGATCCAGAAATTTTAGTGTAATTTTAATCCCAAATTATTAAAAAAGTAAATTATTGACATACAGGTACAAAATTCAGTGCTCCTCATTGAAAAAAAGTCAAAATGCAGAAACTTGCCTGAAAATTTGGATACAGCTTTAGCATCAAATATTCACTAATTATTCAAAATTACTATAAATAGATTTGAAGTAGAATAAATGTAACTATAAAATATAATATATAAGTTTTTTAAATAATGGTTTTATGTAAGCAGCCGACTAAAAAGTAGAAAAATAATGTAATATGACTAAAAAACATGTCATTTCATAAAAACATTTAAATGTTTTTTTATAATCAGATTAATTTATTTTTCTACTTTTTAGTTGGCTGTTTACATAAAAGCATTATTTTAAAAAAATCTTTTTTTTTTTTACATATTATTTTTTTACTTTTTAGTTATAATCAATATTTTAAAGAATGGTTAAAACTACAAAAAAAATCTGATAAGAATTATAATTTAATAATATGTGGAAATAAAAAATATGCCCTCTAACAAACTAATTCTAAATTTAATTATCATGTGATTGTCTACTATATAAAAAATGTATTGCCTTTTTTATTAACTACAAATTAAATCAATATTAACAAAATTATATTTTACAAATGTAATGTTTCACCAGATTTTTTTTATTTTAATTAAGAGTTAAATTAATATTAACAAAATTTTATTCTACAAATATAATATTTCCATTGGCTAAGTTGTTAAAGGAGTTTTCCTGGGAAACATAAAAATGTGAATTAGAATTCTAAACGTGAGTGGATTTTTTCCATGATTAAAAATTCAAAAATGTGGACATACAGACAGAATAAAAGCATTTAATTTAATCCAATTTTGAAATCTATATATTTCATAATAGATAATACTACCTCTAAATAAATACATGATTATATAATAAAAGCATAGCAATTATTTTATCAGTAAACCAATAAGCAAGCATAATTTCTTTAAAATATTTTTTCTAAGAAAGATTTTAGGATATAAGGATTAACACAATATACAACTTTCTCTAGAGATGCTATATGTTACAACAACAACAAAAAAGTATGGCTTCTATAACAAAAATGACAGGACTGAAATGTCAATTTTCTGATTCAAGATTCTCTTCAGACCAGTTCTTCAAACAACCCCCCCCCCTCATTATTTTCTAACTTAAGACCACTTATCACTTATTTTTAATTCCCAATCACCACTCCATAAATATTTCCTATTTTCTTATATTAAATCAATTCAATTAATATTTCATATTCTTAAACTTTCTATTCATTATATCTGTCCAATCCACTCTCCCAAATTCTACTTGTTTTCTACTATAATCATGTTTTCTATTCTTAATATAATATTATACCCAAACAAATCATTTAACAATAATCCAACATTAAAGATCTAAATTGTACAATATAAAAAAATGCTGCTTAATTAATGAATTTCTTATATTACTATTTTTATTCATTCTAATAAATCATAACTATGGAACCAAATAAGTGTAATAACATATACGAATAATGTTTAATTGTAACTGAAATATTTACATCACACTATCTCCACTGGAGTCTTGTGGCATAAAAATTAACTCATATGTCTGTCATGACTCCAACTTCTACTTTATTAAATCCATGTGAAATATGGAAATTTTTCAAGTACTGATTGGCTAAGGAATATTTGAACTGTATAAGAATACTGTATTACATTTTAGTTCATTTCTCTGCTGAGAAATTCAGCTACACTTTTACTCTATGATCATTATTTAATAAACGCTATTTTTCCTATTATCTAAACACCATCTTCATTTTCCTAACAACATAACTCGTATTATGTATGCTTTCCATATTAAAAATTCTCATAAACTATCAAACTTATAAACAATTTTCTCCTTTGTAAAAAAAAAAATGCTAACATGTTTTGCAGCTGCTTGTAAACGAGGTTGATCATTCAAATTCGAGGGGGGGGGGGATACTGTACAGTATATTATTCAGACAAATACAAATGTAGAAAAGTAGAGCGCATAATTAATCACGTGACCGATAGAACTCCTAAGATGATTAATAAGGGAAATGATCTCATCAATACATTAAGCGATATTTAAATATCACACTTAATTAAGTTAGTACTATTCTTATTATATACACACAAGTAGTTTAAAAATAAAACCAATTTCCATTAAACGAACTTAATTATTCTCAACATATTTACAAAAAAAATCCTGGTTTTTTTTTTTGGGGGGGGGGGGGATTATTTATAAATTTTTAATCGAATAAAAATTTAGCCAAATTAAGATTCATTAATTTTTAATTTCCGAGAGCTATTTCAGTAAATAAAAAAAACAGGGACTTTCAATATGGGATGAATACCACAAATTCCTATTTTAAAAATGGAATCGTCGAAAGCGGATATAGGAAAATATAAGAAGAGGATAAAGATAGATTAATCCAAATAATTAAAATTTAATAATATTTAAAATAATAACTTAAAATGTACACCAAGAACTTACCTACAACCATTAGAGTAAATTCGAAGCCCCGTTTGACTGATTTTCGGTAAACCTGATTTGGTAAATTCGCAAATCCTACATATCCGTCCAAGGTAGTTGTGGGTGAAATTGGGCCATCTTTTTCCTTCTCCTTCTCTTTACAATTAAGGGCTATATCTTTAGTTGATAATCCGAGGTTTTCATTTCGAAGAAAAAATTCTCTTCGGGCTTGCTAATCAACGGGAAGGGAAAAATAAGACAAAAATTAGTTTTTTCAAAATATATATTTTTTATTTAAAAGAGAAATTTCCACAAACAACAAAAAATATATATTAATAACATCATACGTAATATCAACTTACTTGCCCCTCAGATACAAAATCTTTAGCTAATTCTTGAGCATTATATTTTGCATTTAAGCGCTCTATTGAAGCATACCGCGGTTTTTCAGTCAGTGGAAGTTTGATTGGATTATCTTTTTCCATAGACAGGGAATCTTTATATTTAATTTCATCCAACGCTACCTTATTACTATCTGCAGTGCGTCGAATTCTTCTCTCTCTCTCTAAATTCAGAGAAGGATTAAGTCGAAGCATAGCAGAATCCATGGAAGAAAATCTTTATCAAATCCAATGAGAACAAAGATCCGTTCTAACTCATCGATTAAAAACCTACTACTGCACATGAGCCGAAAAAATTAAGGCGGGGTGACACATTAATTCACTCCAATAACTAAGCAACGGAGTCGATCAATGACCATACAACTGGCATACGAGTAATAAATTCTTGGGCGCATATAATACACACACATTCTCGCACACAGTAAACAGTAGCACTTAACAATAAGTTCAGTTATAGAAAATAGATTCAAAATTTATTAATCAATCAATATTAATAAAAATTTACTTACTGCTTTTTAGTAGTAGATAGTCCCAGAGATGAAATGCAGCATGTAAAAGAGAAGACAATTATTTAAGGAGAGGTAAAAAATAAAACAAAGTTAAAACTGAATAAAAATATATATTGGCGGTTAAGTTTCTATTAGCAGTTTATTTTTTTTTTTTCAGACAAATATAATTTATAATTATTCAATAGGTGGAATGTGAAATAATTTTTATACATTATTTTAAATAAAAACTCAAATTGTTCTCTCTAATATTTTTTAAAAAGTTCCTACATTCAAAATAAAATATAAACTATTAAAACAGATAGTTGTTAAACGGTTTCAGAAAATTATTATTTTAAAATCTTTAAATTAAAAATAAAAATATATATTTTTAGTAAGAAATGCTTTAAAAATACTAGCAATTTATTACACCAATATAGTAATTAAAACGTAAAATTATATTTAGTACAAATAGTAATCACAACTAGCACCAATAATTTAAAACTTCAAATTAAGAATACAAAAGAAAATTTGGAAAATAAGAGCTTTAAAAATAATTTTAAAACTTTATAATTTCACTGCAGTTATTTTAGATTAAAGTATCAAGGGCTTGCAAAAAGGAACCAACAAACATCCCATGTTTAATAAAGACGGATGTTTGCTTTCAAAAGTGACATTACCTTGAAATTGTTCAATTTCTCTGACCTCCTGAAGCTAATTATTTTTAAAGCAATATGGTAAAATGTTTTTATCAAAAACGCTAGCAAAATCAGTCAATAGCATACCCGTTTTACTCATTTTTACACGTAAGCTTAGCCGAAATTCACCGCCAACAGTAACCTACAGTGCGCATTCTCAAGCAACGATTTCCATTCTCTCTTCCTTCACGCACTTGACGAGAAAATAATTGTCGTATGAATGACTTAGAGCGGTAAGGAAGTTTTTTTTTTTGATTGAAAGAAAATGAACAATAACAAAAAAAGTAAATTGTAGAATTATCTCCATAATGTTCAAACTTTTCTTAAAGATTTTATGCTAACATCCAAAAAGTATTTGTAAAAATTAAAAAAAGACATTTAATACTGTTAGAAAAATTATCGTCATGGCAACGACATACAAAATATCCTTTTAACGTATTTAGTTGACTTATTTTGTTTTTGTTATAATTTAAAGTCATGGATAAATACGATAAAAATAGACAAATTGGTGAAGGATCTTTTGGAAAAGCTTTTTTAGTTACATGCAAAACTACTAATAATATATATGTAATGAAAGAGATAAACATATCCAAAATGAGCCCGAGTGAAATAAAAGAAGCTCGTAGAGAAGTTGAAGTTTTGTCCCAGATGAATCATATAAATATTGTATCCTACCGAGAATCATTTGAAGAGTTTGGCTATTTGATTATTATTATGGATTATTGTGAAGGTGGTGATCTTTATACTCGCATTAATGGACAACGGGGAATAGCATTTAGTGAAGAGCAAATCCTTGATTGGTTTGTTCAGTTATGTCTAGCTTTGAAACATGTTCACGACCAGAAAATTTTGCATCGTGATATCAAATCTCAGAATATTTTTTTAACTAAGGATGGCATTATAAAATTAGGAGATTTTGGTATTGCACGTGTGCTCAACAGTACTACTGATTTAGCACGGACATGTATTGGTACACCATATTATTTGTCCCCAGAAATTTGTGAAAATAATCCTTATAATAATAAAAGTGATATTTGGTCGCTCGGTTGTGTGCTATACGAATTAACTACTTTAAGGCATGCATTTGAAGCCGGAAATATGAAAAATTTAGTTCTAAAAATTATTCGTGGATCCTACCCTCCTGTTCCTTCTCGTTATAGTTATGATTTACGTAATTTAATTTCACAACTTTTTAAAAGAAATCCCAAAGATCGACCTTCTATCATTTCTATTTTAAATAAACCTTTCATTAAAAAACGTGCCGTCAAATTTTCAAATGTGTCTTCATTTTCGCATGAATCGAACAATAAGCAATCGGACATTCCCAAGAATATTAACAAAAATGGAATCAGTAAGCCTGCAGCGAAATATGGTATTTCATTAGCAAAGAGACGGCAGTCCGTCATAGAAGAGAAAAAACATAAAGCTGCATATATTAGTCATAAAACAAGCGAACTAGCTTTGTTAAAAAAAAATATATTGGCAAAACAAAGAATGAAAAAACGTCTTGGTGTGAGATTTGAAAAAAACAATGCTAGGATAGAGTGGAAGAATATAGAAGACAACCAAGTTAATCGTGATGCAGTGCAAAGAGAGGTTGGGAATTATGATTACTATAACTTTTTATTAGATAACATTGGTTTTTTACATAAGAAATGCGAGATTTATAATACCAAAGAAAAAAATTATCTAAAAGAACCAGTAGATTTAATCCAGATTAGAAATAAAGCCATGCTAGCAGAAGAATTTTTTAAACGCAAACAGCAAGCAGAAATCAATAAAGCTAAAGTTGCTTATGATATGGGAATAAGCATATCTCCTTTCCCAGAAAGAGCCATGTCTCCTGATAATGTTTGCCAAGTACATGACAGTAAGAAAAATGAAGAAGAATATTTGTCTCGCTTAAAAGCTATAAGAATACAAAATATGTATGAGCAGCAAGCCATAAGAGAAAAAATTACAGCAGATTGTAAAAAAGTAAATGTCGACCTTGGGGCTAAAGGGGATTGTAATCCATATATTTCATCAGAGATTAATAAACATAAAATGGATATTTTGAGATGCCAATCAGAAATGAGAGCTGCCAAAATAAAAGCTAAAATAGAAGAAAGACGGAAGGAAGCTTATGAAAGGGAAAAACAGCAGTGGAAAGAGCATTTGGAAATAAAAGGACTAAGAAAAGTGTATAATGAAATAAATATGGACAGTGGCAAAAATTGTATTTTGCAAAATACTGAAGAAACTAATAAATGTGAAGAATTACATAATATAAAGCGTGAACGAAGTCATTGGCAACCAATGGTTTGTATTCCATTAAATGAATATCCTCTTGAACAAACAAGATCAGAAATGGAAGAAACAAGTGTAAATGATACTGTTATCACTAATCCTTCACAGACTATTATTTCAGGATCTGTGAAAAGCACACATCAAAAAGATCATGAAGTTAAGGAATTGCCAAACATTATTATTAGTAATACTACTGTAACTTTAAATTCAGATATGATAACAAATCATAAAAATATTTCTGAAGATTTCAGTTTAGTTTTAGAAAGCACTATACAAAATCAAAATAACTATACAAGTAATAAAGAAAGTTCTTTAGAAAATAATGCAGTTTCTTTAGATGTTAAATCTTACGATCTCATTAATGAATGTGAAATACAGAACAATGAAGAGAAAGATGGAAACATTGCTGCTTTATGTTGTAATACAAATGACATTACTGATAGTCATACTACATGTTTTATTGCAAATGATGTTACTGAAAAAATAGAAAATGAAATGAAAGTAAAAAAAGATGTTGAATTAAATCATAATTCAAAAAATCACGGAGAATCATTATTAAGAACTTGTTCCTTACCCGATTTGACCAAACTGACATTAAATTGTTCATTTGATCTAATCATTCCAACTGAAGCCATCACCAAAAAAGACTGGAATGATGTAAGTATTTATTGATTTATCTACCACCATTTTAGAGGTGATAAAAAAAGCATCTCTCCATTGATCTAGTGTAAGCTTGAATAATCAGTGACTACTAGATGTTTTATCTTCATGAATTTATTTGATTGCTAAATGTATATAAAATTTCTATACTTAATATTTGAATCTCTATCTCAGATTTTCTAGCTTTTGTCTTTATCAATGAAGCCTGGGATTCAAAGTGGCAGAAATACATATATGAATCCAGAAATCATTTTTAACTTCGCTTACTTATCAAGTTAAAAACTTGCAATTTAAGTCAGACTTAGATTTTGAACCCCAAGTTGAATCGTATCTTCATTTTTTTGTTAACTATAGCCATCTTATTCTTTGGTTCCTAATGTTTATAATGACAACAGATTAACAAACATTCAGTTTAACACTATAAGTCAAATGCAGTTTTTCACTTTATTGCTGATCTGAGTAACCAATCGGTGATTGTTAGTTGCATATACAATTCCTATCCTTAATGTTTGAACTCTTATTCTTAGATAGATTTCTAACTTTTGCCTTTATGAGAGAAGCTTGGGTTTCAAAATCAGAAAAAATTCATATATGCATTTAGCAACCATCTTTAATTTCACTTTATCTGTCAAGTTAAAAACTTGAAATTAAAAGTGGAAAGCTGTATTTATTTTATATTTTTAAAACTGAGTGACTAGTGATTTGTTATTAACATTTCCAGCCAAGCTAATAAGCTTCCTATAGTTAATAAAGAATTAAAGGCATTAAAATATATAATTATTGAATTGGTTTCAGAATTTTCTAATTTTTCAAATAGTTTGATTTGAACTCAACACCCTAGACTGATCTGAATTTCAAGTTTTTAATTTGATAAATAAATTGAAATTAAAGGGTATTTGTTGGATGCTTATATTAATTCCTTTCAACTTTGAATTCCAGGCTCATTAATAAAGGTAAGAGTCAGAAATCGATCTGAAGATTGAGTTTAAATATTTAAAATGGGGATTTTATATGCATCTGGTAATGACTGATTACTCAGACACTAGATAATAGTAAACAGGAGAGCTGCTTTTGTATTGTTTATATTGTGTGTTTGATTATTTGTTAATATAACTGTTCAAGCATGTTAATGTGATTCAAAATCTTAGTCTGACTTGAATTTCAAGTTATTAGTTTAATTGATAAAATTAAATTAATGTTGGTTTCTAGATACATATATGCATTAGTTACAATTTTGAATCCCAGACCTTATTGATAAAGAAAAAAGTCAGAAACTATTTTCATTGTAAGGATATAGATTTCATATAGATCAAATAATCATTAATTACTCAAGCTTACACTAGATGTGGAAAGTGCTTTTATCTTAAAACTCTAAAACATCACATAATCACCAATTCCTATGCTTATGCAAGCTGTTAAAACAATGTGATGTGATGTATTATGGCTTCTCCTTAAACGAAGTCAAGAATATCTCAGCAATTATGCCCAGATAAACCTGTTAGCCACTTTATTTTACATTCCCCACTCTAAATTTACCATACAGAAGCGCCATCCAGTGAAAGTTTTAGTAATCCATGGTTACAAGAAGGTTTGTGCATAAAATCCCTATTTAATGCCTACTCATTCAATAACCCCATACTAGTTTCTATCTTGTGGCTTTAATCACTGAGGAGCCTTGAATCTGAGAACACTGCACTTAGATCTTAGGATCCAGTGCAACTCTCCAGTAGCCACTTTTTACCTATTTAGTTAACTATAAAGCTATGATCTATGTGACTATATAAGTGAATGGGCTTGGATTGAAAACATTATTGTGATTTCATCTTGGTGCTGTGCTCTCAACTCCAAGACTTCTCATTGATGAAAGCCCAAACTAGAAACTAATCTGGTATATTGAATGAATAGGTACTAGATAGGGTTTTTATCCAAATCTTTTTGCGTCTATTAATTAGTAAAGCTTGTACTGGATGGCACTTCTATATGGAGAGTTTGTCCTTGTTTTACTTATTTCAACTGGATATTTGTTTTTATTTTTGAAACGATAACACATAAAATTGATATTCAAATTGGGATATGGGTTACACTAAACATGCATGTAGTAATTTTGGTGAAAAAATTTTAAAAGCTCCAAAAAAAAAAAATCTTTTATGTATTTTTATTGTAAGCTTTACTGATTCAGTAGTTTATAATACAAAACTTTCAAATAATAATAAACTGTTTTCATTATAAATTCTATAAACCAACTGTTTTTTCCCCATTATGTATATTTGAAAACCTTTTATATCCATAATTAAGTATAGCTAAAATTTAATCTGACTATTTGCTTGTCTCATTAAATTAATCATTATTAAATCCTTTGTGTATCTGTTGTTGAACTATTTCTCATTCTATTATAAATGAAAAAAGAATTGTGGTTAATTTCTCAGAAGATCATGGGATGTTCAAAGACCCAAACTGCAAATTGAGATTACATTAAGCTGAAATATCTTTCAATTTTTAGGTTGCTGAATGTAAATACACTTTTTTTTTTTGAAAAATTTATAAATTTAAAAATATTTAGTTTTTCTTTTTTATTGTACCAAATCTTGAAAACTGTTGAAATTACCTTTATAACTAGATCTTGGTTAAATTTGCTTTTAAGTAAATAGCATTGTACATCTTAAATTAGAGGCCGAAAAAAGACAAATTCATTTTAAAGATTTTTAATTCTTTTCATGAAAAAAAATTTTACTGTGAAAATTTATAATTAATATTTATTTAAACATTTTTGCTTGATTGTAATAGAAGTACTAACAAAAATTTTTAGAGCATAGTCATTTGTTCAGTTACTTGTTTTGTTGATGCTTTGGAATTTGACTTTTGGACTGGGTGGATCTTGAAATTTTTTCAGGTCATAAATGATTGTTTTTTTTAAGACAAGCATTTCATAGCCAATCAAACTCACATCCAATAGTAATCTATAAGTATCTAATTATTAACTAGAGTGTAAAGATCCCAGGTTAATCTATACTGGTCACATGAATGTTGGTGGATTGTCTGAGAAATAAGAATTTGACTGTAATATGATGTTGCCTTTACTGCTGATCAGGAGGTGTCATATTGATTGGAGCTCATGATTATTTTCCCTTTACTAACATTTTAATTCATGGCTTATCTTTTTATTTGCTGTGTTTAACAATAATTGAATTTTTGTATTAATTAACATAGTTTTAGAATATTTAATTATTTTTGATGGAGGATTATAGTAAAACAGTAGGTCACTGATTACATTTGTATTGTGGTAACATACCTTTTTCTGAATCAAATTATTTGTTTTTAAAAATATGTTTATATTAAATTTAAAGCAATATATAGAATGATTATTTTTTTTATTTAATGGTTTTAATGTGTTTTACTGGGGAAATGATTACTTTTTTCAAATAGTTTTAATGAAATGATCATGTAATCCAAATTGTTTTTTTTCATTTTTAACATATTGTAATAATAAAGCTCCAATATTGATATAGACTTTTCAGAAAAAAGACTATCATCATTGATTTCATGAAAGATGCCATTGATAAACTATTTTCTGATATGTCTATCACAAGGTTTATAAGGAACTATTTTGATTTTAAGAACCTTTATAAGAAATCATATATGTAGTGATTGATTTATTGTTGATGAATACTTGAATCAGAGAGTTTCACCACTCTTGCAAATGGGTAGCATGCTGTTTTACTAGAAAAAATGATTTTTTATTAAAAAAAGTCTGAAATTTCCTTTGAGAAAAACGTTACATCAAATAAAAGATTATATTCTCTTACAAAAAAATCTTTTTGGATTGATTTACTTTAAATTATTTGCACAATTTAATAATACTAAATATAGAATTACGATTATAACATTTTATTTACAAGAATATTCAGTTATCTTTTAAATTATATATTAACCTCTTTAAAACCTCTTTTACTGATAAATGATTGGCAGTATTATTCAATTATAAAAAAATCATGCAAAAAAATATATATGGCCTTTAAATAAATTTAAAACCCAGAAAATATAGAAACAGTGTTGCTTTTACATTGCACTGTATTTTATTTCAGTTTGTTTATTTGAGTGAAACTTTTGCTTAATCTGACAACATTACAAGTCATACTAAGCAATCAATCATTTATTATTATACACTTTCCATGCAATTGGAATCTTACAGGCTTGATTCTTTCACCCAAGAATAGCTACACTTCAATATCCAATTATAAGCCACCATTATATGACTGTGTAAGTAAGTTATGAAGTGCCTGACTGATAAAATTTTGAGCGAGCTTGGAAATTTTTCAGCTATTGAAAAATTTCTCACTCTTTTCTGGACTTGAATTTCAGTCATGGTCATGGAAACTAAAAGCATTAACTACTACACTGTGAGTCTACATAAATGCATAATTATTCAAAAGTTAACTAATCAGATTTATTTGCCTTATGATTTAATTAGTTAATTTATTTTTGTTTTTTAAGACAGCTTAGCTATTAATAAAATATCATAAAAGAACCTGTAAAAATTCCAGTCAGAAGATAATTTCTTTGCTGGTTTTTTAAACCTCAATTTTACTACTATATCCATAAATTTAACTGTCATTCTTTATGTGTTTCATGGTTTACATTTGACCATATCTAATTACATCAGTTGCTATTAAATTACATTGATAAAACAGATTAGTACAATAATCATTGGTTACCCTGAATTTGTGGGTGAGACTCAAATAACCTCTAAAAAGATAAATTCCAGCTGATTTTATTGTTGAATATTTGAGCTATCCTAAGAAGTCTATTTTTTTACATTATAATTTGTTTGATTGTTTGAAGAGATTTTTGATTGAACATTCAGAAAGAGGATCTTAATTTGACATGGATTTAGATAGTGAAATTATATCTTCGATCTTATTGGCAATTTTCATCTACTTAATAGCTTTTTACTTATATAGGCTACAATCTTAGTACATGCGCCTTGTGTGCTTAATTTTACTACAAGAGAGACCTCTACAAATCTTAACACAAAATTCGACTTTATAATAATAAGAGCGGTCACACTCTTATCTTCAACCCATTTTTTTAATTATATAGGCAAATCTAAAGCATTTTGATTTGGGAGTGTGAAACTAATCAATTCTTCACTGTTTAAGACCACTATTTCTGATACACATTAACATTTGCGAAATCTTTCATTTTACGAGTCAAAAATTTAGTTGTTAAATATAGAAATATGTTGAATCAATTTAAAGTTGTAAATATTAATTCTTATTAAGCGCATTGTCAGCACGTAATACTTATATAAGGCTATAACCTTAATACATGTGCTTTGCGTGCTTAATTTTACTAAAGTTATAACCTTATATAAGTATTATGTGCTAACAATGTGCTTAATAAGAATTAATATTTAATAGCTTTTTATAAATATTCTGTGAGGTATCATCTTTTTTCTAGTTTGTTGGAAGAATATGTCAGAGCCATGGTAATATTTAATTGCATATGTAGATGCTTAATGTGGAGATTTTTTTCCTGATAAAGACACAGTAATCACCAGTAAAATATGGTAGAGCTAAGAAAGTTGTCTGTAAAGTATGTGCTTCTCAATATTAAATAATATCAATCAGCTTTTTAAGGAAATGATTTCTTGGAGTTTGTCTTGCATTGGTGGTCGAGAGGTCAGCGCGACTGCTTTGCACTTGCAGGCAGTTGACCGGGTTGTGGGTTCGCATCCCGACTGGTGCTATGACACTTAAAAAAAAAAAAAACTTTAGAAAAATGAGGAAAATAAATCTTAAATAGCATGGGATAGATTGTTGTAAATGTTATATTGAGATTAAGAGTTTTTCTTGTTTAGATAAAAAGTTGACCTTATTTTCTTTGTTGAATTAGTAATATCATCCCACTCTTTAAAAACAATTTTCAAATTTTCCTTATTCATATTAAAGATAAAAACTTAAAGTAATGTAAACATACATGAATTTCTTGCATTATATAAAGTTTATTAATGGATATATTAAATAAAGTATGTGAGAGAACTGAACTCTTTATTAGATTATTCTGTAATATTTTGTATCTATTATGATTATCATTTAACATTACTTGAGTTTTTTTATTGTGGAATATTTTATCACCTAAATTAATTAATGGATTTTTTTTTTTTTCATTTAAGGATTTTAGATTTTTAGATCATTTTTTTCAAATAGAATAATAAACTGAAGTTAAATTAATGAAAGTAGCATCAATTTTTAATTTATTTTGAAAGTCCACTTCAATGTTAATTATAAATAAAACTTGTTCACAGCAATTTTTTCCTGTGTAAATCCAGCTGCTCCATAGATAGATGTCTCTAAATATGTCAAATATTTTATTTAAATTATTTTTTCATACAGCTTGCAAGGAACATAAAGTAATATTAGGCAATAATTATTTGTCACACAGTTTTGCTTTTATGCCACATTTTAGAATAGTGTCTATATTTAATAATTTTGCTGAATAATTTTGCTAAGCTTGTGTTTACTTTAAGTGTGCTATCTGCTTTTAGGGCCTTTCTGATTGTAACACAATCAAGGGCAAGTTCAAGTTCATCAGTATTGCTGTGTCCAACGACACTATTGCCTGCTGGATTGCAAATATAAACTGGATTGCAAATATAAATAACACAAATAATTACTAATTAATGTGGTGTTTCGGCAAGTAATTTAAAATAACAAGAGTTTATTTTACAGAGTTATATGGAGGTAGCCAATCTAGTTTAATATATATATATATATAACAATTATATACACACTATATAAATACAATAAGGGCCCAAAGGCATACCAAAAATATTAATAATATCAATACAACCTGTTATACTGTTCCTAAGTTTACTTTCACATGTCCGACGGTAAACTTCTCCGCAAGGCTAAAGTGAAGGAGGGAGTTGGCTGGGCACCCGAGAAAATGGGACATCTGCCTCTCAGAAGTTTTACTTAGCAAGTGTGTGTTCTCAGTTCTGTTTTAGATCTTTTCCCACTCTCCTTGTTTTTAAGGCCAACTCCCTTGATTGGCCATCCGCTGCCCAATGGCTCTAGAATTACCGTATTTGATCCCTGATCAGATAATGCAGACATTTTAAGCAATGTTTCTATTATCATTAAATCTGATCAGGAACTAAACATTAAGCTTTGTAATGACTTTGTTTACTTTATCCTATGCTCAAATTCATCTAACTTTCTTGATAAGTTAGTTTATCGTTTTTTCATTAATTCAACTATTTAATTAGACTAATTGCTTTTATAAAATACTGTGAATGCCATTGGCATCCATGCACATACATTTAGTTTTATGGTTATAATATCATTTAACTAATAATACTTATTTTGTGTATATATAAATATACATACACATTTAGCAATATGTTTAGTTTTACAGTTATAATATCGTTTAACTAATAATACTTATTTTGTGAATACATAAATATACACACACATTTAGCAAATATCTACTGTTTTTATTAGATATTAAAGGAACATTATAAAAGAGAAGCTTGCATTTCTACTCTAGTGATGTTTTTTTATTGTTGTATTCATCTTGTGTTTATTAATCTGATGTATATATATATGATTGGCAATTTCATTAGCAAAGATAATAGTAGATCTTTCAGAGATATTTCTCCAACTCCCAAAGTTATTTAAAAATGGACAAACTTTTCAATTAAATCTTGTAAAGCATTGATTTTCCATAGTCTTTTTGTTGTTGTTATTGTTGTTTTTCTATTTCTAGCATCATCTACTGATTTTATAAATTTGTTTACATTTCTGGATCTTGAGTAGACAAAATATTGGTTTAAAAAACTCTTTTGGTTTGTTTCAACCTGTAATGAATTGCATTTAATAGCCATATGAGATGGATCTTTTAAACTCTCTTGTATTAAGATGGAATTGATAGGATTCTGTAATTTATTTCATTCAAGATATCCAAAACATTGACTTCGGTTAGCTTTTTTAGATTCTATCTTAAACAGAATAACTTTCAACTATAGGACTGTGAATTCCAAGAATGATTAAACCACTAAACATCACATGATCACCATCTCTTAGACTAGCATATAATTGTTATTAAACAAGGCAAAACTCTCCATACAGTAGTGCCACCCTGTGCCAACCAGAGTAATCAATGGTGCTCCAGATCCAAAGCTCCTCACTGATGAAGGCTACAAGCCAGAAACTAGTCTGGGGATATTGAATGAGTAGGCACTAGATTTTTATGTACAAGCCTTCTGGCATCCATTGATCACTCTGGTTGGCACAGGGTGGCACTACTGTATGGAAAGTTTTGCCTTGTTTAATAAGAATGATTAAACTTTGTTTATACTGGTTATGAGAGAAATGACTGATTTAATATGAATAAATCAATAGATAATAGTAAAGTATTTTTTTGTGAAATAAAACTTAAATCAGAAATTGCATCTATTCCTCTATGATTAAATGGAATGGTTCTCATTTCTTGACATCATAAATTTAAGTGCATTTTATTTAAATTCATCCATTCATGAAGTTAACATTTTGCTTGATCTTCATTGGCATAATCTCAAAGCTATTATGAAAATTGAAACTTCCTCTTGGAAAATGGAAATGGAAGCAGTTTGTAATGGGAGTTTTATAAATATATTTAAAAATTATGTATCTGAGTGATGATTGCACTATTATTTAAACTATCATCAGTAGAAATTGTTTGCTTTACAAGATAGCTTGAAACAATGGTAATCGTACTTTTATTTAGAATGCATTCTGTCTAGAATCAATGTGAATCCAAGAATTTAAACAGGCAAAACTCTCTATATGTATTGCAAGCCAGAGTAATCAATGGATGCCAGAAGACTTATGCTTAAAATGCCCATCTAGTGCCTATTCATCCAATATCTCCAGACTAGTTTCTGGCTTGTAGCCTTCATCAGTGAGGAGCCATGGATCTGAGAGCATTGCACCTAGATCTTAGGATCTAATGCAACCCTCCAGCAAACACCTTTTATCTCTACTTAACTACAAAACTATGAGACTTAAATTGAAAACACTATAATATTTTCAAGCCAGGCTCATCAGCTTATGTAGTCATATAGGTCTGAACTCAGTTCAGTACCTATACCTTTTGGTATCTTTGGTTCTTTAATAACCATAGCCACCACTATCCTATCAGGCAGGATTGGTTTTAAACCAATAAACATTACATGATTACTATTTCTAATGCTTGCTCCTGTTATTAAAACAGGCAAAAACTCTCTATACGTAGTGATCACGTGATGTTTATTGGCTTAAAACCATTCCTGCCTAATAGGATAGTGTTGGCTATGGTTATTAAAGAACCAAAGACACCAAAATGTATAGGTACTGAACTGAGTTCAGATCTATATGACTATATAAGCTGATGAGCTTGGATTGAAAATATTATAGTCTTTTCAATTTAAGTCTCATAGCTTTGTAGTTAAATAGAGATAAAAGGTGGCTATTGGAGGGTCTAGGTGCACTGCTCTCAAATCCAAGACTTCTCACTGATGAAGGTCATAAACCAGAAACTAGTCTGGGGATATTGCATGAGTAGGCACTAGATGGGGATTTTATGGACAAGCCTTCTGGCATCCATTGATTACTCTGGCTTGCATTGAGTGCAATACATATAGTTTTGCCTGTTTTAATAACAGTTAAGAGCAAGCATAAGAAATAGTGATCATGTGGTGTTTATTGGGTTAAATCCAAGAATTTAAACAAAAGAGACTATAAAAGTATGATTAATCTCTTGAATTTCATCAGTGCTATGCTGGACAATTAATTTGTGGAGGATCTCCATTTTTAACTTCAATATATTCTCATCATTAAGTTGAAATAATTTTATTTTATTTCTTAGATGAAGAAGATCAGTGTGAGAGGATATACCTGGTACTTGAGATGTTCCATGAGTACAGGTATCACCCATTTTTCATTTTGAGAGCATAAGACCTTCAGTTCTGTATTTCTTATATGATAATCTTTCATGTTTTATTTTTTGATAACTATAAAATATTAATTATGAAAATTAGAATTACCCAAGAATTAAGATTGTAATGACTGGATAGTAGCTGACTTAAAATTGACACTAAAAATTTGGAAATCATTACCTATTTTTGATTTTTGTATCAAGTATAAACAAAAATGATTGAGTTTTTTTTTTTTAATTAAGGGCATATGCTTAAAAAAAAACAAAGATCAAAATTGTTTAGATTATGATATTTTTTTTTAAATCTAGACATATGAAAACTGGAAATAGAAGAATAAAAAATATATTGAAGTTTCTGAACTAGGACATTGATGAAGACTCTTGAGATCTAATATTTGATCCGATTATGTATAAATTTTCATTTGAAACTCAAAAATCTATTTTTATGAGATGATAATTCATTAAAAAAAATATATTATGCTTGAAAAAAAGAAGATAATTAGTAATGAAGTGGATATAATCAATTATTACAGTAATGAACATGTTTTTGAGAAACCCGAGATCAAACAGATGACACTAATATAATCATCAGAAATTAATATTTACTTGATGACACATAATAATAAGAAATCAAACGTGATGTTAAAATCTTTTTGCTATCATTTTTTTACTATGATATTTATAATTATCTGCTTTTACATTCTAACCAATTTCATAATTCTCATTTAGCATTCATACTACTAGCAATTTATTAAGTAAATCTGGCTAATGGCAACCCATTCAAATTGTTTTTAAATATAATCTTTATCAGAAGTTACATTGGAATTTTGAAAATCATTTACTTATATTCTCATCACCCACAAGTTTATTGAACAAACGTTTAATTTTTTCTTCTCCCTATTATGTATCAGATATTGTAATAAAGATTTTTTTATAATTAAATTTTACATTAGTTAATCACAGTAATTTTTGTCAAATAACTCTTAGAGCTAATAATTCTGCTTTCTAAAAGATCACTCATTATTTATATAGTAATATTAAATGTATTTATATAAGATTTATAAAACAATAAATCATTTTTTATAATAGATTAAAATAGTTATCTTATCTATAATTAATATTATACATATGACTGTTGGAATGGTTAGCATCAACACATCTAAGTTATCTAGGTTACTGAAAAATTATTTTTTAAAAATGATAGAATGTTAGTTATCTTCTACATATCATTTTCTGATCAAGATTGTATTTCCATGTCAGAATGCACCTGTTTAAAGTTAGTATTTAGTATAATCTGTTTTTGAAACAAATATACTGGTTCATTTCTAAAATAAAAATTAATTTTATTAATAATAAATATTAATTTGCAATAATGCTAAAGAGTCAAAATGAAATATATTATTATTTCATTGTGATAAGAACTTAGCTAATATATTCATTGCAATTATTAATGTTTATTATTAAAATTAACAATTTATTTCATATAAACATATTTAGAAATATTAACAAGTAAAGATATGATTCTTTTATAGAACAAATTACCTGATACTACGTAATATTTTTTGAGATATTTCTCTTAACTGAAATCAATCTAGGGTCATTTAATCAATATTTGAAAAGTCCATTCCAAGTGGAAAATGCACTAAAAATCCAAAAGTCTATTATTATTATCATCATCATCATTATTAAGTGTATCAAACTGATATCAATTCCTGTGAATAACATTTTCAGAATGTCTAATCAGTTTGATTTTTTTTTTGATTGCTCAAAGATAGATTTATTATTATGATGATAGTTATTGATCATTCTCTTTTTTTTTTTTTTTCAACAATCTTTTGTGAAAATTGTACACTTTTTAATGAATTAAATTATTTAATATGACTAGGACAATTTCAACATGACCATTTATACTTTAAGCAAGAGTTTACATTTAATTTGATCAAGTATTCATTTGATTGTTGTGTAATTTGTAAATATTTGGCTTCATCTGAAATAAACTGAGTTCTTTAATTCATTTAGCAGATAACCACTCAGGGCATTGGCTCAGAAATATTGTGATTGATTATAAATATTGATTACAAGTAAATATTCCTAATGATTATATCATAAACTTAGAAAATAGTTTCTAATCAGAGTGGTTTTTTTTTATTATTTAATTTAAATGAGATTGCAATATATGCTCTCATTTTTTTTATTTATTTATATGTCAAAGCATTGACCGGGAAGCGAACCCAGGTCTGCTGCTCGGAAGGCAGCTATGCTAACCGCTTGGCCACCAACGCTTTTAAAAAATATATATACGCTCTCAATGAATTTGAATTTCAAGACTTTTATCTAAAGAAGTAACAAGATATGAAATGTCACATTTCTAGGCTATAATTACTTTCTTTATTTAGAAATCAGATAGGAATGTTGTTTTTTCCAGGATTTTGCATAATAAGGAAAACTCCACATATCCAGAACTGCATTTTCCTTTATTTTTATTTTGAATCAGATATAAAGAATTATTACTTAAACAATTAGAACTTGTAAATCTTAGAGACATGAAATATTTATCATAATGCTTTCATCAATATATATATATAAATTATGTTAAGGGGATTTTTAAAACAGTGATTATCAATGTGATCAGCTCACAATGATATCTTGTATAGTTTCTTAAGATGATAATAGTAAAAGAGTTATTGTGATATGCCACAACCATATTATATACAGTTCTTTGATAAAACAATTATTTGTGTGGTTCTTGACTATAGCATATAAAGTTCTTTAAAAGTGATCATAGTTTTGAGTTTTAATATGATCTGTTTTAATTATCATGCAGTGAACTCCTAACATTATGGAGTAATTTACTATAACATCTTAACCTTTTTATGTGAATTTATCCTATTATTAAAAGACAATGGTAAAACATAATATTTAATATTTATACATTAAAATATGCTTATTCATACCCATATAATATATATTAAGCATTCATGGAAATTGAATATTCTTTTTTTAAAAAAAACAATCTCAGATTATGAAATCAATTGAAATTTAGTTAAGTTAACAATGGAGCTGCTATATTGATGTAAAGATATAGAATTGTAAATGCAATAATAAATAAAATAATATTTTATTTATATAACTAGTAATAGAAAGGATTTTTATATTTAGAAATTAATAATTTATCTTGCTTTGCAAAACAATAGACTATTGCTTTTTGCTTTACTATTTATCTTCTTTTGCATAAATCTGGGAATTACAGTTGACTTAGATTAATTTCTTCACCATTTTCAAGGAATGTTTTAATATTTTAGATTTTGTTTTTGTTACTTATTTATAGATTGCTTAGTTTTACAAAGACAAGATTCTTGTTGCCTTCAACTCTTACTTAAATTTTTTCCTGAGTTTCAATTTTTTGTTAAGATAACCATATTTTTTAAAGTGAATTTATATATATAAAACATTTTTAAAATTCAGGATTCTAAAATGTTTAGGCTAGAGTTGAAAATTGTACTAAATTTCAGACTAGTATAATTTATCTCTTCATGTCTTGGTTTATTCTCTAATTGAATGAATCTCTATTAATATGATGAATCATTTTTGTTGATCATGATTTATTTTATGAAAAATTAACATCTAATTCATATGCTGTTATTATTTGTTTATATTTTTCAAAAACATGTAAGTTTTGACATGTTTTGAAAGAAATCACTAAAACTGGATATTTTAAATAATAAAATCATATTTATTTAAATCTTAACTTTGCTTCTTTCTTTATAATTTCATCCTATAACATTTTTTTTTAATATTAGTGAAATGCTACTATAAATTCAAATAAACTCTATAGAATCAATTGCTAAAATAAATTTAATTCTTAAGAGTGATTACTAAAATATTATTGTCAAAAATATTAGAGTACCAATTAAATTTTAAATGAAAAAATCAGGAATTCAAACTGCTGAAAAAAGTTTGATTTTAGTTTACTATAATAATATGTTCCATCTATGTGCAGACTCCAAAGTATTATTATTCTATTTGCAATATGTATAGTAACGGTTAGAACGTGTATCTCACTAACACACTGCAGAATTCAAACCCCAGACCTGAAACTCAACACTCTAGTAGGGTTGCCTTCCAGAAATCCTAAGTTCGAATCTAAAATCTATGCTCCACAGCGCCATCTATGTGATAATGAATCTGATGCTACTGATAGCATAGTTTCTTGCCGGTAGTCAGTGAGAAGCAAGAGACTCTATATTAAGATATATAATTAGGTTAGCTAACTAAAGACTATGAATAATACAAAATATATATAAATGAGAAATAGATGGTGTGGATTGCAGAAAATAAACAAATAATATATTCAAACTGATTATAATTTAAATACGGTTTATTAATTAACACTATAAAATGGCATTGTCTGAATAAGCCAGACCGGGCCATCAACTCATTAAAAGACAAACATATTTTGAATAGATATAATAAAATGTCATTTACATTAATGGCTGGTTAATTTATACAATCTTTCTATACTTCAGGTCAATGCATGATGAAATTATAATAATGTGCTTAAACAAATATACAATTATAAAAGGAAGGTTAATTCAAAATGTGCGAAGCCTATGGCGAATATGATTAGTATTGCTTAAATTAATTTATCTTCTAAAATCTGAGGAAAGAACTTATATTGACTTCAAGAATAGTGCGGACGAAAGCTCGTTGAACTAGAGGCATGGAAGTTGTTAAGATGCGGGTAATTGAATAAAATATCATTTAATTATAACAAGAGAATAGTGGTACTAGTGGAGGCTTAATATATAGAAATGGAGTGTGGTATGTTAAAACCGCTGCTTTGTGAAATAAAATAAAATAAATACAAAAATGAAAATAGACAGGATGGCGTTTCGCCAGGGACCCCGTAGAGGTTTGATCACAAACAGCCTGAGCATGGCCTATTACCATAAACTTCTTGGATGGATGATTGAAACATATATTCCATGTATGGCTTCCAGCTCATACAATATCTGGAAATTGCGAGGATAAAAGGGAAAGCTCTGAGCCATAAATCCCTGTATAAACAAAGCAAGATCTCAACATCCTATATGCCTACCCTAGTAACACACAATATAAATAGAACAAATATATGAAAGGGGTAACTGAACAAGTAAATGTGTAGAGTATAACTTCAATACTTAACAAAGAAAATTATTTAAATTTATCGATAAATATAAAATTGTTTGATTTTAATGAAATCAATTCATTACGATTTATAAAGCAAAAAAGCGGGCCTTTATTTGAACTAAAATAAACGGTTACTAACACATCACGATTAGCAAAACGAATATGAAGTACAATGGTTTGTCGGTTATTCGAGAATTAGGAGGGTGGCTTGTATTCAACAAGTCCTTTATACTCTACAAATGATTCATGGAACATGGGGAAAGCCAGGTTGGGACACAGCCGCAAACCTTTGGTGTTCCAAGACAGCAACGAGCGAGGGAGCAAGTGATTCCTTCCTATATATTTAAAATATCAATAATATCACCAAAATGACAAACCCATGAAGCAAGAAAATGGCTTGTGTTGGCTACGTTCTGAATGGTGATGATATAGTGATCATCATATTTGATTAATAAAGCCCAAATTATATAATAAATGCTTAACATAATGATCTGATCATATCAGATTAAAATCAAGCTTACTCTGAGCAAATGTGCTTAAATGCAATTATATAATTATAATAATAATTACCCTTTATCATGCCCTTCCAGAATACAAATATAAAATATAAGATTTAAATTAGAATATATTTATTTTATTGTCCATTAAAGTATGAGGTTTGGTTATCTTAATATATATCTGAGCACTTATAGCATATATATAGAGAGATGGTAATCTGGACCAACTGATGATTGCTGGTTTAGCGTGAAATAGATATATTGGTGATTATTTATCTTTTCAACATATGTGTGTTCAAGTATATCAGTGAGATGGAGTGGAGAGTGGTGGGTCATGTGAAAGTCAGTGCTCATATACCCTATATATTACATATATAGTTACAGGTATATAATAAGCCTGTGTTTCAGTTCTTATTAACCTTACATAAAACATTAATAAATATAATCAATATGAATAGATAGTTTTGTATAACTTAAATAAAATAGCTGGGAGCACAGGTTGTAAACTGAGCTAATAATACTTCTCAGCCATTGGTAAAATCATATCAGACTTTAAATAAATCCTTCAACTCGATAATTAATAGAAATGTATTAATTTAGTTCTAACAGGCAATAATTAAGATATAAAATTTAATGCAATACTATTTTCTTAGGGTGAGTTTAAATGAAAGAGATTATTATCAAGTTGAAAGTATTATTGGCATATTATATAAATGATATTAATAATCATTCAAATAAATATAATTAAAATTAGTTAAAACGAACTGCCATAGTAGGAGAAAGAAAGTTAACAAGATATTAATTTTAAGACTAGAGATATTAGAATACAGAATTACTATAACAAAATTTAATGCATTATAAAGTGAATAGAGAAATTTTAGGCAGTAGTTAACTTAAATTATGATTTGAGATAAACAGAGTGAGATAACAGATGCACACTTGATTTATGTGAATTTCATTTATGGATTAGTTTCCTTATGTATTTCGGCAGCTTATGATTGGTATTGAAAAGTTCTGTTTAACAGCAACAATTTGAAGATTTTTGGGTGCTTTGGGGTCCAGCAATCAGATCCCTGAAGTTAGCCACGTACCATGCTGAAAATACTATTAAAAATCAAAATTAAAAAGGATGTAGTTTCTGGTGGCAACTCCTCTTAATTTAATAGTAATGGCTCCTATAGAAACTTTTCTGGGTATTTATACCCTTTCCTATGGGTTTCCTACCCATTCTGATTTTGATGCCTTAAGGCTAAAGCATTTACATTATTAGAAACCAAAATTTTCTCTAATTGATTTCCGATTTATTCCTCCAGTAAGACTTTCAAATCCATTAACTTTGAATTCATTTTCTATTTACAAAATGAATTTGTAAAATCTGAACAAACGATTTAATTTAGCACTATCCTTAAACTTATCATTTTAACTAATTAATAAAAGATTCCCTATTGTCTTTGGGAAAGGACAATCTGAAAGCTTATCGAAAGAATGTAACTTGTAAAATATGAAATGAAACATTCTGATATAATAAAACTTTATAACGAATATATATTTAACTATCTACAAATATATACTCACAATTCACATAATTTAAAATATATATATTTTCATGAATATTTTATCATGAGATAATTAATAACATTAATAAATTTAAACATAAGATAATTAGCTTCAATAAATACTTAACTAATAACTTCAGTTTTAACTGAACCTAATGTATATTGAAGATAGTATAAAGTCTCATTACATTCTGAAATATCACTGTTAGTGACAGGGTTTTAACTAGGTTAAAGATGGGATCTCATGAAACTCGGATCGAAATTAGATCCGATCGCTTCATTTTTTTCCACTTCAAAAAAAAAAACAATGAAAAAAAAAATCTTTTCACTTACATCTAGTACATTTTTTTATTTAAATTTAATAGTTGGGCAGACTCCAGGAGAACAGTATAAGTGTGACTACTATCACTTGTATAAAGAAAACAAAAATTCTATATGTCTCATTCTCAATTACTATGGTCAGATGTTACCTATTTATAATATGAAATAAGTCCATTCATATGGTCTCATTGTGTTTAAGATTGTATCAATTTCTCTGTCCGTATACCAGTCCCTAAACTTACTATATATATTTTGTCGTTTACCGGGATAAGGTGGCATGTATGTTTTCAATTTTTGATGACGGTAATGATCTTGGTCTTTCTCTACTTGGTGCCATGTTCCCATAATCAATGGCAGTCAATAACTCCATGGCACTTTCTAAGGACATTGTGTGCATTCCAATCATGATTCTCTGAATCCAAGATGAGAAGTTATGTTTCACTGTTCGGATGATATGTTGGTCAGTATATTTAAATGCCATAAGGGATTTGAAGGCTGTGACCTGCTGTATAAAGTATGATGCATATCCCTACTTGGAGTCTTCCTGATATCTCTAGGTAGTTAACCTGTGTAAGATGCCTTCTTGCCATTCATCGCACCAGTATTTCTTTAATATTAACATTCTCATAACCTTGGATTGTTGTAGGTGGGTGTTTTAAAAGCTTCCACCATGCTTTTCAGCATTTCTTAGGTAATGGCTGGCTAATATCATTTTCTCTTTATCTGTAACCAGATGCAAACTGAAGAATTCTTTCACACTGTCTAAGTGAACTATAGGATTCTCACCTGGGTCTCCTTTAAAAACTTGGATCTGGATAGAAGATACAAGGGATAATACCTTGAAGTTAATAAGACTGAGTTCTGGGTTCATTCTTTGTCCCATTTCTATCTCATTTGGTTTGATCTTTATAGTGGTATTTTTGTCTTCTTTTGATATTAGGACCTCATCATC
This sequence comes from Epiperipatus broadwayi, assembly GCA_028023455.1. NCBI lineage: Eukaryota > Metazoa > Onychophora > Udeonychophora > Euonychophora > Peripatidae > Epiperipatus > Epiperipatus broadwayi. Next base: position 10,119,199 of record JAQFVV010012404.1, read on the forward strand.
TTCCTCCTCAATCTGATCACCATTATTAGTTTCTTTGGCCATTTACTGATTTAATTCTTCTTCTATTACACTATGATCTTTTTCACTGTCTCCAATCCCTTTTTGTATGGTCTGATGATCCTTTTCACCTCTTCTTGAGCTCTCATAGGTATTTGTTGCTCTGCAATACTCCGCCCTCTCAGTGTTTGGATTAGTCTGGATACATTATTTTTCCTCGATTTTCAAAAACCTTTCCATCATCATGAGCATCATTTTTCTATCTTCTCTCATCTTCCTAATGAGCATATGTAAGATCTCTCGATCATAACAATCATCTTTAGTTTTATTTCTGCTTCGACTGTTGCTCTGTTTCATTTTGACTGGATCTTTGAAAGTAATTTCATGGTCCTGATCACTAGATGCTGATGAAGGTACATCACTGTCACATTTGACTCTTTGCTTAATTGCTTTCCTTCCATTTCTTTTCTCTTGAAAATAATATGTAAAAAACAGATAATAAAACTTATACAGACACAACACTATCAATATCAATATTTAGATACTGAATTAATTCTATACATTTAATTAGGTTTCTGACTACTGGTCCCCTTTATCCCTATCTTTGTCATCTGCTGCATTTTATTTTACCAATCTATACTAATCTGCCCTATATAGCTCACCTATGTTTGTCTTAATCGGCTCTTCCTGTTAACTATGTGAATGAGACTTTTTTAAAAACTATTAAATACAACAAAGAAAACATTACTTACTTTCCCTTTGTGTTCTGCTGTTCTCCCAAGTCTAAAAAAAACTGTACAAGTTGATTAGTAAAACATTCCGGTGTTTGATAAATATTAGCAGAGTACTATTAGTAATTCTCTATTTGCGTTGGATATACTTGGTTTTTATTTATTTAGGCAATTCATTCACTGCTGTACTGACAATCATATTTGCTGACAAAATTTATTTATCCAGTACTAATAGGATATCTCAAATAATCCATTGACCACCCAAACCATATATGATTGACACAATTTAGAATAAAACATTAATTCATGAATAACTATTATTTAATATGTGACAATGCATGACTAACCTAAGTTTGAATATAGGAATTTGAATCAATCAGCTATCTCATTTCCAAGAAGTGTGAGACTATCACAAAACAAATGTCAAAAATTAATACTCTTTAAAATAACTTTTATTTATCGATATTGTACCGGTCGAAAAACGTCCACCACCTAAACTGCAAGCCGGATCCAAACTTAGCTGAACCAAACTGAATTCAAACCCAACTCACCAGCTCAGACCAATGGTTGATCTAAATAGACGGCACAGTGCTATGCGCCAAGAAACTAGCTCAACGGTTGGTGAGGATTAGAGACCCCTGAAATGACACTAATATCGGATAATAAATTAACTAAAGATAATTTTAAATCGAATCATATTTATATGTTCAGGTTGCCAACACAGACAGCGAGCCTTAACATTAAATAATTATTGAATAAAAGACTTTAAGAAACCATGTTAATAAAATATTTAATAATACTAGTAATAGTTTTGTTCAATTTTAAATGATGATTTTATTGATCACCTCTAGCCTTAAACAGAGTTTATAATTATAATAAAGGATGGCAGTTCTTATTATATGCCAACGAGTATTATGCAGTATTATGGAATTCTATCTGTCTATGCCCCCAACAAGAAAATAAAGGCAGATAAAGGTATTCAGTGGTGACTGAAATTATGATTCTTATTTTATGAAGAATGTGAGGTTTATTTTCACATTCGCAAATCCATTCATGAAGAGCAAGATATGTATTTAGGGCAGAACTTTAACCTTTATTATAAAACTTACTTAATTTGAGATAACTAAGAATTTGTTCGACTTTAATTGAAATCACTTCATCACGAATAACGAGCATCAGAGCGGCATTTACTGGAACAGAAAGGTAACGGTGCTGATGAATTATGAGCTATAAATGAAAAGGAAAGATAATCGCTGGTCGGTGGTTTAAGTAGTATGGCAGAAGTCTTACTGACCTTTAAGTAGACGGAGAACACGAGGAAAGCCAGGCCGAGATATAACTACGAACCTTTGGTGTTCTGAATATAATATAAGCGGGGGAGGAAGTGCTTTCTTCCTCTATAATTAAAATATCAGTAATATCACCACCGACAAGCCTAAGGAGCGGAAAGATTGCCCTACACCAGCAACGTTCAAAGATGATGACTTGATAGTCACCGTTTGAATAATAAAACCCAATATATTATAGAATGCTCTAGGGGATGACTAGATCAAATTAATTAATAAGTTAAACGAGCTTTTAACTAACATTATTTAAAGCATTTATAAAATTATATTAGTTATGCCCCAAACATCGTGCCCTCCCTGAATCTTAATAGAAAGTAACAAATTGAATTAGAATATATTTATTTGATTCCTTTATCGGCCCTTTTGCAAAAAAAAAAAAAAACATGTTAAAAATTATATATGAATAACTCATTGGTGAATACGAGAAAATAGCTGGGGCATAGATTAGAAATGGAGCTAATAATTTATTATTAGCCAATTATAAAAATAGTAAACATTTAATAATTTCTTTCGACTTGATGATTAATAGAACATATAAATTTAGTTCTAATGGGCGAGAATTACGATTAGACTTAATATTATATTATTTGCGTAAAGCAAATAGAACAAAGGAGCTCATCGAGTCGAAGGATTATTGGCATATAATTAAAAATAAACAACATTAATAAATCACACGATAAATATATACAATATAGTAAATGAACCACCATCGTAAGAAAGGAAAATTAAATCTAAGGACTAGAGATTGAGAGAATTACTATGTATTTAAAAAGCATAAATAAAAGAAAGTTTTGTACAGATTTACATTAAAGAATGAAAAGAGCTCTTAAAAGGAGGGTAAAGTAAAGTTCAGAAATGGCCAGAAAGTTACAGTTCATTATAGAATAATATTACCATTTCTTCTGGGGCTGGTTCCTTAGTTTACATGTCCGGGTTGGTAAAACGTAGGCACGCATTTGGTTGATTACTTGAACAGCATTTTATTGACTTTTGTCATGATTTTGTTAGCACTATTGGTCCAGAAAGGATTTAGCAGCTTCATTGAAGATTTCAGGGGACTTCAGGAACCATAGCTAGATTCCTGACGTTTTAGCCACTCACCATGATTGAAACACTATTTAAAATTCATGATTTAAGATGCACAGAATTTGATAGCACTTCTCTACAACAAAGATGGCTTCTCCCTTCTCCAAACTTTTCAGAGCTATTTATACTGTATCTGATGCCTTTGGGCTAGCGCTTCTTTCATTATCAATGTCACAAAATCTACTAGTTGTATTTAGATACATTCCTTCAATAAGGCTTTCAAACTCATTAACTTGAATTCATTTTCTAATTAGAAAATGAATTCTTAAAATCAGAAAAATGATTTTAATTAGGAAATCCTTTAAATACTTATCTTTTTTTCTAATTAATAAAACTTTACCCATTGTTTTGGAAAGGGAAAATCTGAAAGCTTATCAAAAGAATGTAGCTTTTAATCACTAAAATTTTAACAAATTATTTAAGGTAAAATCAAACATTCCCAACACAGTGAAACTTTTGAACAATTATATATATTTAAATATTTATAAATATATATGCACAATCCACACAGTTGTAATATATATAAATTCATAAATAATTTTATCATGAATTTATTAATAGCATTGATTAATTTAAACTCAAACGAATTAATTTTAACACACATTTATGTAATAGTTTTTCTTTATGGAAATTAGCGTGGATTGAACATATAAAGCCCCATTGCATTGGAAATTTAAGGTTAGTACTAGGGTTTGAAGTGGGCTTATGGCTAGATGTCATGAAGCTAGGATTGAACTCAGATCCGACTGCTTCAATATCGATTTTCACTTTTGCTAACATAAGGACATGTAAACCATTAAAGCATTTTGCCAACTGCATCTGGCTGCTTGGTGTTACATAAAGGTCTTCACCTGCTTTGAGGTTATTCTAAAAATCATGTCATTGAAGCATAATATTCACTACCTCGGACCACTTGACATACAATTCCCAGTTTGAATGTCTTCACCTGCTTTGAGGCTACTAATAATAGGACAATGAACATTGAAATATCTGCTAGCAAGCAGTACTTTTAAAATTAAAACTTTCAACGTGATAGTGATATCAGCTACTTTCTAAATACATAAACTGAAATATACATTGCTTAATCTAGACAACAAAAAATATTTCTTTCATCTGTCCTACCCCATGCTTCAATATACTCTCCTCCTATTTTCCTAAACGCTTTAATTTTCTTCCCTCATTATTGTCATGATGCGTACAAAATAACCATATAATATATACACTGTGATAGTACAAGATGCTATCACATATACACATATAATTAATCTATATATATTAACCATTTTATTACTTTTTTTAATAATTGATTTTACAACTAAGAATACTATTTTCTTCATAAAGTTTAACAGTATTTAAACTAACAAAGTTTATTAATGAACAACAAAACATTTGGATAATCGTAAATCAGATTCGCCAAACCTATCAAATGATTGAAATATATTACATTTAGAGACTTTAAATATAAGGAACTAAAAATGAAATGTTTTTAATATGTTAAAATTGTTACGGTTAAGTGTTATAAATCACATAACTTTTTTTTTCAAAACATAACACTCTACAGGGTGTGGGAATTAACAAATCGAAGCCTCATGTTGGGTGCCGAAACAACCACTGTACCGGTCAAAATATATTCTCCTTCCAACCCAACCTGAACCCATGAAACCTGGCTTCAAACCCAGTCAAGCCAAAGAATTATATCAAAGACCAAACTGAATTCAAACCCGATTCATGAGCTCAGATCAAAACCTAATGGATAATACATATTGACAGCACATGAAACTATGCACCATGAACTAGCTCAACGGATGTGACAATTACTGAGACTACTTATCTGACTCTAACTAATGTATGATAAAATGACTGGAAATTTCTGAACAAATTCACATATGTATATTTGGGTTGCAATACAAACAGTGAACCTAACGTATATTGAAGATAGTATAAAATCTCATTACATTCAGAAATATTCACTGTTAGTGACAGGGTTTTAACTAGGCTAAAGGTAGGATCTCATGAACGGATCCAAATTAGATCTGACCACTTCAATATATGCAGGAAATTTATGTGTAGTTATAATAATATATGCAAACAATATATATTTTTAAACAGTTCAACTGAATTCTTTTAATTATTTTCTTTAAATTTGACACTTTTATATATTTATTTTTTTGATACATTTAAATGATTCACTAATTCATCTTTGTCTGTTTGAAGAATAAGTACAATTGTTGCTCTTAATACTATTGTTAAAAAACTTTTTGAGTCATCAAAATTGAAAATAAAAGTGTGCAGTATACAACAATAATAAATGTATATTTTTTCCCATTCAACTTTCTTTAAAGAATACAGACTTAGTGATTTGGTTAAATTACTTATTAAAAGAGAAAATACTTATTTTATTAGCTGACTAACTGCCATCTCTTTAAAAAATCTCTAGTATGGATAAAAATCACCAATATCTATTGGAATGAATAACAGTTTACTTCTCTAATTCCATGGTAAAAGAATTAGGATGGAATGGTAGTTATTTGAATTGTTTTTAAGTCAAAGAAAAAATATATGGTCAAATAAGTATTTTGTCCTCTACTATTCACTTTGGTGTTCAATTGTTAATTGATCATTTGAACTTATTGATCATACAATAAATACAATGTATGAATTAATGAATTTTTTAACTGAATATTCAAGACACCCAAAGATTTGAACCAAAGATGTTTTTGAATAATTATATAGCTCAGTATAAGTAGCCCAACTGCAAATAACTAAATATAGAATGTTAATAATAATGTCAATTCTTTACTTTTAAACAATGTGTGAAAACAATTCTCTATTCGTGTCATTTATAATAAGATCAAGTAATCAGTGATTACCAAATAATAGTGCATTTTAGTCCTCATTGCCAAAATAATTTCTGGCTTTTTTCTTTATCAGTGATACTTAATCCTCAAAACTGGAAATAATATAGTTGTACATTTAATAATTATCTTTAATTCCACTTTAATATTCAAATTAAAAGCCTGAAATTTAAACATCCTAAGATTTTTGAATACAATACAACCTGCTTTATAAAGGCTATAGCTTGAAACCAGTTTGGAAATAGGTATTTAAATGTGCTATTAGCTAATTATTGATTGTTCAATTTAATTATAGACAATACTAGAGTAAAGGGCCGTCCATATATTATCATATATTGCATAAAGATGTAAGTGATTTGCTGTTAACTTTTCTAAATAGGGAATATATTTGCCTACAATTAATAAAAAATTAAAACATGTAGTCATTGATTTGGAATCAGATTTATATAAATGTTCAAACAGGCTGGTTTGGGTTTAAATCTTAATATATTTTGAATTTTTAGACTTTTAATTTGAATAATGAAATGGAGTTAAAGTTGGTTGTTAGATATGTAACTGCATTACTTCCAGATTTGAATTCGAAGCCTAACTGATTTTACATACCTAATGAAGTGAGCTTTCAAATCTTATATGGTTGTCTCATTTTTATGATCTTGATAGATATTTGAATAAGAAATTGTGAAATATTAAAATATAAACTTGTTGAAAATGTATTTCTATGTTTGATACTTGAAGTGTTATATCATTTTCAATCATTACGAATCTATTTTTGCATAATAAATACGTCTCCAATCCATAGCTTTTCCATATTACCCAGAAAATTTATTCAACCAATTTATGTCTTTATCTCTGTGTTTCCAATAATCTCTTGAGGCCAATTTAAGATATCATTTGTTTGTATATTGTTCTATTTCTAGCAATGTGTTTTTTAGTTCAATTCAGTTTTTAATTCTTTCATTGATGTTAGTAATACATGTGTTTTGCTTTCAATTTTACCATATTAATTTCTATATCCATACACAATTCACTTATGGTCTGTTATCTCTTCATTATTCTTGTTAAGTTTCCACTTCTCAGACTCAAAAGCAAACTTAAGTTTTTTTTCCAAGCATATATGCATATCTAAAATATTCTATTTGTATTAATAATTAGACAGTCATTTAACATTTTTAGTTTCTAATTCATTACTATCATTATTTATTTTATCTCTTTTTTTTAACAAAAAAAAAAGTCAGTAAACATTTCTCTAGCTATTTTAATTTTTATTTTCAGTCTTATTGTTTTGTTCTTTTTTTTATCTAATGACTGTTGCGATATTTTCTGCAACTCAAATTTATTTACAAAAACAGCCATAGCATCTGGAAAATATGTAGGTAATATAAAGAAAAAGTTTTTTAAGCATTTAAGATTTAATTGGTGCCATACCATGAGTTATATAATTTGTTGCAATGGAACTGTCATATCTCATTTGGCTTCAAGTCTCCTGGATAATGTAAATCCTTGATTAGTAATGGGATACTACATACACACACAATAGAATGTGTAACATACATATGTATACTCATATATTTTAATGTAAAACTTAATATATATATAAGTAAACATTAAGACATTAATAAAAATAATAAAAATATAGAATATCTTACAATAAACAATCTTAGACGTATTTTAAACATTCCTTTACAAATCTTTAATTTAGTGTTCTCAATTTTTATAAACAGATTTTTTACAAATATTTAATACAATATGTTAATAAATTATTTTCAAATTTGTTTTATTTTTAGGATCTTATATACCATAAAAAATAAATAAAATGAATTTTACTTAAAATCAAAACAAAATTTGACACACCCACAATCATTTTTCTAATATTCTAATACTTTCAGAACAAAAAATGCCATATCCATAATAATTTTTTATAATGTTCTAATATGTTATCTTTTTTTTTAATTAATAAGAGCATTAAAAAAAGAAACTTAACAACTTTAAGAGATTTTAAACATAGTACAAATATTTTTTAAAAAAAGACTACTTGTATCTAGTACTTATGATTAATATTAAACTTAATTTTTTTACAATATATATATAATTATTATTTACATTCTGTATACATATATATATATGCACTCACTTTTTGCAGAAAATAGGGATGGTGATGACAAAATATGCAATATATAAAGTGATATTAAATTAATTATCTACAACAGTGATGAGATACAGTGTTTTGAATTATATCATGAAGTATTTATAATATGAACTAGGAAATTAATTTTTTTCTGAGCAAGGATAAGTGAATTAATGGAAATTGAAAAAGGATGGAATCTATTAAGCTTATAATCAAATAAAATAATAAATAATATATGTAAGTCAACTCATAAATTGTAAACTAATAATACAAGGCCTACAGAGCTGGTTTTAAAGAAACTTTATAATCTGTATCAAAAACTTAAATATCATGAACTGAAAATCATAGTAAACTAGAATCTTATTGCTTATTAAGCAGAATTTGTTTGAACATGTGAACACTAAAATACATCTAATTATTAAATATAAGGCTTTCTAACCATTAAACACTGCAATTATATCAGATAGGAATTATAATCAGTTTTGTTTACTTAAGCATGAAATATTGAACCAGATGCTTTATCCGATTCAAAAGTTCCACCATGAAATTAAAACTAACTTTTGTTTTAATAAAGTTTTAAAAGAAATCTATTTGAAAGTTTTATATGTTATAAGGACATATGCAGCTATAGTTTAAAATTCTCTAATTTTACTTTTTAGTTTAAAAATAAGTTTTTTTTGACACTTTTTTTAATCAAATTGTAAAAACATTATAATTTGAAAAGTTTTAATCTTCTGAGAAAGCTTTTAATTTTGAAAAGTTTTTATTGCATTTCTGTTTCTTTTATTGTAATCTAATTTTAATTTAATTTTAAAAAGAAAAGCTGAGACTTAATTTTTCATTTATTTAATTTTAATTAATTTTGAATAAGATAAAAGCCTTGGTCAGATTTTTAATTAAGATTAAGCCTGAGATTGAGATTTGCTCTGGAATAAAAATATCTAATGAAAGATAACATGGGAGGTAATAGTGCATATAAATAATGCTGGGATTTCAGACTAATTATTATTTGGCTATTCATTTTATTCTGCATATTGAGGAGTTATGCTATTCATTTTTATTCTACCTGTGATCCTGATTCGAATTGCTGTGCTGTCTGGTTTTTAAAAGATTTCTGTCCATATCTGGAGATCACTGTTGCTAATATTACCTTTTTCTGTTTTCCATTAGGAAATTCTGCTGAAATTATATATTACTCTCTTCCAATTTCTAAATAAGATTGTCTCTGCAGAATACCTGAACTACATGCCATTATGAATTTTATCTGTAACATGCTGTGCTAAACCAACCCGAAGATTGACCCTGGATCCCAAGTTGTTCCTTCAGTATTGTCATAAAAGCCTGAACAAGAACTGATCCCTAGGATTGCCTCCAGCCTCCTGAACATATAAATGGAAACCAAATCTTCATAGGAACTTTCAAATGGAATAAACTGTGGGCACTGCTGAAAGACATCTGCTGAACCTAACCTTATGCCTTGAGATCAAATGTTTTCATTTTCTAACCTGGATTTAAATCTCTTATTAAGGTCTCAACTTAATCTTTAAAGAAACCTCATTTTATAATATGTTTTGCATATTTAATTTAAATATCTTTAATGTTATGTATTTTATTTATAGTATGTGTTGGACTCTTAGTTTTAAGATTCCATTTGTTTTTTATTTATTTATCCGAGAGTGTATTGCGAGTTTCTATTTTATATGCTTTGTATACTTTTCTTTTTTTATATTACTAACCTTGATAATTACTTGGGCAGATATTAGTAATTTTCTTTTATCTCACCTGTCCCCTTTTTGTTATAATTAATTTAGATAAGCTTGGTTTGTGTTTCCTGCAGACAATAAATCTTTTGACTGGCAATTTATTGAGGGTATTCTGTTTTTCCTAGATTGAAGATTTTATTTTCTTCTATTTAAGATTATGCCCAATCGTAATGTTCTCTTGTTTTATTTTTTTTTTATGTCTTGTATTTGGGTCAACTGTGAATCACAAGCTGTTCTGCAAACATATGACATTCTTGGCCCCAATTCCTTATTCTGGGCCAAGGAAAGCTCACCTGTGCTGTTTCATATTCCTTGCAAGACCGTTTTATTTTTGAATCTCTAAATTGGGAAACGAATTAGTTTTTATAAATTGCTGGCAGGAAGATATCATAAATCCCTCTTTTTAAATTATAGGTGAGAAAACGAACTTATCTGTCAGGGTATGTAATGTTTTCAATACTCTTGTAAATATGCTGTAGAAATCTAGGTCAAACTTTTATACTTTTGTTTGCCTGGAATTTAATATTGTAAATTTAATAAACTTTAAAACTATTTAGAATTATTTTGGCTGACGTTTGTCTCTGTTGTCTTGTCTCAATTGTGTAAACAATCTTAAAGATCTCTTTTTCTCTCTGGGTCTAGTTGATGCATTCTTCATCATCATTAACTTTTGATCACCATAAATTAAATTGTCTAGGTCATTAGGGACCTAGTGGTGTCCTTAGTGATCAAAAAAAGATAGAAGTGACCAGTACAATATATAAGTCAAGAATGTATTAATTACTTTATTTGAAAATGACAGATGGAAATAAATAATATATTAGTTTTACATAATTAATAAGTATCACATTAAGGATTATGTATTTCATTTGTCACTCTAAAATAAATAACAAAATTCTTTATAAATATTCATAAACTCATATTAAGATTTATAAAAAGTGAAATTGTTTATAATTTTTGCATGACTAAATTTAATTACAAATGTTCTTTATTGACTTCATATAGCATTATATTTAATAATTGTAAGTATTTCATCTTTCACAATTTCAAAAATTTTTATTTAAAAGAAATTTTAGACTATTGTGATTCATAGTTAATGGTGTTTAAATGTTTAATACAATTAATAAAAAGTTTTTTGTTTTTTTTTTTAAATCGGATTCCATGAATCTTATATTGGCATAGTTTACAATTACAAGTTGGTTATTATATATATATTACAACCAGTTGGTTACATAGCTGTACTAGAAAAAATAAATAAATAATTAGATAGTTTACGGCATATATCTCAGGTTTGAGAATAAAAAATTATTTAATTAATGGGCAAATACAATTTAATTTTTCAATATATATTTTATTATGGGTCTTTATTTAACTCCATCATTGTAAAATCCCCATATGATAGTATGAAAATTCTCAAACATTAAATATATTAAGTGTATTTTTTTTAAAAAATAAAAATAAAAAAAAGGGAAGAGCAAAAATAGGATTTTAATAATTTTGTAAATTTTAATTTATCAGAATTGTTTTTTTTTCTTTACCTTTATTTAATGAAATGAAAATATCAAATCAATGCAATTAACAGATTATCTAGTTGTTGTTTTTGCAAGATTTCATTTTTAATTATAAAGGAATGTTAAGAATTTTATGTTGTTAAATTTTTGTTTTTAATCTATGATTAAGGAGATAATTAGCTGAATAATTGTATTTATGAAATTTATTTAATTGGTTGTCATGAAAATAATAATGTAAGAGACAGATTGTAATTGGCTTGCGGGCAAGATTGTCTTAAAAAAAATATATGTGGGGGTGTAAATTAGTAACTATACTCAAGTATCTGGAGAGAGGTTTTTGCTAAGTTGAAGAGAGCAGTTAAATCTTAATCCTGTGGCTGGAAAAAATATATAAAAATTTGCTAACTTAGCTGTTGAAAAGAGCAATCAATTTTTAATTCTGCTGCTAAAAACATAGTAGAACAAAGTATTTTTAACTTAGCTGTTGAAGAGAAAGCAGTTAAGTTTTCATCCAACTGCTGGAAAAAAAGAAGCAGAAACCTTTATCAACCTGTGGCATAACACAGCAGGAATCTTAACCAAGCTATTGAATATAATAATAGAAATTTTTAATCTAGATTTTAGCATACTATGAGTTTAGCATTAAAAATGGATTGTATATTGAAAACCATGTTCTAAGTTCAGCTAAAAGCTAGGCATCACCTTCCTCCATGTAAGCCACCTTCATTGGAAAAAATGTAGGGAAGGTAAAAAACCCATTAAGCAGTCTGCAGCCTTCCTTCAACCAAGAGCAATGAGTCTGTCTACATCTGTCTCACCTGGAAATTCAAGAGGAAAACTAAATGGATAAAAATTGCTATTTTTATTTACATGGAATTGCTACAGACTCAATAAAGAACAAATGTATCCAGACCCATGTTTAGAAGCCTTCAAGAAACTCCATTAGGAAAAACTGAAATTGCAACTGGAAATACCTTTATAGACAAGAGAGCCATGGCTATAGATATTATTTTTTTTATTATGGGTGCTTACTTTTTTTTTTATTAATAGAATTTTGTTTTTGTTTTATAAATGTAATAATTTTTTCCTCTCAATTTGCTCTCTCAGTAGAATCAAAGATTGCTATCTTTGATTTCTGAAAATATTTAACAAACTCTTTGTTATTTTTAAAGAAATAATCTAATGAATTGAAAGTTAATACATGAATAAAAATTACTTGATAGGTTAATATAATTTTATCAAACTGTATATTTATTTATTTTTTTATATAATGAAATGGATGTTTGAAATTATCTACTATCATGTCATTTTGTTATTAACCTTTTGACTGCTAATTATATTACTGGTCGTCTGTGGTAAAAATCAAAGCTTTTAATTGGCCAACTTACAAACTGAAGACAGTCAATTGTTAAAATATATTTATCTTCTAATATGATATTTACTTTAGTTTCATTTGTAAAAAGTATATTAATAATTTGTCAGGTTATGAAAGTGAACGAAAGTGTTTTCAAAAATAAATTTCTATTTATTTATTGTAGAAATATTTTGTAGTGGCAAATGTAAAGTGAAATATAGTAATCCAATTAAAGAGTTGCTGATGTAAAATGTTTTTTTTTTTCACTTTTACGTTACGGAAAAGTATATATTTTTTTGCTTAAATCTTAAATATTTTTACTAAAATCTTAAATATATTTCTGAAATAATTGTATTTTTAGCCTGTTTTATCAAAATTGTTTATAATTCATCAAAAAATACTCAAAAAAACATTCATTTATCATTTTCAAAATAAAACAAAATACGAACGTAACTCTACTTTTTGGCAGCCATTTTCTTTGTTGTCAAAATTTACACAGCCAATAAGATTCAAGAGAAGGTGGAGCTTTGCTATTCTTTGACATATTTGAGCATTTATATTGATTTTTTACTTGTAAAATAATTCAAAAGAGGGCAGCATCTTACAGAACTTTTAATAATCTAACTATTGACTATATTACGACTACCCTAGCATTAAAAATAAACGGAATTAGAGTAACGTCAATCATCAATCAAAGGTCTCGTAAGCTTCGTCACAAAAGTTAATTAGATATTAAATAATTGTTTTTTTTTTTAAAAAAAAATTCTTTCTAGTGTTAATTATTTTATTCTCTTCAATTCCTGTTTCATGAAGTGTAGAGTGTGTGACCTTATGTCATGACAGCTTGTATTCTTAGATTTAGTGTTTTTTTCTTGATGGTCCAGGATTTCCTACTGCTTACCTATAATGTTTACCCCAAATTCCTTCATAAAAAAATAAATAGGTTCTGCATCAGGCTATTCTGGAGAAATAAACCAGTTGCCATAAGCATAAGCAGAATGCAACAGCATCACAGATTTAACAGCATGTCACTGCATGCTATTCAAGCCTTACTTCTACAAAAAATTCATACCCTTCTTTACAACCTAGGAATTAAATACGGGTATAATCACATAATTGAATTAATACAGCTGACTGACATACCACCCCCAAAGAAAAGCAGCTGGCTATATAAAATAGCACAAAACATTCAGCAGTACATCAACATTATGCCAGACATCATTGCCAACAAAATAAATATCTGGAGTGCTCAGAAATTAATGAATCCGGATCAAAATTTACAAAATACAAAATTAGGCATAACCAATTATAAAATAACAATGTTGTTCAATATTGGGCTCTAGAACCCAAGTATTTGGACTTTATCATTAAAATAAATCTGGATGCCTTGCCTACATTGTGGTTCCTGTACTTTAAATGGCATATCACCAAAGTCGACCCAGTATGCCCAAACTGCAGAAGAGAAGACTAAACATACTATCATATCATCAATTCGTGCAATGGACTTGTAACAATAAGATCTATTATTTATCAGAACATAAAGGTAGACTACTACCTCATTATATCATTACAAGACTGCATTAAAAAAAAACAATTTCCACTCATTAGAATGTCAATTTTCATCACATATTCAATCTGGTATGCCAGGTGCAAGAAAATGTATTCGCAGCCTTCTCCTGATGAAAGATTGGGCTTTATACAATCATTGCAAAAGATAGAACAAAAAGATAAACTACTATCATCAAAATTCATTTATGAGGAGATATTGAAGCTATTCTGTACACTTATGAACTTTATATCACAAAGACTATCTCAACATCAATCAACTTCAAACCATATGGACTAATACCAGATTCATCTAATACGCAATTGTAATGCATGGTGATCTATTTATGTTTTGAGATAATGTAACTTTATTTAGCCGAAATAAAATTATTTAAACATACTTAATCTTTAAATTAAAGTGTAGTTATTTATAAATAGCCCATGAATTGCTTAAGATTATTTATAATAAGCTAATTTATTTATTTATTTCTCTCATGCTCACAGTAATAAATTATAGAGTTTTTGCTTCTTGAACTAGATTTGTGCATAACAGCTATATGAGTTAGGAGGTTTGTATTTAATGTATGGGCATCCAGATGATGATGACAATAATGATTCCTGAGTTGGCATGAAGAGGATATTCTTCAAAGTCTGTGCACTACTTTTTATTTAGTTTGATCTTTATACATTTTATTTTTTTTAACTTGAGGATAAAAATACAATTTCTCAGATTCCTCATGGTTTAAACCGCAATTTTTTGGAGAGTTACAATAGCTAACCAATTTAGAATAGTTGATATTCATGTCTATAGTGTTACAATTGGCAACTGAAGTGTGGGCACTATGATAATCAGGTTCTGATGGTTAATGACAATATAACTTGAATCTCAGAAATACACCTGGAAAAAAAAATTCTGTATTTTGATGCAAAATTAATTTAAACTTATTGTGAAATGTAACAAGAGTATAGAGGATGATTGTAATAATTCAATTAGAAATTACAGAATAGAAATACTAATGCTTATTCAAGGAGTTCTTATTTAAAGTTGAACAGTTATAATTTTGGAGATTGGATTGAGTTTTTGACTGTTGAAATTTATTTAGATGTACTTTAAGTTTGGTAATGGATGGAATGTTTTGTTGTTGGCTTGAGGATGCAGTGTTTTTCATGCAACTCCATGGAGTATTCTTTCTCAGGCATTGCCCAACCCTCAGATTTGCAGATTTTTTTTTTATTGGGTATCATGGTCCAGTTAACATAATCTTGCTATCATTCCAGCCTCTAAGTTTCCAAAAAAAAAGGAAAAAAACCATTATTTATTTTAGATAATCTTGAATGATGTCACAGTTATTTATAGACATTATTACTTAATGACTAGAGTAATAAACATAATAAAAAATATCAAGATTAACTATAGATGTTACAATTACATATACATACAGATTTAACAAATTCATATATCAGCTTATGGTAAACTAATAAAAATTCATCAACAATAAAAAAATAAATTTAGGACTTTATATTTCAAAAATTTAAGTATTTGCCACATTTATCTAAATAATTTAGTAAGTTTACTACTGGTGAATAAAACTGGGTCTGAAATGTATAAAGTTTTTGTTGGTTGATTCTGGTTGGATATTCCTTGGTTTTAGATAGTATACTGCTTAAATACTTGGGCTATACAAATGCAGGCAAAGAAAAACAGTTCTTCCATGGGTAAAAGCTACATGGTTGGATATTCCTTTGTTTTAGATAGTATACTGCTCAAATACATGGGTTATACAAATGCAGACAAAGAAAAACAGTTCTCCCATGGGCAAAAGCTACATTTTATATCTCCATCTTTGGACTTCTTAGAGACATTATTGCCAAACTCATGGACATTAACCAAGATGAATCGATGAACATTTTGATTTATTATATATATTTTTTATATTTGTTTGTAAAAATTCTAGTTTTATTTTATCTCCATACTTGGTAGCTTAAACATGCCTAGAACTTGGAAGAGTCCATTACGCTTGAAAGCAACAGATTGAGGGGGGGGGGTATTAAGTTAGACAAAAAAAATTTTTTTTTATGTTAAATAAAGGTTATGTCAGCTTTCCCTCCATAGTGACTTGACATTTGATCATTATCACTGATATGGAATGAGGTAAGATTTTTTTATACTATTCCATATTAAGCACATATATTATTACAGGACAGAGTTTGTGTTATTTTTTTTTTTATTGTTAATTAACAATTGTTTATCTTTATTTTTTTGGTATAAATGACTAATCTTATATGGATGGTCTTTCCTATCAACTTTAGGGAATTGTGCATAGAGGGGGTTCCCAAAGAAAATGGAACAGCAGTAACTGGAATTGGAAGATGAGGCTATTATGGATATGCTTGTAATAAAAGATTTTTATTTATCTGCTTTGTAAATAGTTACTGCCTTGCAATGTATCTCTACCATGGGTAAGGGTTAGAATAGTGAATATATTAATCATTGGTATGGTAGAAATACATTCTTGACACAGACAATTATAATCTTTTTATCATGTTAAAGTGTTTTGAATTTTTACTTTGTTATTTAATAAACGTTAACTTGATTTAAATTACATTGGTTTCTGGTTTATTAAAATTATTTATACATTTACTCATCAACTTATAACAGGATATATATCCACACACACATTTTATTCTTATATGATAATATATATTTGGATAGATCTTTAAATCAATTGGAACCTGTATAGAGATGCAGTAGTTGTTATCTAGTGTAAATTCACTCCTGAAGAGAGTCGAAGGGAATTTTCTCTCTGAGTTTGAATACTGAGGCATAATGTAATCCAAAAGAGAGGTGAGGTACGGATGAACTAGCCCAAATTGTATCTAAATTTAATGTGTAAACTTAGAACAATTCCATTGGAGGTAAACATGATCATAGGTTAAGTATTTCATCGCATCAGTCACAGTATCCTACCAAAAGACCATAGATCCAACAGTAGTGAAATGTGCTCCCCCTCTTCAAAAAACTCAGACCATTACATTACATATTGTTTGATTGAATTTAGCTTTAATTGAACTATATAATTATCTTTAATTAGTTCTTGTAATTTTTATCTGTTTTTGTTAGATTTTATATTTTTAATTTGAAGAGAAAACAGCAGCAGTTTTAATGATTTATGATTTTGGACATTACGGCGGCACTGCTATTATTATATCTTCCTTATGATGTTTTAAGTCTTTCTATAACTTTACATCATCATCTGAAGTTTTTTATTTATGCAGTAACAATTTAAAATAAAAGTATTAGAGGAAAAAAAAATCTGAAAGTCTCAGCATTATATAGATGTTTTGCATGTTTGACAGAATCCGATTAACAAGGCAGTGCCATGAGGAAAGTGGCCTAGAGGTCAATGGAAATGAGAATTTCTGATTTATTGAATATTTTAGTAAAATTTTAACTTTCAGTAACTTGTTTACAAATTCAAAATTATAATGCAATATTTTTGTAAAAGATTTGTTTTTAAACCTGTCCTTAATAGGAAAGCATCTTATTTTTAAAAAGACAATTCTTAAAAGATTCATTACAGCAAGCTGGAGCAGCTTCTATTGGATAAAATAAAATCACTTTTAGCAAAACAGTAAAAGAAATATCTTTTAAAATTTTAATAACAAATAATTTATTAACTTTTAGAATTTTTTTTGCATTCTTTGATGATAAAATAATCCTAAATATATCCTTCATTTAATATTATAAAATTCAAATATTAAATATGTTGTTCTTCTAAATTTTTGAATAGGTTAATTACATCCAGTGACGCCAAATGCTATTGTTATAGATAAGAAATTCATTTACGTATTTATTTTAAAATGTATAATATTAATTTTTAAAATGCTTATTGCTTGAAAGCTTACATTTATAATAAATAATCTTACAATTATCAATATATTATATAGGAAAAAAGTTTAATTGTAAAAATAAAATGTTCAAATCTGGAGAATATGTAATGAAAGACTTGCTAGATCTTATTCAAAATAGAAAGGATTGTTTTTCAGCTAAAGTGATTAAAAAGAAAAATTATTAAACAAATATACAATATATATATATATTGTAACCGTAAAATTTTGGCTTCATTATGCCTCATGGATTGAACAAGCCAAATGTAACTAAAACTTTAAATCTACTAAACTATTGTGATTCAACCAGCAACTAAAGTATAATTGTTAGTAAATCAATCTAGATGCTGAGACTATTAATGTAATCTGGAATGAAAGGTCATTTTAGTGAATCCAAACCACATTCAAGAAATCCTTAATTACTTTTAAGTGTATGTACATTTTGTATATTATAAATCTCTTCTTAATGTTACAGCAAAATGTATTCTAATTAGATTCGAAATATATTTAAATGTTGGTTCGAGCATCTCAGGGTAAATTAAATATTTGTATAGGCAATTATAATCATGTGAACCAAACTTATGATAAGTAATATAATCTTATAAATAAATAAAAAAAAATACAGTCAAGTTCAGTTAATAAATAAATTCATGTTTTATTTACATTAAATAAAAAGATAATAATAATAATAATAATTTATTGATTTTTCATTTTAATTGTAGCTTTCTTTACTATTTCCATTTTATTGCAAAGAAATAAATAATTTCTAATATTATGCATATAAAAGCAGCATTATTTCGATCCAGTGATTATCTTATATCTTGACTTATAAAATGATAATAAAGGTTATCTATTTTATTTAGATTAAAAAAATTTTGTAGGTAAGCATAGAATAAATTTAAATAATACTACTAATATGTTTTCTCTGATGAATGACTAATAATTCATATCTAACTCCTTCATTTATAGTATTTCTTTGTAATCTTACATTTATGATTATTGCAAATACCGTTTTTAAGACATATATGATTATTGCAAAAACTATTATTAAGACTATTATGACAATGGTCATTTTATCGAGTGGCTAAAATATAAAAAATTACTATACGATGCATATATGTTACTAAATATATATCCTAAAGAAAAAATAAGTGCATTCTATAATGCAACTAAGACATGGCCACTATTATTATTATAGATATACAAATAACACCTAAATTTATAGATACTTTACTTCTACTACTCAAATACGAAAGAACTATTACAATCTCCATTTGCCTTTGAAGACATTATAAAAAATTAAATTAAATTATTATAAGTTAGATATGAAAAATAATAATTTTATAATCTAGGTAATCTTTGTTAAACAATTAAACTACATGCATTTAAAGTTAATTCATTCATTCACACTCACAAATAAATATGTGTTGTATGTGAAGTAGATCATACAAATATTAAATAAATACAAAGTACTTGTTAGTAACAATACTAAACTCCTCCATACAGTAATGACACCAAGTGCAAGCCTTCATAATCACTGGATGCAGGAAGGTTTGTGCATAAAATCCCTATCTAGTGCCTACTCATCCAACATCTCCAGACTAGTTTCTAGCTTATGGCTTTCATACATGAGGAGTCTTGGATTTGGGAGCACTGCACCTATATCTTAGGATCTAATGCAATCCTCCAGCAGTCACCTTTTACTTATTTGGTTAACTCTAAAGCTAGGAGCCTAAAATGAAAACAGTATAATGTTTCCAACCCAAGCTTATTCGCTTATATAGTTATATAGATCTGAAACCAGTTCAGCATTTATGCATTTTAGTGTCTTTGATTTTTCAAAAACCACAGTCACCATTGTCCTATGAGCAGAATAGGTATAAAACCTTCTATTCATCACATGATCACCATTTCATATGCTTACTACATTCTGTTAATAAGAGTACCAAACTCTCCATACAATAATGCTACCAAGTGCAAGTCTTCTTGATCAATGAATGCAGGAAATCCTAGATTCCTCACTGATGAAATCCACAAGCTAGAAACTAGTCTGGGGATGTTGGATGAGTAGAAAATAGGTAGGAGTTTTATGCATAAGTATTCACAAACCTTCTTGCATCCATTGATTATGAAGACTTGCATCTGGTGGCACTACTATATGCAGAGTTTGGAAAGCATATGAAATAGTGATCATGTGATGAATTGATGGATTTATACTTATTTTCCCCATAGTATAATAGTGCTTTGGCTTTTGAAAAATCAAAGACACCAAAATGTATAGATGCTGAACTGAGTTCAGATCTATATGACTATACAAGCGAATGAGCTTGGGTTGGAAGCATGGTGTTTTCATCTTGGGCTCCTAGCTTTATAGTTAACCAAATAAGTGAAAGGTGGTAGCTAGATTGTTGCATTAGATTCTAAGATCTAGATGCAATACTGTCAAATCCAAGGTTCCTCTCTGATGAAAACCACAAGCTAGAAACTAGTCTGGGGATGTTGGATGAGTAGGTACTAGATAGTCATTTTATGCACAAACTTTCCTGCATCCATTGATTACAAAGGTTTATACTTGGTGGCACTACTATATGGAGAGTTTGGTACTATTATTAACAGCATATGTACACATATTTTATGGCTATCATGTGATAAATACTTGTTCATCAATTTCATAAACTTTCATTGAAGAATTATAAAATAGAACATATAATATTAATATATTGACCTTTCTTTTTATTTATTTTTTAAAGTTCTATGCAAATAAAGTTTATGACAGTTTTCAAATCTTAATCTTGCAGCAATTTAGAAAAAGCAAATGGATAAATATGATTTCAAAAAAGGAACCATTACTTGAAGATGAATAGTTTTAAAAGTATGAAATCTATTGTTTAAGCACTTATTTTTTTTAAAGATAATTACAACAAGAAAATGACACTAATTAACGTTTCTTGGAAATATTTCAAATAGATTTTTATTTTCTTTTAAGCATACATTTTGAAAAGATTTCTCATGCCCACTGGAATTGACAGAACAACAAATAAAAATTTGGTAGAACTTCAGACAACTTGGCTTTTAGCTACACATTTATTATTTGTTTATACATTATAATAACTATACAATGGCAAAATAGTGAGAAGAATCATCTATGACAAAAGCAAATGGGTAAAAGTAACCCACCTTTCAATATTTCTTTTATTTCTATCCAATTTTTTCCTTACATAAGAATTTCCTCCTTACACACACACTTGATGACAACCTTTTCAAATGTTACCACATTTAGAATAGATCAGAATATTTTTATTTAATAAAAATAAAGTAATCAATTTTAAATAAATAGTTTTAAACAAATTTTATAAATTAAAAAAAAATATCTCCATATTTTACCACATATCCATGCACACACATTCTATTGCTACTACTATAACTAAAGTGATTATTAATTGTAATTCAACCTATAATTTAATCATCCTATCAGTATATTTGTGATGCATTTAAAATATTAAATATCAACTAAAAATTAAATTCAGCAAACAACAAAAAAATTAAAGCATTTTTTTTTTTTTAAAGTTGCCAAATTAAATTGTTACATTGGATTTCTTTTAAAACGATGTACACTCTAAATACATAAGGAAGTTATAAGACATTTATTTCTGATTCAAAAATAATATTTTTTTTTTTTAAGATTGCATATTTTAAGAATTCAACTGTGACTAATCCTTACAATATATATATATTAATTGCTATTAATTAATAAACACAAAGCTTTGCCGATTTTGCATATTCTTTTTATGAACATATGATTGTTATATAATTATCCAAATATGATTTAAATAGTATCTTCAATGAGTAAATCTTTTTTTTCCACATTACTTTTCAATCAAACACTCTAAAATATTTTATTTATTTCTCGATTTGAGCTTGATTGATTTAGGAAGCTTGTAATATATCCCAGCACTAGAGCAAGACAAAATTATATTTGTTATAATATATATATGTATAAAATTGAATATGCATAGTATATATGAGTTTCATTAAAGTTTATATTTTAAATCTTAGATGCTAGAAAAAATTGTGTTAAGAAGAGGTAAGCAATGATAATCAAATAAATATCACATGATTGTAATACTCTTATTACCCAGTTACTCTTTTTATGTTTAAACAAATACCAGACAACACAGATATTTTGTTTGTTTATAGTATTTTATTGCCAAATTGCCACTCTTGCTTTTAGGCAGATAATATACACACATATTTATAAATGTGTATATATAGTTACTGACATTAGAATAATTATTAAAATATTGTTTTGATATGATGTATCAATCCATTTATTTTCTCATTTGGAGGTGTAAAATATATGTGTAATAAAACATTTGTATGTTATCTAAAATATAATTATAAAAGTATTATTCCCTGAACTATATTTGCAAAATGGTGAATATATGAAAGGAAAAAAAATGCAAATGACTTAATAACATTAAAATAAATACCTTATTTTTATATATTGTATTGGATGAGTCAATGATTTTGTCAATGCAGATGATGAAGTTGATCTTCCAATGAACATGTTACACATTCATTGGTTATTCATTATGTATGGAATGAAAAAATATTCCAAATGCAGTAATATCACGTAATATACTAGATGGCCAATTATTATGCTAACATCAAAATTTTATTCATCCAGTGCAATAATGGTCAATATCTAGATCATTGTTTGAGATACTATTATCATCAATCTTCTTAATTTGATTACTCATAGTATGATATCAATGAAATAATAATGCTGGCTGTACTTCTCCAGAAAATCATTCCTGCTTATTCATTGGGGCTAACCATAAAGATTATAGTTGCTAGTAAAAATCTATTTTATTGGTTTTAATGGTAAGAATGCTTCCATGGCTTTGCATCTTGTCCTTGTAAAATCAAAGAACTGATTTGTCTACCTTTATTATTCCTTAAATAATTACCCATGGTCTAGCACAGCTTGATATTATTTTGGATTTTTTATTTCTACACATTCGTTGATCCATAATAACATGGTTAAATAAACTATGTTATACAATCAGGTTAAAAATTGAATAAAGAAATGGATACAATTATCATTTTCTATTTTTAAAATATGAGATTGACTAAAGAAATTCAAAGCATTTACATAATCATGTTTCCTAGATATCAATCTTATATGGAGAATACATTAAGAAACTCATAAATCATCCCTATCTCTGTCTGAATTTAATATTTTATTTAGTCCCTCCCCCTTCAACCTCTTTAAAGATATATGCAAATATTGCACATTACTTATTAATTATATAAGCACATTTTATTAGATATTTTCTAAATATATATATATATTATGTAAAGGAAAATGCAAATTTTATAGTCTTCAAAAGAGGGAAGAAAAATAATGACAAAAATGTTACAAATTAATTAATCTATTACTAATTAAGTTCTAATTTTGGATAAATTTGAGTTAACTATGATATATTGGAAAAAAAGGCTATACCCATTTCACAGTTCAGTGAATCCTTTGTACTTGCTGTATACTGACTAGCTATGTATTTATTAATAAAGTTATACATACATATGAGCATATGTGAACATTAAAAGCATAAAGCTAAACTAGTCAATAAATAATCAAAATTACCCCAAATTCTCAACTCAACCAGACTAGCCAAGAAAATAAACTCTAAAATACTACCAATAGTTTCATTGCTACAAGCTGACTTCTCAAGTGTACAGAACTATAAAATAACATAAATTAAACATTATCCACCATTCCACTTACTTCACATACATCCTTAATATTGATGATTCTGAAAGAATTAACTTATTTAAATGTTCTTTTAATATTAAGGGTATATGGGAAGTAAATAGAATTGCGGGTAATGTTTAGTTTAAATATGTTATTTTGTAGTTCTTTACACTTGCGAAGTCTGCTTGTAGAAAACCATTGGCAGTGTTTTAGAGTTTATTTTCTTGGTTAATCTGGTTGAGTTGTGAATTTGGGGTAATTTTCAATATGTTTATGTGTATACAAGATGGTTGCTACAGTCAACATTGATTCACTCTAGAAATGATTATTTGCAGAAAAGAGAATTAGATTAACTGCAAGTAATAACATTTTAATTTGCATTATAATAAAGTCTAATATGAAATTAGCAAAATTAATAAATTGCCTGTAAAAGAAGTGAATGAATAGTAGAAAAGAAAATGAAATAAGTAAAGTGAAAAGCAGATGATGAAACTTAAAGAATAGAGTGAAATGTGATGCAGTTGAAGACAAGATACAGCAATAGAAAAGAACTCCAGTTAAATCTAATTAAACTAACTAAAGAAAAGATTAAGCAGCAAGATTCTTACTTAGAAATTTCTCATGAATGACTGTTTGAGTTTACAGGAGTTAAAAGAAATGTATAGTTATTAAAATAAAGCCTTTGAGAAATCGTGGAGTCAGAGATGAACTATGAAGTAGTTATTTATCTATGTATTTATCTATCTGTAGACCTATGAATTTGTGATTAATATTGTATATTGCTTTTCATGTAACTGGTCACGAATTGAACTATTAATTATTGTTATTACTGATATATTATTCAGAGTGAATAAACTTGTTAAGTTATTTAAGACAACTTGTATGTATCCATTTAATTTACATTAAATGTATGGCTGTTAGATTATAGCAGACCTCGTACATATTGACTGGTGCAAACTTTAGAAGCTGTATAAAGATTTGTCCATGTATATCAAGTGATTAGGATATATGAAGAGAAACTACTGAATAGCATCGTAACAGTGTTTGTTGCGAAAAATTCTGGACAGCGGCAATATAAATAAACCATGTAGAGAAATATGAGTTAATAAATGATTATTGACAAGTTAAAAGTTGCCAGCCTATTATAGATGTCATTTCAGGATATCCTACAATTATCAAACCAGTTATATAATCAAGCTGCTAGAAAAAATTCAACATGAGGAATTATTGATAAAATTAAATGCCTATTTCAAACCAATAACATCAAAGTTTACAGCGTATTTTTGTTTTCATGGCAGAATGCAGTCATAAGATGAATGCATATGTGAATATGATTTAATACTACAGACATTAGCAAATGAATGTGAGTTCAAGGATTGGACCAGTTAATAAGTGGCATCAGAGATGTGAAACTTAGGCAGTTACTTCTAAGAAAATTGTTGCTAACTTATAAAGTTACCATTGTACATGGTATAGCATAAGAAGGTGTTTTAGATCATGTGCAAATCTTCAAAAATTCAACAGTTACTCACGTTGAAAATATGGATAAATATGGCAAACCTCGCAAGTGCCGCAAAGAAATTTGGAACAGACTCTCATTTGTTACTGTTGCAGAAAGACAGGTCTTGTAAAAACAAGACGTAAATTTGAAGCATATAAATGTTTTAGCTGTGACCTGGCAGGTCATTTATCAAAACTTTGTAAAAACAATTGACAAAATAGGATTTACCACCAAGGAGTAAATTGAGAAGAGGAGCATCAAAGAAGGCCACAAAAATGTGAGGTTTATATAAAAGAAAGTCATGATATTTCTAATATTTTAAAAATAAAAGTCTGTAAACAAATGTTAAATATGAAAACTGACTGGAGCAGGCATACCATTAAAAGTTTGGACATTTATTGGGAAAAGAGCAAAAGTTAGCATTGAGCTGAAGCAAACTAATTTGGCTGCAATAGATGTAAATGGAAATAGGATAAATATTAAAGGAGTTGTATCAATATCCATAACAGAAAATAGCCATAATAGAAATTTACTATTATACATGGTTGCAAGAAACATTCCCGATATTAAGGTGAAACTGGTTCAAGTTTCAGGGGATTAAAATTAAAGTTGTGAAAAGTGTAAAGTTGGAAGCCGAAATTAGATTTCTGAAACTCTTCAAATTCAACTTAGTGGAGTGTAAGATGAATCCAGTTGATCTAGAGCTAATGAATAAGATGCAACACATCATATATATAGACTGAAAAGTTTGATGAATAAGGGCATTACCACACCCATAGAAGAATCATCTTGGGATACACAGTACCAGTATTGAAACCAGATTGGAATGTGGGGATATGTGGTGATTAATGTGAATAAGAATATCAACAGGAATGCTTATCCCATATCAAGCATAAGAGAAGTATTAGCATCTCCACAGAATGCTAAGTATTTTGCAAAATTAGATTGGAAAATTTGCATTCCACTAAATCCCAATTACAAATACAATAGCTAAATTATTGACTATAAATATACTTAAGGGACTGTTCAAGATCAACAGGAATGCTTATCCCATATCAAGCATAAGAGAAGTATTAGCATCTCCACAGAATGCTAAGTATTTTGCAAAATTAGATTGGAAAATTTGCATTCCACTAAATCCCAATTACAAATACAATAGCTAAATTATTGACCATAAATATACTTATGGGACTGTTCAAGTTTAACAAACTGCTATACAGGATAACAAGAGTATATTGTGAGAAATTGAAAAATTTTGGTACTAGACTTAATGCAGAAATATATATATGGTTGATGAAAGAAATTAAATTTCTGGTGCATATTATTACAGAAAATGGAAAAAATCCTAACCCAGAGAAAGTGATGATCGTAAAAAATACATCGAAGTCAACAAACATAAAGCAGTTGAAAGCTTTTTTAGGCTTACTCAATTTCTTTAAAGTATTATTAAAAGATAAATCATATGTATCTATGCTCCTTTATAAAATTCTAAAGAAAAAAGATAAAGAGATTAACAAGACATTACTTTCAAAAAAGTGAAGCAACTATTATCACCGAAAAACCTAATCCACTATTGTGAAAACAGATGCTTCTCAGTTTGCTGTTTATGCTGAAATATTACATAGTGCCTATGGAGGTGAACATCTTATTGCTTATGCATCTAGAACATTGTCTATGATCAAAAAAAAAAACTATTTGCCAATTAGACAAAAAGCGTTAGCAATTATCTTCACTGTAAAAATGTTTGACTAATATGTTAATGGACAGTCATACAAAATTTATACCAACCATAGGCCTCTATTAGGAAATTTCAGTATGAATAAGAAAACTCCAGACCATGCTAGTCAATGTATGCTAAGATGGATAAATATCCTAACTTTGTATGATTGTGAGATGATTGTGAGTTATTGTATAAGCTGTGAAAGCAAATCAAAACATGCAAATGCCCCCTCCAGAGCTCTGGATAAAAGCACACGCAAATCAAGTGTTAGTGATATAAACTATATAGCTGTGTTGAAATCCAAAATAGTTAATGGTATAATTACAGCAGAGTGGACTAAAATGAATAAGAATTACAACTTGTTAAAAAATTGTTTTAAAAAATGGATGACCAAAGAAGTGACCAAATTATGTAGCACTGACAAATATGGAATGCTCAGGAAAGTTTGTTGACATGCCACGAATGCATACTAATGATAGACTAGTTAATGATTCTACCTGGTGAGAGAAAAAGTGTTTTATAATTATTTCACAAAGGACTCCCCAGAATAATGTTTGGTGGTCAAAGTTAAATAGTGATATTGAACAGATTGTTAAAAAATGTCAACCTTGCCAACAAACAATAAGTTTGCCAGTGAAAAAATTTCAATCTTGGCCTGAGACTACAAGAGGGTGGAAAGAGTTTATTTGCCAATACTGGACTATTCCATGGATACATTTTTAATAGCCGTAGATATATATCCAAAATAAATAGAATATCACTTAGTAATGGATATCAGTATAGTGAGTGTGATAACAGACTTTTATCTATGCATGTGTGTCCTGAGTCAATTGTAACAGACAATGGCATAGGATTCAGCTCAGAGAAATTGAATGATTTTTTTATTCTGAAGGGAATATGGCATGTATTTACACCACCATATCAGCCCCAGTCAAACAATATTGCAGAAAAATTAGTCCAACTATTGAAAAGTACTCTAAATAAAAGAGAGTATGCTGATATCTATGAAATGCCAACATTGGTGATGTTTTAGCAGCACTTCATGCCAAGTTCTTTTACTAGAAAAATACTTGTGAATTACTAATGAAGCACCATGCAGGAATGCATTTGTCTATTTTAATAGCAAATAAAGTTAAAAAGGGAGACAATATTGCTTAAATTAAAACAGACAGTTTGGATAAATAATACATTAAAGAAAAAATTGTTACTGAGAGAAATAACTAAAATGATCTCTGTACAAATATGAAAGATAAGATTAGAAGATGATAGAATATGTCAAGCGTTGTTAGAGGGGAGGTCCTTCCCCCCCTTTTAGCAAGAAGGTGGTGGGTGGGGGGGGGGGGGGGGTGGCCCGCGGGGTTTAAAAAAAAAAAAGATGATAGAATAGTCATATAAAAGAATGTCAAATTGTGACAGTAGGAAGACACAGCTATTACTCTGAGAATGGATAAGGATATTAGTGTGATACTTCTACATATACGGAGATGGAGGTAAAAATAAAATTGAAAAAGTACTAGCTTAGATTTACAAGAACTAATTACTTCTTCAAACAGCGAATTAACTACAGAAGAGGAGAGACCCATACCACTATTCTGAAGAACTAAGCTATGAAGAAAACCAGTAAAGTTACATTTCATTTGCAATTATAAGTGTTTATTTCTAGAATAAGGGGAGGTATTGTTGTGTACTGACAAGTTATGTATTTATTAATTATGTTATACATGTACTTGGGTGTGTGTATAAGCTGGTCAATACAGGCAATATTGATTTACTCTAGAAATGATTATTTACAGAAAAGAGCATTAGTCTAACTGCAAGTAAAAACATTTTAATTTGCATTATAATAAAGTCTAACAATATGCAAATTAGCAAAATTAATCAATTGCCTACAAAATCTTGTAATGAATAAGCAAATGAGTAGTAGAAAAGAAAATGAAATAAGTAAAGTGAAAAGCAGACTATGAAACTCAAAGAATAGAATGAAATGTGATAGTGCAATTGCAGACAAGACTGAGCAGTAGAAAAGAACTTCAAGTTAAATCTAATTAAATTGACTCAAGAAAGGATTGAGCAGCAAACCACGTAGAAACTGCTACTGAATCAGATTATATTTTGTTGGTCCCATTATAAGAGAGGTGAGCAAGTTCAACAACTGGAGACAACAATTTAGGTCTGCCATGCTGTGTATCAATAAGATTGGCTACAACTGGGAAATCTTACCACTTATTAGGTGACCTAGGTAACAGTGTTTTCCCAGGTTACTATGGTACAATACAACTTCACTTTTTATGTGGACTATTAAGATTATTTTTTGATGATTGTCATTATCTATTAAACAGCCTGATATAATTTTTCTTGCCCTATTCTTATTTGAGAAAACAGCCTGTATGAATTTAGTGCACTGCTACTAATTGCTGAAATGTCAAATCTTAAGATTTAAATACTGCTTATAAAAACTTTCACAATTTATAACTGAGTCTAAATATTAAAATAATTGTTTTAAAATTTTATATTGTTTCTGATTCACAAATCTTATCTGGTTCTAAGTGTATATGTACTAATAAACTAAGTGCCTATTTTCTGTCTGTTTCACATTTATTTGGCAAGCTATTTATCAGATTATTCAAATTTCCTAAATAATTTATTTTTCTCAGTTAAACACATAAAAAGTAACTGAAATAATAATAAAAATAATTTGATACTTAAACTTTTAAAAAAAATAAAAAAAAATCATACATTTTACATTTACAGTTTATTAATAAGTAATATTATACAATATTCTATCTTCTTGTTACACTAAATTTCTTATCTATATCATATGTATGCATTTGTTATTCAATTTTTTTTCCCTAAATAAAAAAAAAAGAAGACATTTTTGAAAGAAGGAAATACTCATGTATTTTGGAACAGCTTAAAATTCAATAAACAGTTTTATTCATATGTGGCAGGCATTATCCATTTTATTACAATGGTAATGCCTTTTTGTTATATTAGCTCTTATTAATTTCAGCTTTTAGACAAAGTATGAGAGGTGTAGGCATTTGTTCTTTAATTTATATGAATGGAATAATAAATAACTTTCTACTTCAGACTCAAATGCATCAATAATTAATATAATTTCCAAATTATTCTTATAGTATATTAAAAGCTTATTAGAACTAATTTATTCCACCCAAATGCTTTTTCCTGGATTTTCCTCCAATTTTATAATTGACTTTTTTTTTGCAAAGTAATATTTATGTCCCCTAAAAGTCTATAATTATTTTATGTTGCTTGGCCTTGGGGTATCTGATACAATTTTCATTTTATTAGGAGACAGAAACTTTTCTTTGTTTAAAAAACATGCCTTAGGAATATGATTTTTCTGGCATTTTTGTATGATTAAATTACATCTGAAATCCAACAGTCTTTGATACTCAATTGATATTTGGCTTTAACTGTCCATCAGATGTAGGATATGATTGATACCTTTGATTCCATGAAAGAGTATTTATTTTGAACAGAAATATATTAGATGCAGTAGTTATTTCAAACAAAAAATACATTATATAAACCTATCTGAATGATTAACAATAATAGTTTGCTTCCTTTGCCATCAGCATTAAGAACTAGTTTCTGAATTGGGATGATTTCTGTAAAGATGTGATAACTTTCCTGGTATTAAGTCTGAAGTTACATTTTTGAGAGGCTTCATTCACTGTTATATGATAATCGCTGCACAAAAAAATTTGACTAATTGGATAAATACAAATCATATAGCCCAATTTTATTTCTCTGTTGGTTCCAATATATCTTTGTCAGCTAATTTTTATATTATTTTTTACAATTGTTTCCCTTTGAGTGAATGGAATATTATATAGTTGGAAATATCATTTCAGAAATAATTTCAACATTATTGAGATAGCCTTTTTTTCATCTTGATTGCCATTAAACAGCCTAGAAATGTTTTTCAAAAACTCCTTTTTAATTATAGTGTTTATAACTCAATTTTAATTTAATCCCAAAGAGAATGAACCACTCTCATTCAATTAATAAGTATATATTTGTAAATACAATATACAGGAATAATATATGTGTTTCCTTCTATTCTAACAGTAATTTTAACTATACCATACTTGTAGAGTGGTCTGCTTTGTTTTTGTGATGACTATTATTTTGTCTGGTTTCACTGCTCTTTTTTGCATAATGTTTTGTCATATGCAATAATCAGCTCTTCTAAAATAGTTGCATTCTTATAGCCTATTTTACCATAGCTATACCATATATAAACATATTATTGATCTTTGTTCTAATTGTTATTTTTTCCCCTCCAAATTTATAGTTTTACATATACGAAGAACTATATTATAAATTTTTTTCATTTCTAGTTTGATAGCAATTTCAAAAGTGTATTCTAAATTGTATCTTACGGATATGGTTAAAATAGTTTAATAATGTTGGATCAGTCGATTATAAAAATAATCTTCAGATTTACTCATTTCACAGAGTCTATTTATATTTTCATTGACATTTGTCTGGGCAATCAGAATAATTATGCTACTTGTATTTGATCTTTGGCATTTCTTCACTAAGAAATATCTTTTAAATTTTATAAAGAACATCAAACTTGTCTAGCACATCTCACATAATTGTCAATATTATTTTTAAATTTTCCTTTCTCAACTGCCAATATAACTTATTTGAACTGTACAGTTATAGCAATTATGTCAAATACTATTTTGTATGCAGTAACCCTAGATGTACATTTGATTTTTATATACAACTTAGTCGACAGTGAGAATCGGTGTAATATCATACAATATGATTAAATACCATTTAATGTAACACAATCACTAATCTGAACATGTGTAATAATTATTAAATATACTTAAAGAACTTTCACTCTAAAGCTTATAAAAAAATATAACAAAAGTCTGAGTGATATGCTTTTAATTCTAGATCTACTTTGAGATCTATGGGGCAATTACTCTAGAAATTAGATTTTATGACAAATGTACTAATATCAAATGACATCCAGAATCTGATAACATTTATTAGGGATTCCTTTTTTCTTAAAGGCAAGTAGTTTACTTTCAAATAGCAGGTTTTGCATCAAACCAGACCTTTTTATACAGTAATTACAATTATAGATTTAATGATAGTCCAGTTTTCAAAGTCTTGCTATATTTTTAAATATATTTTAATTCCATTGTTTTTATCATCTTTTTAAGTTATTTTGTTTCAAGTTTAATTAAAAATTTCTTTTTTAATTAAACTTTTTTTTTGATAGTTTTTGACTTTATTTAACCTTTTTATTTAATTATTTATTAATCAAAGCTTTAATATATACATATATTATTCTAGTTTTCATTGTCAATTTTTTTTTTTTACTTTTTGCATTTTAGTAATCATGAGTTTTATATTTGTAACCAGTGAAAATCATGTCAATATATATATATATATTCTTTATGTAGGTATGTATTTTCCAAAAACATACTGTTAGCTATTAAAGAAGACTAGAAATAAAGATTACATTATTTGATCTATTTTAGGAAATTTCAGATTTAAGTCCAGAAAATGAAGATGATGATATGGCAACGCTCCGCAGATCTATGGCTAGTATATTAGAAAGTAACAGAGATGTATCAGATGAAATAGCTAGTGATGAACTTTTTAGTGACACAAGTGGCAGTATCACTCCACATGAAGACTGGCATTCAGGTAGTAATGGGTTTGTTTGTTTTTTGATCAATTTAATAATTTCCAACCATATAGAGCTTTAATTTTAATCATATTGTAACACTTTTTTTTTGTATAAAATAAAAGCTTGTTTTTTTTTAATCAAAATGTCATAATTTAAAATGTTTTTTCAAATCTAACACAGAAAACTGAATTTTTTTATTGTTTTGAATATAAATATGTAAACATATTTTGAGTGAAGACATCTCCAAATGCTTTAGCTAAATGACATGCAAAGTCTCACAACAATAACTTCTACTTGTTATGTTTGTTATTAAAAATGATTACTTAGAAAACCTGTATTTGAGTCATACATAATTAGAAATTCTTAACTTCTATAAATTAACTCGTGTTTCTAACAGTTGGGATTGTCTAGATTAGTTCCCTGCATAACAATTTAGACCTTGGGCAAAAGTGGAATTAATTTTTATTGGCATAGACATTACTGCTGAGAGATGTCTTTGCTTCTAACATATATATATATGCATAATATTTCAAGCTGTAAAAATTTCTGATATCATATACATAGATTTTTTTTTTAAAAAAGTTTGTATCATTATTTTTAATGTATTTAAAAATATGGCTTAAGTTTTTTTTTTTACTTCAATTAAATTATACCTTGTGATCAGCTAATTAACTTTTTTAGAAACCAACAGACAATGGTTATTACTTTTGTATTTTCTCTCAATTCTCTTTTCTCACTCTACTCTTTATGTGGAATATTTTGTGTTTAACAGAAATGTCTGTAATATGATATTATCATTTACATGATTTAAAATTAATGTAAAACTAGAATTGCAAAAAATAACTTCTCACTCAGGCATGAGAGAATATTAATAATTTTAGGAAGCAAGATATGAATTTATTTTATTGGGCATTTAATGAAAATATTGGTTTAGAAGTAATCAGTTTATTTAAACAATAAATAAGTATATTAATTAAGAAATGATCAGAAATATACTGTTGATTATGCTTAAATAAATGGAAAAAAAAACATAATTAAACATTTTGCTGAATAGGAAAAGTAGATCCAAATAAAGATGTGAATAAATAGATGCAAAATAAATTAGGTGTAATTAAAATTAAAAATGATAGATGGAATATAAATAATAAAAATAAATTAGAACAGTATTATGAAGTTTTGGCAAACAGAAATGGAAATTAGCATCATATTAGATTATAAAGATTCATACAATAAAGTTAGAGAAGTAATTAAGTTTGAGTCTTTTGTCGCAGATTTTTTTTTTTGGTTGCTTTTGAAAATTTGATTCTTCCCTACCTAGTTAATTTTCGAATCACTTTCACTAAATCAGTAAAGAATCTTCTCAATATTAATATTGCTTTAAAGATAGTAATTGTGGTAAGAAAGAATGGAAGAAACACTAGAAAATTATTCTAGGAAATCCTGTTTTTTTTTTCAAATATGCAGAAAGGTAGAGAAACTATGTGCCTTTTGGATTTGGTTGGTTTAGAGACAATAATTATGACAATGAAAATCCTCTGAATATGGTACAACAGAATTAATATAATCTATGAGGTATCTCTTTTCTTGAAGAGTGTACAAATGGAGAAAAAGTATAAAAAGGACTTATTTTTAGCACCAGCATATAAGAAAGGATTTAAAGAAAACTTATCATAACCTCTAGAGGATTTTACTCTTTAAGATTTTTAGAAATTTAATAAAAAGAAAAATCATAAACAAGGTGCAAAAAGAGTTAGAATTTCAATTTGAAAATATTGTTACAGAAAATATCAGGGGTAAGATTACTTATATGCTTATAGATTTAGAAAAATATATGATAGTGTTTTTAAATATACGTACCAGTATATTCCAGAGAAAAGATTATTGGTTTTCTCTCCAAGCTTTATGCAGTGCCATTTCTGAATTGACATCTATGTTACATAGCATGTTTAGTTATTCACCACAAAAATTTCAAAGTGCTAATGTGCATGAATCATGAATTATAACACGAATATGACTCTATCAATGCCTTCATAAAATCTTGCTAATTACTTGAAACTGTTCTTACGATTGGTGGTTTTATTGCCAAATAAAGTTTGAATTATTCCAAATGTTCAGTAGCAGTTTTGTTCAATTTAAAGCAAAAAAAATTAATATTACTATGCTGTTTTATCATGAGTTAAAATACAAAATGCATTTTCCCTTTTTTAATGTCACTTGTGATCTAGATCTGCTAGTGCCTTAAACATTTTGTAGTAAATAGCTAAATTATGTCGCTATACAACATATGCATTGATTCAGACAGCTTGAAGAGAGAATACGTCATTCTTTCACTAGTACATGCTGTGTATGATGTTATATGTTTTTAAGAGCAATATGTTAATATTTTACAGAAATATTTAATGAAGATGGAAATCAATTATATATTAATTAAAGCTTCTGCTAATTTATATAAAAAATTAAGAATAAAATTCAGGAAAAAAAGACTTGAATTCTATGATTAATAAATCAAAATAATATCACTATCATATTGTCTGAAAAAAATATTTAGTAGTAGAAAGTAAGAGAATTGAAAATCTGATATAGGAAGGATAGAAGAGGGATGGAACTTCGGAAATAATACTTAATGGATCAAGTATTGTAAAAGCTTTAAATTCTCTTTTATGAAAAAGGAAGATAAAAAATATAAAAAATAGTGTTCTGGTACAGAATATAATACTGTATGGATAAGATATGTGCAAAGTCAATAAAGGAAGTAAAGAAAAATTATTAATCACCAAAAATGACTTTTGAAAGAGGAATATATATATACAAGTTAAATAAAGTAAGGAATGGGATTATTATTATGATGAAGTAAAATATTGGGAATGATTTACAAAAAAGGTAAGGCATATGCTTGGAAATATCAGTGATATGGAAGAGGAAAGACATATCATTTTCAATCATCGATCCACTGCAGGATGAAGGGCTTTCCAATTTGAATCCATCTTCTCCAATCTTTAACCTCTTTTCTTCACATCAGCCCAGCATCCTTCCTTATTTCATCCATCTCACATGTGATCTCTTTCTATATCATTTATAATCTCTAAGAATCCAGTTTAAGATTTCAGCTGTCCATCTATTATCATCTCTTTTAGCAATAAGTCCAGCTCAACTCAACTTTAGTCTCTTAAGTCTTTCAATGGAAACATAACATCTATTTGTTCTCTCACTCATGTATTTCATTTTTGATCTCTTTTTGTTACTCCTAACATACATTTCTCGATACTTCATTGAGTGGTCTTCTTGTTAAGTGTCCAATTTTCAGATCCATAAGTAAGAACTGGTAAAAAACATTTATTAAAAAGCTTCCTTTTCAAATATATTTCCTTTTAATATTAAGTTAAATTTAATTATGTGATTAATTTCATACATTATGTTTTCATCTGTAGTAATAATCTTACTAAGATATTTGAAGCTATTAACTTCTTCTAACTCACTCACCATTATAAATTTTTATTTTATTCTTTTGAGAAAATCCATTGAACATTATTTTAATCTTTTTAACATTTATCTTTAGTCTTACTTTCATTTGATAACTCTTGCAACATTTCCTGAAGCTCTAAAGCATTATTTGCAAAAACAACTGCATTATGTGCAAGATCTAGATGATTTAAATTATCTTCACTTATTTTTTCTCCCTTAGCTTTCCATTTTAATCCACAAAACACTTCTTACAAAACTGCTGTAAAAAGTTTTGGAGATATGGAGTTAATCTGTCATATACTCTTCTCAATGTTTATTTTCCTAGTATCATTATGTAATCTCAAAATATGACAATATCTTGGGTCTATCTATACTTTGATGATACAATGCTTTAATCATTTACATACAAGATATTAAAGCAGATACTGTACAAATAAAATAAGATGATGCCTTAGACCAGGGGTGGGCAAATAGCAGCCCAAGGGCCACATGTGGCCCACTAAGAGTTTTTATGCAACCCGCCAAGACAATCAGAAAAATCCACCTTGAACTGAAATTTCCTTCCCGTGTGTGACCGAAGATTCAACTCATATTTTTCACTAGGATGGCTATGTCAATACACATGTGCAGTGTAAATACGATGTGCAGTGCTTTTCCAGTTGATCTGGTTAATTTCAATTTTGTCTTTGCATTAGCAAATATATATACATTTCCAACTTTAGTGAAATCATGAACCCTCTGAAAAAATGTAAAATCGGTGGTGACTGTCATGTGTTTAATGAAGAATGGACAAACAAATATTTTCTTTGGTAATACAGGGAATAAAGCAGTGGGTTTATTGTGTCATGAAAAAAAGGTGCGGCCCTCCGCTAACCTTCGTTTCTACAAAGTGGACCCTGATGCAGCCCCCGAGCCAAAACAATTGCCCATCCCTGCCTTAGACATCTATGTTACAATAAGGTAAATAAGGGTATGAAGAATAGAAATATGAAGTTTTAAATTAAAAAGGAAGGTTAATTGGGTATGGAGAAGCAATGATAATAGTAAAAATTCAGCAGGGTTCATTTTAACTGTCTTAGAAGGAGTCTAATTAAGCCAAAATTATGTTACAAATTCAATGTAAGCAAAATATTAATCAAAATCGAAATAAAATAATAGTTTTCTACTTCACCTTTGATTAGAAAATAGTTTAGATTGCGCTTTACGCAAAAAAGTGAAGCTTGTCTCAATCTTATTAAAAGTTATATGGCTTAGCGCTTTCAGAGACCTTGTGTCTCCGTAATCATAGCCTACTTTTAACTGAAGTTTAGTTTTGGTTTATGTAAAATTTTATGCAAATTTTATAACGGCCATTTTCTGGAGATTGCAAAGCACGATTCTTTCCGGTTTATTGCACAATCGTCATTTGCAATAAAGCACGCCTCTTTAATTTTTTTGTTTTATATCATTGCGTTCCGTGCATAGTGCCCTTTAATCAAAATCGTAATTTTCTTTGGTCTTAACAATCCATTTTTGTTAGCCAGAATAATTAAAAAGTTTTGTAAGTATTTATTAGGTTATATCATTAAGGTTGTGCAAAAGTTTATTGTTTAAATTGAATCATGATAAAGTACGATACATAAATAAATAATAATGATAAACTTGTTTGAAAGGTGTATATAATAGCCAATTAGATATGCTGATTGAGCAATAATGCATAATGGGGCTCATGCAACTTTTTGTTGATAGCTTTATTCATCTGTTTGTGGAGTGATAATGTTAAATAGATGTCTTCAAATATATTGTTATGGCCTTATTAATTAGTATAATACATTAAAGAAGTGTAAGTTATAAAACTTTTTAGCACCTTTCTCAATTTGTTGTGGAAAATAAGAAGATAAAGTGTTAGATATAACATGGAATAACTAAATGCTGAATTATAAACTATGACCACACGTGACTTATAGGACTGAATTCAGGAAAACTCCATCATAATCAAAATAAGTATTGAATCTTATTTATATTAAGCAGATTGTATTTACTTTCTTTGAATTTGTGAACAATGAAATACATTTATGAAATATGAAATTTTTTGTAATCAATAAGTATATATATATTGTAACGGTCAGATTTGTACATTTGCACAACAGACTGAGAGTCCAAGCCAGAGAACCAAATGCTGAC
The DNA here is from genome assembly GCA_028023455.1 of Epiperipatus broadwayi. Classification (NCBI taxonomy): domain Eukaryota; kingdom Metazoa; phylum Onychophora; class Udeonychophora; order Euonychophora; family Peripatidae; genus Epiperipatus; species Epiperipatus broadwayi. The sequence goes on from JAQFVV010012404.1 coordinate 10,157,684, forward strand.
CAAGTCGGGATAGTAATATCCTACGTCTGATCATACCTTAACTCTCTTACCCATGCTTCCAAGTCAACCCATTGCGAATGACATGCCTGAGGTTACACTTGATATCTCTTTATTCACATTCCAGCAATAGCAAAGCAGTAAAACATGAGACATCCCCCCCTCCCCCATTACATGATATTATATAACTTAAATAGTAATTCATAAAGTAATGAGCAAGAATGGAGACCGAGATAAATTTATATTTCATAAATTTAATGTAATACTTAATAAGTTATAAAGGAAATAAATTATGTACAGATTGCTCACACGCAGGTGAGTGAATACTCAGGGTTACAAAGGATATAATAAAGCAAATTATATAGTGCTCACATGCAGGTGAGCAAATACTTAGGTTTACAAAGCATATGACAACATAAATTATATTGCTCACACACAGATGAGTGAATACTTAAGTTTACAAAGAATATTAATGAATAGTCAGTAAATGATAATGCGAATTATATATATACTGCTTACACACAGGTGAGTGAATACCTAGATTTAGAAAATGCTTAATGTGATTATCAACAAATGATAAACAAAGCCAATTATATTTGCTCACACGCGAGTGAATTTTAGGGTTGCAAAATGTTTAATTAGTTTATGACTTTGCAGAACTGACAATATGCTTATACCATCTTTTATTTCATAACCCATACCATGATCTACATAGTAAAAATCAGTAAGTGTTAGAGTGATCAATTTATTGGTAACTAATTGGAATTATATTATTAAGTTTAAACATAAATCATAATAATAATAAGATTATATATCTCTAATTACTATCCAGATAAATGCATTAATTTAGATTCCGAATCGGATCAAAGCTGATGTTAATTTCTATGGGGAGTTGAACTGATGTTGGGCAGTTAAACATCAGATTCTAGGGCATTATAAACTATAGTATCAGAATATATGCATCTCGAATGTGTTCTTAATTGAGGTTCATTACCTAGTAATCGGTTCCCCAGACCGAGCTACTTGCTATAATATGAAGAAGCCCTTTTATTCAAGTGAACGTAACAGCGGCTTAACGAGCCCTTGGAATGCTTTGGTTCCTTCAAATAGATAAATATCACAATTGCCTAAACTTTCAAGGCATGAATTGACATGGAAACGATCCTGATGTAGGACATTGTAGGTATAGCAAGAAGTTATGCATGTTTATGCTAACTAGCAACACATTCGCCATGCTAATTTAATATTTCATAAATTAATTACACTAAATCTTAGCTTCTATCAGCGCCACTACCACTGGTCAGTTCATAAATAGTATTACTTAGTCACACTATAAGGCAATAATAAGAATCTGATTTAAGGATATCTGTATAGCTTAATCTTTAATTAAGGAGAGTTACAGCAAAATTAAGGATTTACTAAGATTTAAAATATTACTTATATGCTGTATAACTCACATCTAATATTAAGTAAATATTGATTTTTAAATAACTTAAGCAAAAGATTGCTTTTTAAAATAACTTATGCAAATATTCATTTTAAATAGCTTACATAAAATATCCATTTTTAAATAACTTATGCAAAGTATGCATTTTAAATAACTTATTCTGTGCATTATAAGTAACTGATTCACTCTAGCATAAAAGATAGCTTGATTTCAGAAGGGAGTTTTGCCTATATTTCTTTATATTATAATATTCTAACATAATGGGAAGGTACTTAATTGTTCCTCCGATAATTATTAAACCCCACAAAACATTCTGATGAACATAGCATAAATTAATAAACATGAAATTAAAACTAAATATAGATGGCATAAGAACAAATTGCAGAAAACGATCAATAAAGTTATAATGTAGAAATGAAGAATTTGTTTGAATGGTTTTATAGAATTTAAGTATTTATGATTACTTAAAAATATTTATGATCAAGCAAGAATTTTGAGAGTGCTCTAAGCTTGAAGTAAATATAATATAAACAGTTTAGTTTAACATTTAAATAATATAATTAAATACGAGACTTGATTAGTTAGCTAGCTTTTAATTTAGAATTGGTTTAGTAATGAAATTAATGTATTCTGCAGAATGATTTACCGGTAATACTTGGTAGTAAATCTTTCAAGGCATTCTTTACTGTGCGTCTTCTATTAAATCAGGCTGTGGCTTTTCTAGGTTTAAGTCTGGATGCAGTTTTGTATATTACTTCGGTGGCGGCTTTCCTCCATCACTTCAAGTGTAGCTTCTCCATCATTGGGCTCGGGCTGAGGTTGATGTTTTCTTCCATTCTGTAGCAGTTTTCTGTGGGAGACAGATGGCAGTCTATCGTCCCTTAGCCAACAATTCTCATTTTAACAGCTTTGGTAATGGCTTGTTCAAAATCCAACTTGGTCAAAGTAATGCAGGAACAGCTTTTAATTATTTTTCAACACTTGTCTTTCAGAAAATGTATATCAGTAGCACTCTTTAATGGCTATTACAGGCTTTTTTATATCCTATTTTTGACAGTATTTCCCTTTCCCTTTTACTTTCACAATGTCACTTGTTTACTAACTTTGAACTTTGCCTTTAACTAAATTTCCACTTAGTTTTTAATATTTGCCACAGCTAAATCTGGACTTCATTGCACTTAGTATGAATTTATGCCTGACTGGATTTTCTAATTTATTTTTACCTATAATTTTAAATGAGGTCAATTTTCAGCTTAAAAGATTATTTTTAGATAGAATATTAAAACTCATAAACAAATTACAGCTTCTGTAATTTTAAGCAAACAATAGAACTCGAAAGTTATTTAAAATGAGTATTAAAACTTAAATGCATAATTTTATAAATTTAAACTTATTTTGTTATATACCTAAATTCTAACTACACACTGCTACGTTTACTTCAGTTTAAACAAACGTAAAGGAATATGTGGTATATAAATATTTATGACTGCATCTTCATATTATAGTTAACAAGGTGGTTGATTATACACGCACATACTTGGCAATATTACAAGCACACTCCAAGTTTTAAATTAAAGAAACGCATGCAATCTGAGTGAAATGAAATACATTATTATAGAATACAATAGATGAAACAGACAGACAGGTCGATAGATGTTTCAATATATATGTGCTTTGATAGCAGGTTGAGATTGTTGATTGTTATTGATATTGGGATTTTCTAAATGTTGAATGATTTTAATGATATATATTCTTTATAATTAAATTGTGTTTATTGACTATAAAAAGCATCATATTTTAAATGATACATTTTCAAATAAAATCCTTAAAATCTGCTTAATAAAAATAAAATTCAAATGAAACCTGATTTATTAGAATAGTATTTAATATATATAAATACCCTAAAATGCAGACAATGGTTAAGCTAAGTACAAATTGTAATATTAATTGGCTAAGCACATTTGAGAAGTTTTATCTTTTCATAATCATAGCAAGTGGGTTATGTGAGCATGATAGAAAATGTATGTGACAAATGCAAAATGCATCAGAAAGTCCACTTTTTGGAGAGAAAGCATGTTTTCTTCCAGTTTACAGCATAGATATTGTTAGCTATAAGACATGCTTCTTTGATTTTACATTTAGAGTCATGGTTTTCTATGCATGCAATGAAAGCAGATGGTTCAAATATATAGCCAGTGGACCGATGTTTGGTGTTCTAAAAAGATGGAATTATATTTGGGTTTATTCAGTTTTTCTGTATAAGTATTGAGAGACACGAATGAGAAATGCACAGGATTCACCATAGTATGACATTGCAGCCAGTTTAAGGGCATGGGATCTGGCACACTGTGTGAGGAATTTGATCAGAGGGTAGGCAGTCTTTTGAATTGTTAGTTAATCTATTGGTTGAAGGGGATGAGGTGTGAAAACTTAGCTTGAAGGAAGGAAAATTTTAGTTTTTAGTAAGGGAATGGATGTGTGGAAGAAGAAAGCATGGACTATCATCTTTGGGAGAGTTAATGTCTAACTTCTGGTAAAATTGTTTTACTTTTCTTGTGAGCTATCTGAGTTTGAATCCAACATTTATGAGATCTTTTATATATTGGTCAATGTTAGTTTTGCAGGAGGCTTCAAATTTACATGTGATAATTATGAAAAAGGAATGATAAAAGACCTGCAAATGTGTGTATGTGGAGTTTTATTTAGGGTTGTGAAGCCTCTGACCTCCAAAGGTTTGATATATATAGTGTAGTTTAGTTAACTTGCATCTCGTATGCAGATGTCCAAATATTTAATCTCATTGTGCAAGTCTTCCTAAGTAATAGCAAGTAGAGAGGAATGTTTCTGGAGATCCAATTGAATATTAATAATGGATGATTCAGGTCTGGCGACAAACACATTAGCAACATAACAGGTACAAATAAAGTTGGGGTGGTGCTGAAGTATTTATCTTCGAAATGACTTAGGTATATGTCTGATAGGATTCCGCTAAGCAGCAATTCCATGGGCCAACCATCTGTCATGAAAATATTGTCCTTTGAATGTGGCAATGATGTTGTCATTGAACCTGGTAAGAAAATCATAAATGTGATGTATATCTATGGATAATTGCTTTTTACAGGTTCGGCTTGATCGATATTAATGGAGTGTTTCCGATTAGTGGAGCCATATAATTTAATAATATCTAAAGAAGCAATTTTGTTTTCTAGTTTTAGCTTTCAGTGTTTAATGTGAGCAACGAAGTCAAAAGACTTAATGATATGTATATCTGATTTGGTTCATTAACCATTGATTGACCATTTTTGCAATATTGAAATAATGCACAACTCCAAAATAAGCCTTAGTGTAGCAAACATTCTAGGTGAGATAAAAGAGGAGGGATATATTCTATTTGGTAAAACATTTGTTACAATATTTATGGAGCAAGCCAGAAATGAATGTCTTTGAGTTTGTTATTGAAGTTGGGGAGACCATTGAATTTTAATTTATTTATTTATAGATTCATTTTGATATTCGCTTTTTTTTAAATCAAGGTGAATCTATTTCCTTTGTCTTCTTTAAGGTAAGTTATCTGAAAAGAATTTCTTGGTGTTAAGTTTTTGACCTTCACTCATGATTAGCCGCATTGTTTGGTTTGTGATGGATAGATAGCCTTGACAAGCTTGATGATTAGTTTATCATTATTGTTGTCTAATAGTATTTAATCTACATAGTATATAATTCTGAATTTGGCTATTAAATGCAATATTTAATATTGTTTTCTGAATGATCATGTAGAGAGTACATTCTTTGATCCACAATATTTTTATGCTTGTATAATAAATTCTCAGTCTAAAAGCAATTAAAGTAATGAAACAAAAAGCAATATATTGTCATGATACTTTGCCATTCTAGTAGAAAATATTTGTTTAATAAAAATGCTTTAAATAAAATTTTCCAAATATTTTTTATTTATCAAATTTTTTATATATCCATTTTAGACAATAGTGAAGAAGAGTGTATTAATGGAACTGACACTAGTGACAAATTCATTCGATTAGAAGAATGTAGAGTACAACTTGAGGAAGAATTGGGGTTAAAAAAGTTTATAAAAGCATATCAAGCTATTCAGGCCATTCATGAAGATGAAGACGATTCAATGAAAGAAGGAATTTTTATTATTAATGGTATTCTTGGTAAAGAACAAGAACATCTTTACCCTAAAATACTACAGTTAGTGATGGCTGATGGAACATTTGCTGAAGATAATGAATCGGATTGCTAAAATCTGCCTGTCATATTATTAATTGTAATAGACATAATTTTGTGAATATTTAAAAAATTATCAGCAACTGCATTTTTTAAATATATATATAGCAATTTTTCTTTTTGAATTTTAAAACTTGGAAGTGCAGACTTGAAATATATTTTTGTTTTGTATTTTTTAATATCTCAAACTATTGTACTTTATATATAGTACATAAAAAAAGTTTTATTAGTTTTTTTTTAAGTTTATTTTATTATACTTGGAATATTGTTTTTCAAATATTTAAATTATCATATTTTGAGTTTTGATAATATAATCCAGACAAAAAACATCTGCTAACAATGAGAGTTGAAATACTTGACAAAAAAAAAATATTAATCTTTATAAAATATCTATATATAACAAAAAAAAAAATTTTTTTTCAGTTATTAAATATTCACACTTTTGTTGTTAGAAAGAGAACAAAATACATTCTTTAGTTAAAATATATTCTCCGATTTATAATTGCTTAGACCTTTTAAATCTCGCACTGTAATCAAATAGTATTTAATTAATTTCTTACTACTAAGTTAATCCATTTAGGTATTTTGTGGAGCAAAAAAAATCACTTTGCATTATTCCAACAGTGATTTGTGGACTAATTTCGTTAAACAAAAAAAAAAAATCATCTTATTCTTTGATTATCAAATCCTTAGATCCAATCTTTCTAAATTATCTTTATTAGTTCCTTTATCTTTGCTTGCTATCATCACAAACAGTAAATTATAATTTTCAAATATTACCTTTCAAAAAAACATCAGTTTAGATGCTGTCTACTTATCATTTATGATATGATTGTTGTTGATTACACTGTTTACCCATAATGTTATAATATTCATATTGTATAACATTTGTTTCTCTCTCTTTTTTTATTTTGTGAGAATTCATTTTGAAAAATGGATATAAATAGTTGAATTTGAAATTACGTTAAAAGTTTTATCATATATTTATTTGTGTTACAATTATATTTATGGTCAGTTTTGATAAATTTCAGATAAATAATTGATTTTTTTATATTAAATATGAATTAAAAATTAGCATTGAATCTTTAGTTTAGAATTATAGCAAAATCAACCCTTCTATTATGACTGTTAATATGATTTTTAGCTATTAACTAAGCCAATAAATAGTTATTTAAGTCAACACTATTATACGATTTCTTTAGATTGCTAATTATCTACATTTCATTGTGGTTATGTCTTTCCAAATTTAGAAACTAAATGGAATGCATGATTCCTGAAATTTGTTTTTCATCGTTTCTATTAGAAGGGCAATTGATAGAAATTTGTCATGGATTGCTGCACATCTAGTATCCAAAATATTTTATGCTGAATAACACCAATGAAAAAAAAAATTTCAGTCATTTGAATAGTCATCTCCCAGACAACTAAACATGATTAATTTTGATATCTAGACACATCAATTTATTATCTTGTCTTTTTCTACAAAGCATTTGTGACATATTAAATCTAAGTAAAATTATGAACCCATACAATTTCATTAAATTATTTTTTTTTTTTTAATATAATTCATGATCTTTCTTATAAAAAATAAAATAAAAATTATGTTCATATTACATGATACGATGTTCTGAATTCATAAAGATGTGCCTTAAAACAAATGTTTTTACTTTCAAAATTTTAGTTCTTTTATAATCCAAGTATAGTTTTAATTAAATATTGTTTTTTTTTGTTATTATTAATAATTTATTGAGTAATGTTTTTAATTTTTAAGCGTTGTTTTGCTAAAGAAAGATGGAAATGATTTGTTTAAATTTTAGTGATATTTAAAAATAAATTTGTCTTTTTAAAAATCCATTGTAATATTGTATATAACAATTATGAAATAAAAAATGTATATATTTTCAATATTTAAATTAATGTTTTCTTTTTAAAAAGTTTATATAAATAATTATTTACTGACTCCATAAAATAATTTGCAATCAGACCTATAGGAGTATTAGTAGCATAACATATATGAATATCTTGAAATAACCAACTCTCAGAGCACAGAAAGCTTAAAGTTATTATTAATGCACTATATATAAAACTGAACTATTTATTGCTAGATCCCCATTTAGACTATAAACATTCAGTTTGAGCGAGCATCATTGCCTATTGGTCTATTTAAGTCATTGGCTAATGTATTAACTAATAATACTAAATCTAAAATCAGATATCTGGTTCCTGTTAATTTTTAATGAGTGCAGCCACTCTTTCACATATATTTCACTACCCCTTCTACCGAGAAGCACATGCTTCTATGGAGTCACATACATAATCCCTTAAATATGCTGGTGGATGATAATATAAACAATATCTGCTTTCTTTTTGAAAATCAGTAGCCTCTATTTGGGGCTGTAATGTAACAGATTTATCTGTAACTTCTGCTGCTTCATTACGTTTTCTTATATGATCTTCTGAACAGTGTTCACCAGGTATCTTATTTGTTCCGGATAATTTTTTTACCATAGTCTGTTTACTTCCACCCAATTTTTCCGAACGTGGATTATATGCCGATGGTAGCATGCTCCTGTTAGTGCTTGCACTTAGGCTATTTGGTCCGAACCCATGTCTTACATAGACTGTCACATACCCATGTTTTTGCCAACAGCGTAGATATTGATTCCCAATTTTATTTTTCTTGGTCCGATATAAGAAGCTTGTTGCATAACTTCCTGCCCATCAATATTTCTGCAGGTGATTTTCCTGTAGATGTAGAAGGCATAACGTATTGATATAGCATTGCCATATTTAATGCTTTGGCTATGTCTGTATAGTTTAGTTTATTTAATATCAACTTTAATTGTTGCACTGCCTTTTCAGCTATCCTGTTAGATTCTGGATGATATGGAGGAGCATGAATGTTTCACTCCCCACCCATTTAAGAATAATTTAAATTCTTCGGAAATAAAGCCAGTTTCATTATCAGAGAGTAAGATTTCCAGTGAATCATGGCATGAAAATATTTCCTGAAATATGTGGGTTTCTACTGCACTAGTATTTCTCACCAATTTATATTTGGCCTACCTGGAGCCAGCATCTATTAATACAAAAAAAACATTTCCATTTATTGATCTGCCTGGTTTATGTGCACATGGCTCCATGGTCTGTTAGTTTTAGGCCATGATGCAAAAATTTTCTAAGGTGCTTTTGCAGTAGATTGACAGGGCTTGCATTTTTTTTGTTTCTATATCTGCTCCCATACCTGGCCAATATATGTAACTGCAGGTTAAAGCGTTTGCTCTAACTATGCCCTTGATGCAGTATTTCTAATATTTTAGGGCAGCCTACTAGTGTTACTAATACTTTGTCACTCAGTATAATGCAGCCTTTTGACATTGATAGGTGTTTATACACACTCCATAAAGGTTTATTTAAATAGTAAACATTTGCTGGACTAGCCCTCTGATTCAGTTGATTAGTGTCTGGTATCCCGTCCTTTCTTCCATCCATCTAGAAAGTTGCAGTTTATTATTTGTCTTCCAATGGTTTATTATTTCTACTTCATTATCAGTTTTTCCCTTTGAATCCGGTATTTGAGAACGCATCTGCATGTTTTATTTGGGTTATCCTTCAGATAGATGTCGTAATCATATGCTGATAAAAAATTGTATCAGTAAATTGTATGAGAACACAAGTGATCAGAAGCAGTGTTTTTATTGGCAAAAATTCCCAATAATGGGCGATAGTCAGTTATTATTTTAAAAGAACCATAAGTGTATTCGTGGAATTTCCAAACTTCTGGTAATATAGCTAACACTTCTTTGTCCAGTTGGCTAGTTTCTTTCAGCCTTTATTAACATTCTAGACATAAAAGCTATAGGGGGTTCCCAATTCTGTGATTGATGACTGCTCCCATTCCATAATCAGACGTGTCAGTTGTTAATATCATTTTTAGGTTATTGTTATAATAAACCATAAAATGAATTGATGGAACACCTTGGTTTTTTGAAAAGCGCCCTCTTGTGTTTCTGTTCCTTTCCATCACTGATTTTTCCAGTCATACAAAGGAGTGGCTACATGTGCTTTTCCCTTTAAAAAAATTTAAAAAAAAAAAAAATCAGTCCCAAGAAAGCTTGTAACATTCTTTGGAGTTTGAACGTTTATAATTGCTTTATTTTTTCTGGTTCGGGTCTGATTCCAGTGCTTGATATATGGCCTAAAAATTTAATTCTGTCGTGTTCCAAATACACATTTTCTCATTTTGTCAAATGTGTGTAACCTTTCACATACCTTTTTAAATTTTCTATGCAGCATTTGTTCAGAATCTGCTGTTACAAGGATGTCATCAAAAAAGGCATTGCTCCCTCCAATCCTTCTAATAATGTGTCAATCTTCACTTGGAATACATTTGGGGTGATTGTTACACCAAACGGCCCTTTATGTGTTGGTATAGTTAAAAGGGTAGCTGTTTTTTCTGACACTGTACTTGATGGAAAGTGACATTTAAATCCAGCTTAGCAAAATATCTTGAATCCATAAAGTCCAGCTAGTATCTCTAACATTTGGTACAGGATAAGAACTTTTTGTAATGCACTTATTCTGCTTTATTCCCACTACAGGTGTAGCCCAGTCTGCATCTTCAACAGGTGTCAATACCCCCTTTACAAAAATATATTTAATGCCTCTACGACCTGTAGTCTTTGTGCAAAAGGTATTTTTCTTGGCTTGAAGTGAATGGGTTTTGCACATTCGCAAAGCTCAATTTCAACAGGCTTAGTATTGATTTTACCTTGCTCCTCTGTAAACAGTTTAGGAAATTTAGCCTTTATCTCATTTTCTATATTAATTTTATTTACCATGCATATTTTTATGCCTAAAGGTATAAATCATTCCCTGCCTATTATGGGCCCTGTTTAGTTTTTCTCTGCAGTTATTTATCCAGATGGGATTTCCATTTGCATCTTTTGTTTTTAGATGTTTTGTCCATTCTTGGTTAGTCATTAATTTTTCTTTTTAACTCAGACCAGTCCTGCAATATGATATACTAGCAACATTAACTATTTCTATGGGGTTATCACATATTTTATCTATCAACATTATTTGCTGTTCATTTTTCTCTGCTTTATTTAGTTCGGTCAATTTTTTCTGGTTTTTGAATCTTTTTCCGTTTTTTTTTTTTAGCAAAACTTGATGCACCCATAGTGTGGCAGACCTTCACTAGGTGGCCAATTTTTCTGCAGTTGTTACATTTAACACTTTTCCATATGTATTTACGTGAAAAGTGTCCCAATTTTTCCACAGCAGTAACATTCACTTTTCTCTTTTGGAGTTTTTTGCCTTGCTTGTTTTGTTGTTTGTTTGGTACTGTCCATATTTTCATGTTGGAAATTCTTTAGCATTCCTTACAACCAACTCATAGGTCATGCCTCTTTTTATGGCCTCAATGTTAGGTCCGAGATAGCTAATGACTACTGATGAAGCCTGTCATCACTCATCTCCATAAAAACTTCAATGCTTCTAAATACTCACCATATACACAATCTCTTGCCAAGTCTCTAAAGGCAATGTCAAAATACCTGCAATTTTCCACCTCATTTGGCATCTATTCCACAAATGTTGGTGAGATATGATTGCTGTTTGAAAGTTATTTCTATCCTGTCAACTGTGCCAATTGTTATTTTCTGACTCCAAGACGTCACTGCTGTCTACCACAAAGCTGACATGAACATTGACAAATTATAATGATAAATTCAGAGCTGATTTGAATATAAAAAAAAGTAAAAATTCATAATTAGTTTAAAAAAAGTTAAATTTAAAATAACACCTGTTATTCTCTATCTCAAAAATAAACCCAAGTTGGAAGAAGTTGAAAAGAATTATATTATTTTTGTGTAATGTTAGCGCTAAAATTCTTAAAAATATTTAATTGCTGTTTTACGGAGAAATGAAAATAATTTGTCCTGGAGAAACAAGGATTTTAATTAACTGAATTTAAAACAAAAAAGTTATGAACTTTTTAAAACACTTCGTATAGTAATTTAATAATTTTAATTTAACCTTTATTTCATTCGAAATACCTATTAGCTGAGTGAATTAGTTTTAAATTTTTGATTGATCAATTACAGAATCAGCAGTAAAAATATAATCTTTTAAAATTATACTCGTTTTAGTTTAGTTTTTAATAGGCAAATTAATAATTTATCAAATTATTAAAATAAACAAGTTTTTTCAAAAATAAATTTCTATTTATAATAGATAAAAATAATCTATCACAGCCAACATAGAATGTACTTTTCGTAAACTACTATCAAATGCAGCCTATGTCATTGATTTCTTCTCAATTTACTTTCGTTTTAAAGTAAATAATTTTTACTAAAATCTGAACTATTCTAAAATAATTATATTTTCACACATGAAAATATGTAAACAAAATACTCTATAACATACATTTTAATTTTAAAAATCAAAACAAAATTAGAATTGTCAAAATTGTTGACAAGTGCTTCCTTTTTGTGGAGAATGTAAAACAACCAACCGGTGCTTTTGAAGGCAGGCCTTATTTCATTGTTATAACTTTAAATATTATTGATTTTTTAGTTATAAATAATTATAAACAGAGCAGCATCAAATGGTACATTTTTTTGGATAAAATGACTGTAAAATTGCAAAATAACGTAAAAATTAGCAGTTTGAGAGTTAAAAATAAGCTGTATACGAGTATCCTCATGGAGTACAGTAAAAATTAGCAGTTTGAGAGTTAAAAATAACCTGCATAAGAGTATCCTCATGGAGAACAGCCCATTAATAAACATTTTATAAAGTGATGTGGACAAATTGTAATATTATATGAAGCTGAGGTAATTTAATAGTAATCATATAAAATGTCTTCAACAGTTTGTATCTTATTGAAAAAAAAAACATCAGTTGTATCTTCTAAAAACGTCACCAATATATCTGAGTACTTGAAAAGCCTTTATAAAAAAACAACAACATTAATTTGTAAATACATTCTAAAAACCCAGGACTTCGGATCGTTACTTGTTCCCATTCTGGCAAAAATAACATTTTTCTGATTTCCAGTTCGAAACCTTGAAAAAAACAGTTGCCCCCAAGCACACTTTCACCAAAAAAGTTGGCCTCAACATCTAAATGTTTGGGGACTCCTATCTTATATGAAACTCGGTAAAGTATTAAAGTAATGACTATATTCTGAAAAACAGCATTTTAACTGAGAAACAAATCAAACATTAAATCTGTAAATCAGTGTAACCATGAGAAGCAAAATATATTTAGAAAAGAATGAACATTTAGTTAAAAAAGTAATTTGGGTTTCAGTATTTTTTTACACAAATGCCATAATCTTCTGCCTAGGATTCATTAATATGTCTTATAGACAGTCAGGCACCTAAGCCTCAAAACACTTTAACTTATAAGAGAAAAATAATTTTAAAAGTTATTATGTATATATAGATATAAATTGTTTGATTAATAAAACCAAAAGTTTTTATGCCAAAATAAAGATAATGAAAGCAGTATTTAATTTTTCAAAATCAGAATAGCAATTATTGTTTAAATACAAAAAAAAATTTATATTCATTCTAATATGTAAATATAATCTCAATGTTTCTCCTAATGAATATTTAAATTACCACAGGCATTGATATTATTTATATTTTAAAAACAAGTTTATTTTACTATATACAATAAATTTCTACATAAAATATAAAAGCAAAATGCTTCAAAGTAATTAGAAAAACTTAATATGTTCCATTTAGTAAATTAAAGTCATTGATGTATTTTATTGGTTATTATTTCTTAGAATTTTTCTCAATGTAAGTATCTATTATTATATAAGAACTTAGATCTTAACTGATAATTGTGCAATATTAAATCTGCATTACACTTAGATTATAGTGGAACACTTAAGTTTTTAAAATCCCTGAGGTCACATTAGAATTTTTTTTCTCTCTCAGTTATCTTAACCTCTATAATTACTTCCATGAGTATTCAATAAACTATAGAGCAGTATGGTATAATTGTGTTTTTTCTGGAAAATTGCAATATATCTCGGAAACCAATAGAAATATTAATAAAGCAGCTCTTATTGTTTTTTTGTCACCAATCAAAAATCAATATTTGTTTAATGGATTATTAAAGATTAAATAAATATGATCTTAAATTGCTAAAAAGAGAACAATAATCAATAATAAAAAAAATTATTTTGTTCACAAAGTTAATGAATTTGTTGAGAAATGATGTAGTTGGGAAGGGAAAACATAAAGAAATCTGATGCTAATAAGATAAGATTAATGATTCTTTCAATAATAAATTTTCTACCATTTTTATAAATGGATTTCCAATTTTGATTTAATTTTGAGTATTATTATTACTGATACATCATTTTATGTTATTTGACATTATGTTCACCTGATTTATTGTATCTAGATAGGCCAGCTCACATTTTACCAAATAAGATTTCTCAAATTGATTGATTGTTGGAAGACTGATGTCAAATAAATGATCATTACATACTCTGACAAATGACTTTTAAGCGCTTTACGAATTAACAAAACAATTTAATTTCAACAAGTCCGTGATCATTTTTTTTTTGTAAGCATTTATATTATTTTCTAAAAGTATATTATATTGCAAACGCTATTTATTAAATGGCTGGGTGTAATCCACTATAAAACATACAAATCATGAATCATGTTTAGTTGATAGGCTTCTAAAATAATTTGCAAGGCTTGAAAAAAACATTAACAGAACATTCATTCAAATAGTGTTATTTCTCGATAATCAATAGAAACCTATTTCTAAAACTTTATTATCATAGATTTTTAATACAATCATTACTATTATACTTTAAAAAAGGCAAATTAAACGTGCATACCTATTCTTTTGACATAATTAAATACCATTTCTTTTACTGATCTTCAATCATCAGCATTTTTCCTACTTCATTTCATTAAAAGAATTTTTAAAAAAATGTTTACATGATATAATTCATTTATAAATAAGTGTACTGGGTATAATCTATCAATAAACTGGTGATGAGTTTGAAAATAACTGATGAAGAAAAAAAAAATAAAAAGTTCATTTTGAAGACCAAATGAGAATCTTCCCAAAATTTAATTTACTCTTTTCCATGATCATTACTTTTGTGTTGAAATCATTTGCTCACTTTTAGTAACCAATTGATGTAAATTTGTTTTTGGTTAATTCTTTCAGTTTTTATAAACCTTACGATCTTCTCAATAATATTAATAAAGTCATAAAAAGCTCAACAAAGATATTGACTTTCATAAACTATTTTGATATATCTAAACTTATTTCACAGCAGGTTTGCAATTCACAACTGAATGCATTTAAATTATACAGATTTTTTACTTCTAAGTATTATAACACAGTTTTAAAAAATTTATTATTCCAATTATCTATATAATGAGTATATACTGGAATAAAATACTTTTCTAAATGCACTCTAATTACTATAAATGTAAAATTGTAAAACTACTGTATTAGAGTTCAAACTTTGAAGCACAATTGTTAAAATATTGACAAATTATAAGATTTTAATAATAATTTCAAAAGTCTTTCCTTAAATATCACTTTAAAAACATTAATTTAGTTAATTATTATAGAAAGCACTAATTCTTAATATGGTAAATTGTCAAAAAAGTTGAAAATAAACTTCAAATTGTATATAATATTCATTGGTAAGAGATATAATAAAAATTGCTCTCACAAAGTATATCATTTTATCACTGTTTCCAATTATTCATATCTTAAATAAAAAACTTACACCAAGGATAAGCAACAAAAAGAGGCCTTGAAAATATAAATTACACACAAATTTACTAGTAAAAACAATCACTTTTTTTTTTTATTCTATGATTTTTTTATTTCAGTGCAAAGAAATTTTTTTTTTGTTTTTTGTTTGTTTATTATTATTTTTAATACATTACAATAATTCATTTTCATGTTTTTTTTTTTCTTTCTTTTGCAAAATGATGTAGCAGCAGTCTCTACGGTCATATTACACACAGAAATAAATACAGATATAGCTAAAACAAAAAAAAAAAAAACAGCTTCAGAAGATTCACGGGAAGTCACTTTTTTTATTTCTATTATATATATATTTTGTTTGATTTTTTTATTTACTTGACTGCTACGAGCAAATGGCAATGTTAAAAAAAGTGTATCTTGAAAATAAGTCAGGGAGAGGCAGTAGGAAAGTTTTCAAAAACAAAACAAGCTCAGATTTAGGGTATTTTGGGGGAGGAAATTAAGAAATCGATACTTTTACAAACCAAATATTATATATATATGTGCAAAGGAAAACAGGATGATAGTAACCAAATGTTATTCATTCTCTTTGTATCACCATCATATTAAAAAAGTGAGCAGCAGCTAATTAGTTGATAAATAACAGCTCCAATTTTGTTTAATTTTTCAATCTCATAATAACAAAAATCAAAAATTTATATAAACCCCCAAAATTTCAAAGTAGAGTTTTAAATTGAATGAAAAGAACGGAAGAGGTTTGGCTGAAATGTAAAGTCAATAAGAGCAATAACAAAGAACACATTAATGCTCTCATTGGACAATTTTCTTGAAAAGCTATTCAGAAAATTGACCTTTATTCCAACGCCAATGAGGTCATGAGAATTCTCAATAGCCTCTTACATTTGGGCAAGCGAAAGTTTATTAAATTTTTAATCATAGTTAGTACGTGCTGCCTTCTGGAGGTTGTGTCAATTTCATATTTTCCTTTACTGTCATGAGTCGACGAAGTTCTTGTAATATGGTCTTAATTGTATAATTTCTTTGCCAACGAGCTAACACGGGAACGGAACGCCGGTCAACCTAAAGAAAAAAATTATAAAAATTTAATTTTATATCTAAAATATTCATTTACAGTTAAATTAAAATTATATTGTAATAATTATATAAGTCATTTCTTAATATATAAAATATATCCATCAATAAATAAGATTTAATAAATTTATTCTTAATGGATTTCTAGAAAAAATAAGTTTTTCTAATTCATATTTAACATTACAAATAAAAATTGTTCAGTTATATTTAGCAAATATGAAACAACAAAAATTTGTCAACTGTCCCCTCTCCTGAACTCTAGAAAAATACATTGCTGCTAGCAACTTTGTTACCTAATTATGAAGCAATAAACAATTGTCAGAATTATAGTTATTAAACTATAATAAGTAGAGAGACTGTATATTAAAAATATGGTTCAAATGCAATGAATTTGTAATATTGTAAAGATTTCTTAACATGAAATTATTTAACTAGTACTATAATAAAAGAAAAGATTCAAAAATTTTTTTTTTTTTAAATTACTGATCATTTTTACTTTTTGGTATATTATGGAATATCAGAAACATACTAACATGCATGAACATGTTCTTAGAAGTCAACATAACATCATCTACCATAATAATTTCCTCCATCCAAACTATGTATTCAGAATGAATTGCATACAAATAACATATTCAACTATTGCATTGCTATTTTTTTTTTTTTGGTCAGTGCCATTACTCATTAAAGAGATTCATGATCTACTATATTTTGATTAAATTATTTTATTAGTAAAAAACAAGATGGGAGAAAGATAAAAAAAAATACATTAATATATAATACAAATATAAAAAAAATATGGAAGGCAGAATAAAATATGGTTCTAGAATTACATAAAATTATGAAAATACATAATTACAAAAAATAAGATTAACAATAAAATATTTTAAAAAACAACTTTGAAGTGGATGTATTTTTGTAAGTACTAACAACATTTTTTTAAAGATTACTAATAAAAAGGTTAAAGCTGATTTCTCACTGAAATTTAGATTATACATTAATGAAAGAATAAATATTAGATATACACTTGTTCAAAAAAATATACAGAAAATGACAACAAATTCAATATTTTCACAACTCTTTAGAATCTGTACTTGTAATTTCATCTATCACATTTTGTCATAATTCAAATGCCTTTCTCTTGGTAAATTTAATGCAAATGTTCACAAAATTCATAACAACAAAAATATCATATTTATTTTAAATTTAATCATTAAAATAACTGATGCTTTATATATATTAAAACAATTGGGTCAAGCTTTGGTGGTCGAGTGGTCAGCACAACTGCCTTACAAGCAATTGTCCTGAGTGTGTGGGTTCGCTTCCCAGTCGATGCTTTGACACATAAAAAAAAACAGTTGGGACTATTTTTAAACAGCCTATCTAAAAAGAATTATTCATAAAATTTAAAATACCTTTACATAACAGCAATATTTCTACATATTTATTATAACAATACAAAAAAGTTTTTATCAGCAAATATTTTACGCCTTTCTGAATATAATTGTAAACTATTTTGAAACTTCAATTTGCATTGCATAAATAGTGACATCTATCTTTTTTTTATATATATAAAACTGATTAGAATTAAAAATGAGGGGAAAAAAACCCCAAAATCAATCCAAATATTTACAAATTTAAACTGAAGCTTTAAAAATAGTTTATAATTGCATTAAGAGCATAGAAAATATTTGTTGTTATATAATATTTTATAAAATATCTATGTGCTTGGTGTACAGATAATGAATTTAGTAGAAGCAAATAATACTCTGCAATTTAATAAGCTGAGTGTTTTCTGGAGGTTTTATGCTTCTATAATCATAGCTACTCAAATGTTATTTACTTAGAAATTATATGAAATAAATGTAATGGATTAAATTACTTTCCATTTTTGATAATGTATCACAACCCACTATTGAATTCCAGAGTCATTCATTGTAACAATGGATGCTAGATTTTGATGTTAATTCCTCATTTCTAGATTTATTTCTAGTTTAAGAGTGTCATTATGAATTTTGGATTTAACGACTAATGCCATAGTTTAGGAATAAGGATATAATAATATATTTACTGCCCATTGCTTATTTAACCTTTCAATAAATGAACTGCTTTAATTAAGGTAGTAAAGCCAGCAAAACATATTATTTACTAGTTCTATCTTATCAGCTATTTAACACTATTACTGAAATGTAATACTTCAATTCCCAAATATATTACAAAAGACAACTGTAAGCAAACAAAACAATACAATAAGTAATTTTAGCAAAGTCAAAGTCAGGTTACCCATTAGATTTCAATGCCTAAATACAGTCTATGCTATATATGGTCATCTTCCATTCAATACTGAAGCAGATGATCTGATGCTCAGATCCTGCTTCACAGCCCACATACAATCTCCTACCACTTAACTGTATTCAAACCCGTCTTTACGCATATTTCTTTTGGTCAGTATTATAACATAAATCACATTAACACGTATGTATTTTAATTTAAAAATATTTTATTTAATAATATTCTCATGTATATATGGGCGTAAATAATAAATATCTATATATTTCAGTGTAGGAGATTGTGAATAAATTAGTAGTTATATTACATATATATATAAGGTATTATATATAAAATTTATTATTTTTTTCATATATAATTTTGTAGCCAGAAGTGATGCAATCTTGTTAAGAAGTCTCTCGAAAAACAATTACCCGGAAGATCCCTTAGATTAAAGTAAAAGATTACGAATTGGTAATAATAAAATAAACCCATTAGTGGAAATTGTCCACACTAGCTTGTTTTAAAATCATAAGATATATTTTAAAACAATCGTTCGAGAAACCGATAACAAACTTGCATTGTTTCAAACATCTTACTAGATAAGAGTATCCGGTCAAACTATTCCAGATGAAACTTAAGTGCTTAAACCGCCTCAGGTCCAGCAGTAGTTGCTAAGTTACAGCTTCAAAATAAAAGTATATATACTGCTGGATTTGAATCCACTGGGGAGGAGACCATTAAATAACTATGTTGCTATACATATTCCACGCCAGTTTTGATTCTCACTCAATGTGTCGTGAGTAGGAAACTTCGCCTTGTCCCTCCGTTCTAATATGCTGTTCCCATGAACAAAGCTCTTCATCCCGTACTACTGAACTTATATGTATTTTTCCAGTGAAAGTGAAGTGCTATCTCTCAAATAATAATGCTACCCTAGATCTAGTGAAACAATACCAATGGACTGATTCCTAGTGAAACGCTCTTCTAAATAATCAAGGTAAAAGAACTTTGAGCGCTTATAATTCCTAAATCCTGCCTTCTCTGTAATATTTATATTTTAAATCATCTATATTAAATGTCTTCAAATATGTATTCTATAACTCTATATAACTAATCTATATTAAGCCTCCTATATAATGTTTTTCTTTTCTTTTATTTTCAAGCGGCAAATAATTTTCATTTACATTTATGTATTTATATTTTAAAATAAATGCCAATAGTATTCTAAAATCGCCAGCATATAATTTATTTTCGTTTCCCCACCCATCATTTACAGGGTAAATAATTTGATCAAAACAAGTCTTATTCGACTTGCCCAGGTGCTCGCGATTTTAGATAAATAAACTAATTATACTTTTCATGTTTACTGTAGAAAAACAGATTTGATGTCTGTTTTTCACATTCCCCTTCCTAAATAATGCGCTATCTTTTATTCTTAAATTATATTATATATGTAAAACCCATCTTAGCTATTACCACCACCCACTTATTTTGTAATAATTTATATATTTCCACAAGGGCATTGATTAACCAAAATTGAGATTTATTAAATGTGTAAAAAAGTAATGAATAATATTAAGTAACATAAGATAAGGGGGAGGGGGATCTTAACATCTTAGTTTTATATTTAAGTATAATTATTCTCCATGTTTGCTTAATGAAGCCATATCATTACGCCGAATATTTCAGAACTTGTGGGCAATAAATATGTTTCGATAATCTTTAATCTTTAGAATTATATTTATATATTGTATTATTAAGCGTTACGTGCATAAAGGCCATTTCGTTTTATATATGTTCGTGCTTCTCTCTCACATGGAAGCATCCGCAAAGTCGGGCCCCATCGTCGTTCTCTATGTCCTTAAACCAGGCTGTAAAACCACCCTGGGGACATCCTTGGTCTTATGTGCATTCTTTATACGGGGAGCGATCTGGGAAACTAGCCCAATAATGACATTGCCGACCACTCTTTGTCATCGATGATTTGCCTGTACCTCATTCCAGGGAATCTTGGATTCTTTCATTCGTCAAACCGACCCTGCCTACGTTTGCAGAGGAAATCGGTCAACTTCGTTCTTAAAATTCATGAAGCACACTCCAGGATCCATAATTGGACCAACCCTATCAGCCGCCATGCACGCACCGCCTTTCAGTCTCTTATTAGTCGCCCATAAGTATTCATAAGCCGTAATGAAATGATTTCTTTAAACAGACATTTCCATTAGTTTAATATAAGTATTAATGCGATAGATTTAGTATCGTTTATATAATTATTCATTACCCATCCCGCGCATTATCTATAACTCAAATTTATCATAATATTGAATGTAACCTGCTTATGAAATTATTATTGTTTAAATTAAGTAAATGCTCTTCGTCTCTGGAGGTGTAATAGTATTCCAGTAATGTATTCTAATAGCGCTAATTTATTAAGTCACACATATATATTATTGGCATAGCCACAAATCTAATATTATTAAATATGAATCAAACAAATATAATACTTCCGAGGCTCACGTCGGCTAAATAACCCGACATAATTTTGTTATTAATAAATCTTAAATATATATATCAAACTCGAACCATTGCTTTATTTTAGTTAAAATATTAAGTTATTACTTATGCTAAATATGACTAGATGATCTCCGCTCAATACATAATTAATATGCTAGGTCACGAGCCTTCATTGCTCATAAAATATAGCTAATTATTAAGTTATTCTATCATAAGCTTAGCCTAGAGTCTTTTTGTGTCTCCGATGATCGATGCCGGCGGGTGAGAAGTAAATTAATCGATGTCATTGGGGTTGTTGCTCATAATGTTATAGATCTGGGAAATAGGCAAATAGGGCAGAGTTCATGAGTGTTCCTGACCTGTGTATCTTGCGCACGATTGGATTCGAGGTACTTTTGCCTAGATGCGAGATCTTGTTACGTGAACATACAAATCCGACCGGCACAATACTGATATATAAATTTATTATCATTCATTATGAGAACAAAAGGCTAACATTCAAATTACAATGGACTTCTGTCTAACATTAAATCATCCAAACTTGAGTTGTAATATATGAATTCTAATTTATGTGTAAATTAGTTAAGTGAGTAAAAAAATTTCAAAAAATTTGTTATAATATCTTCTTATATTATTTCCATTTTTAAAGATAATTTGTCTCTTGATTTTTAGCCCAAATATTAAAAAAATTGAAATTGTGCAAGCAATATAATAATTATCCCCACTAAAAAAATATTAGTGAAAGTAACTTCCAATGTAATAAAAAAAAAGTCTATTCTCATTTTTGTTGACCAAGTTAAATGCATTATGCTATATGAATCAACATTTTTATTAATAAGAAATATCATTACTTTATTCATATCAGATAAACAGAAAAATAATTGACATATTCTCAAATAAAATTGTTTGCAATCAATATAATTACAACTGCATTTAATAAGTATTTCTAGACCAAGAATGGGAAAAAAAGAGGGTTTATTAAACTTATAATTAAATTTGATTGATATTCATAATTTCTACCGATATGAATTCTGTACGACAATTGTGTCAATTCTGAGGAAATCATTTATATCCATCAGATTAGAATAGCAAATGAATCTTCAAGTCATATATGGTCATAGAACTATATATATATTCAACAATATTTCAAACATACTTTACAAAGTTAGATCATTCTTTGCCTAGTGTATTTAATTAAGTTTCATAACTCCAGAGAAACTCTTAAGCTAATAAATATAATAGCTTCTTTATATAATTTATAATTATAAATTCATTTAACGCACACCGATTACGTAATATTTACTAAGGCAATAAACCTCAAGAGTGTGTGCTTGAAAATGAGAAGGTAAGGACATCTACAGGTCTTAACCACAAGCTTACGCTTTGGAAGAAAAGAAGGGAACCCTTCTTTACTTCAACCTACATTCTATACAAATAGGTGAAGCTGAAGTGGTTAGATCTGAGAATGTGAAGCTATTCAATACTTCACTGATTAAGTCCACAATTCCTATTACACATTAGTACTCGCAAAATCTATCGATTTATAACAGTCAATGGAACGATCTTATAGTTAAAAATCTATTACGATAATTTAAAGTTGTAATTATAAATTTATTTAACACACACCTATTTATATAGAAAGTAGGTTGAAGTAAAGAAGGGTTCCCCTCTTTTATTCCAAAGCGTAAGCTTGTGGTTAAGACCTGTAGAGATCCCTACCTTCGCATTGTCAAGCACACACTCTTGAGGTTTATTGCCTTAGTAAATATTATATCATTTATATTAATATATGCACTAAACCAATCTAAGATACGAGTTATTCAAGTACACCTGGTCTCGTTTTATGTGGATTTTTCTAATGCAATTTTGAAGTTATGCAATTCATGTTTCTTCTTAATATCTTTGTATGCAGTTTTTTTTTATGCGATAAAAATTATTAGATCAGAAGTCAAGCTCCGATAATGTGCTATTACTTTATGTATTATAAATATCACACATTCATATGTCACATTTAAAGTAATAGCACATTATCGGAGTTTGACTTCCATCTAATAATTTCAATATTTTCAGTGCTTTATAATAGTACTGTAATAGATTTTATGCAATAAAAAAGTTCATAATTCACTTAAAATCAGGATTTCCCCATTTTATATACAAACATTAAATTTTGCAAGATTACAATGTAAATCTGTTCAAACGTTGTAGATGCCTATACTATGCATGTTGTTGTTTTTGCATTTTAAATCACATTCTATTTTTTGCTTTTTTTTTAAAAAAAAGTACTTAATCAATCAATCATTTAGTGTCCGCAAGTAAAAAATTTTACAAGATTATAATGTAAATCTGTTCAAATATTATAGATATGTATACTATGCATGTTATTGTTTTTGCATTTTAAATCACATTCTATTTTTGCTTTTTTTTAAAAAAAGAATACGTAATCAATTAATCATTTAGTGTCCGCAAGGTTATTTTTAAAAGATGAGTAATAGCGGTGGGCACAATTAAATTTGACAATTAAAAATTAAAATCTGATTTTTAATTATAATTAACAATTTAAAAATTACGTAACGTGATCTGAAATTAATGTAATGTGAAACAATGAAATTTGATTTTTAAATGGAATTGAAATTTAAAAAATTAAAGACAAAAATAAGAATTTAATTTTTAACTGCTAGTTTTAATTAAATTTTGCCCAACAGCTGTGAGTAGGTGTCTTTTTATTATCATAAGTTTAAGTTTTATTTTAAACTTTTAGTTTACCCTAAATGGAAAGAAAAAAAACTCCAAGAAAATGAACTTCTTTTGAAACAAAAATTTCAATTTTAGATCGCTTAGCGAAATGGGAAGGATCAACAGACAAAAATAAATCATGGCCTTTATTCCCAGGAGGCTGTAAAGTCACCAACCAAGGCAGCGATTGATAGCCAAATGTGAGGGTGCTAAGAATTCCCTGATTGTGGACGACTTTTTATTTAAGTACTTATAACTGCAGATCACTTTCAAGTGAAGGAAGATTGCAAAGAATTAGAAGAATAACTGTCCTATATTAAATAGAATATTATTGGACTTTGTGAAGTTACAAAAAAAGGTGAAGAGACATATGATTTTAAAAATGGACATATACTCTACTATAATAGCACAAATATTGAAAATACAAGTGGAGTAGGATTGATTATAAATAAAAAATGAAAGAATATTGTGGAGATTGACGGTGTATCGGACAGAGTGGAAAGGTTAGTTATACAACTTAATAGCAGATAATTCAGGTTTATGCCCCGACAAGTTCTCATAGTGATGACGTAGTAGAAGATTTTCATATGGATGTACAAATGGCTTTTGATCAGAGTAAACGTTTTAAAATTGTTATGGGAGACTTTAATGCTAGAATTGGTAAACAAATGTAAGATGAAAAGTGCTGGAGGTAATTTTGGTTATGGTAATAGAAATGAGAGAGGACATAGACATGTGGAGTTTGCAGAAAAAGAAAAACTATATTATAAATTCTTTTTTTTTTTGAGAAAAATGTTAAAAGGAAATGGATATGGAAGCATCCAAATGAAAATACAGCAGAATTGGATTATATTTTGACTAATAGAAAATACATATTTCAAGATTGTAATGTTCTTAATAAATTTAACACTGGAAGTGATCATCGATTAGTAGGATGTAAGATATGTTATTAAAACAGGCAAAACACTCTATACGTAGTGCAAGCCAGAGTAATCAATGGATGCCAGAAGGCTTGCACTGAGTGTTTTGTCTGTTTTAATAACACTTAAGAGCAAGCATAAAAAATAGTGATCATGTGATGTAAGATACATGTTAATACAAAACTAGAGAGACAAAAATTATTTAAAAAAAAAACAATATTTACAGTTGATATTCCTAATCTTCAGAAACATTCTAATGAATTTAAATTAGAACATACAAATTGGTTTCAGGTATTAGTAGATTTTGAACATGATTCAGATTTGAATGAAATTAATATGAAAATAACTGTTACACTTTTAAAAACTGCAACAAAGATAGCTGGTAGAAAAAAGCAGCAATTGCACAATAAAATTTGAGACTAAAGAATTTATGAAGAAAAGAAGGAATATGAAGATATATAAAAATGACACATTAAAAAGGATTGAATATCTTGAATTTTGTAAAATAGTATGGAAAAGAGTTGAAAATGATATAGGAAAGTATAACTGTGAACTAAAAAAGCTGTAGAAGAGAATAAAAGTCTCAAGAGTGTAAAACAATATTTTGGTATTGGTAGGAAATTTATATCTCCAATAACAAAAAAAAAGATGGAATTATTATTAAAAAGAGAGATGACATCATGAAATGAGTAGAAGACTTCTATCAAGAATTATAACAATAAAGAACAAGTACCTCCTAAATGTATTCCGAATTGCTCAGAATTTTAAATGAAGTGAGACATGCAATTAAACTTATGAAAAAAGGAAAAGCTCCAGGTAATGTGTGGAATTATAATTGATATATTAAAAGCAGGTGAAGAAATAGAAATTTTTTTTAGCAAAGTTATATACTAAATATCTAAATCATAAAGATGTACCAGATGATTAGAAGAATGCAGCATTAATATTAATATTTAAAAAAGGTGATAAAGAAGATATTAGAAATTACAGACCTATCAGCTTTTTATCTGTTTTATACAAAATTTTTACCAAGATAATTACAACTCATCTACAGAGAACATTGGATTTCCACCAACCAAAAGAACAAGCTGGATTTAAAAGTAGTTTTAGTACAGTATATCATAGCCAGGTATTGAGAGAAGTTATAGAAAAGACAACTGAATTTGCAATTATGCTTTGGATTTGTAGATTATGAAAAAGCATTTAATTCTATAAACAGTTCTTCAGTGATTAAAACATTGGATCATCAAGGTATAGATCCAGGATATTGTCATATTTTAAAGAATATTTATAAAAATGCAACAGCAACAATTAGATTACATAATGATACTAGCAAAGACAACATTGAAAAGAGTGTAAGATAGGGTGATTCCATATCTCCAAAACTTTTTACAGCAGTGCTGCAAGAAGTATTTGTGGATTAAAATGGAAAGCTAAAGGAGTGAAAGTAAATGGAGATTATTTAAGTTATTTAGATTTTGCGGGTGAGGTAGTTGTTTTTGCAAATAATGCTTTTAGAGCTGCAGGAAATGTTGCAGGAGTCATCAGATAAAAGTAGGACTAAAGATAAATGTTAAAAAGACTAAAGTAATGTTTAATGGATTTTCTCAAAATATGAAAACTATAAATACCTTGGTCAGATTATTAATACAGATGGAAACATAATGAAGTTAATCATAGAATTAAACTTGGTTAGAATGCTTTTGGTAAAAGAAAATATGCCTATGTGTTTGAAAAGGAAGGTTCTTAATAAATGTGTTTTACCAGTTCTTACTTATGGATCTGAGACTTGGACACTTAATAGAAGAGCAATACAGAGATTTCAGACCACTCAAAAGAAGCATGGAGAGATGCATGTTGGAGTAACAAGAACAGATTGAAAATGCAATATATGAGTAAGAGAACAAACAGGTGTTACTGACATTATTGAAAAAATTAAAAGACTGAAGTGGAGTTGGGCTGGACATATTGCTAGAAAAGATGTTAATAGATGGACAATTGAAATCTTAAACTGGATTCCAAGAGATTATAAGCCCTAGAAAGAGATCATGTGTGAGATGGATAGATAAAATAAAAAAGTGTATAGGGGTGATGTGGATAAAAGAAGCTATAGATAGAAGATGGATTGAACTTGGAACCTTCATCCTACAATCGATTGATAATGGTTGATGATGATGAATAAAATGTTTATAAGTCATAAAATATATCTTCTTACATTATAACACTTGATAAATATTTTTTTTAAAATCAGCATAAAAGTTTATTTTGTAATATGAACATGAACAAGATAGTGATAAAAAAAAAAAAAAGAAATCGACTTATTTATTGCACAGAAGTTCATAAGAAGTTTGAGCACAAGAAATAATATTTGGAGCTCCAAAATTCCACACTCTACTCACTGCATTAAACCATGCAGTGACAATGCCTAATCAATATTTTGTTATCAAAATGTTAATAAGTGAATTATCAAATGAAACAGAAAAAATTTATTATCCCATATTTTCTAATTAACTTTAAAGTTCTTTTTTACTCTTCACATTCTAGTGTTATATCAGTCCAGAAAATTACAATATACACCATTATTTATAATAAATACAATTAAGAAATAATATTTAAGTTCTTTTCCACTTTCAAATCTTATACAATTATAATATTTAAATATTAGATCAAGAAAAATTTTTAATATTGGAAACTAAGTAAATAGATTTTGTCAAGCTTTTAATTTATTTGAAGTTTTAGTTAAAATAATTTAAAACATCCATATTGAAAAAACTAAATTGCTAAGCATCTATAACATACTAATAGTTATATTCACAAGTTCATTGATTTCTGAAACCATCATTATTTATAATGCTATGCTAGATGATAAACATTAGATAAGATATACTATATACAAAGTTATTTTGCTACTATAAATTTTCTGGCAAAAATTATTTATCAAATCAGAAAGAAGTTATTTCTACATATATCTTAATTATGTATAAGCTCATTAAAAGTTATATAGTGTAAGGGTAACTTAAAATCATACCCATACCAATCTTTAGCGACTTATAGTGTTAGGTTATGTCAGGTTAATGTTTATATCCAACTAAACTAATAAGTTTTGCTAATCTATTATTTATAAAATTTAAATGAAGTAAAATGCATATCTATATAGGCTTAATAAGTCAGTACTGCATTAAATAACTGAAAAATAAATCATGTATAGCAAAATCTTATATATATATGGTAACAAAGAAAACTCCAATTGTAACAATTAGCAAGATTAAACACTTTAACAATTAATACAATATATATGTGTAATAACACTTGTGTTGAATGTTGTATATGTCACAACAAAGGATAGAACCATGACATAGACTGTAATAAGCAAACTTAATGACAGTTTAGGGTCAAGTACTTACTTTGCCAAGCAACTTAATAATGGGAGTGAAATAATAATGTCTAGCATATTTTTTTTGAATCGATTATAACGATATGTATATGGATAACAATAGGCTCATACAACAAGGAAATGAAATACATTGTACGCTAGGAAACAGAAATGACATCGTGTATAAAAAGCAAAACAATCATACATTCGCTATGAGAAGCTAACTTCATTGGAATCAGATTTCGAACACCATTAAAAATGGAGGTTTTAGTTAAAATGTATTGATTTTATAAACATAATTAATGCAAGATTTAATGAAGCAAAAAGGACTTTTATTATAAAGCAAACAAATTATTTCAAGCAATCAGATTTTTTTAGAAGGCATTTTAAATTGTTAAAATAAAAATAATGGAATTATAATAAACCGTCTAATTAAGCGTGAATTTAGAAGTATATGTATCTATATAGACAGCATAATAAATGAGTGGATAAGTTATTATATATATTGTACCGGTCAAAATAGTATGCTCACTTAACAAGATTCAAATCCTAAGCAAAAATACATCATGCTCGAGATACACAGGACTAGAGCAATCCTGAATTCTAACCTATTTGCCTATTCTTCGAATCTCTGACCCAATGAACAACAATCCTGATGACACAGTAAAATTATTTTAAATCCGTGCCCAGAAGCAAAGCGGTAGAGCATAAGATCAGACTGATGATGATGATAGAGATTGGAGTAGCCCAGGAATTACACTTATTATATTTATTTATTAATGCTAAGCTCTTAGCTAAAGAAAGTAGTTCTAAATATTAACTAGAAGATAATAATTCAAAACAAACCAGGATTTACATGAAATAGATATATTTAATAAATATTAAACGAACGCATAAATATATTACAAAAGACTAAGGTATTTTACCAACTAGTTTCACGCTTGGGACAATATTGTTTATTTACAAGACTTGGGAATTTGTTGTATAAAATCCCCTCTATCACTCATTTAATAAATATAATTTCACAGATACAATTTTATAGTGTTTTATAACTTGTGCGGAGTTAATAAGCTAATACAAGAAAACTTTTGCTACGGAACGTTGTGGATGCCGAAAATAAATATAAAAGATCGTGACAGTTTTAACAGTAAATGATTTAGTTGATAATGGGCAAAATATATGATTTCAATCATGCATTTCTTAGGAGAACCATATTCTTATTGTTTGGCAAAGATGTCTTTTAGAAATAAGAAACAAACAATGCGCTTCATTTACGAGAGAAAGTTATGCAATCATTAAAATAAATTAGATTTATGTCTACGGGAATCGATAACAGTTTTTAAAAGAAAGCAGCTTAACTCAATGAACTAAATGTATTTTTACGAAATGAATCATTATCTTTAACACATCATCGCGACTTACTAAGATTAGGCGGACGGTGATCAAATTAAAGACAAAAGTAACGGCACTAGCATACAATAAAGAAATAAGGCCTCATGGCGATTGTGGATATTTTACCATTTTAAAAGAATATTTGAAGCGAATTTAGATTGGATATGTCCGCGCATTCTGGCGGAGCGATATCAAAGGAGAGGCTGGGTTTGAGAGCCCAGATCTAGAAATGCTGTCATTCGCAGCACATAAACCTCATAAACTTTACGTTCCACAGGAAGTATTGTCCCTGATTACGAATGATTTTGAAAAGTAGAACAGGAGCTTCAGGCTCGTCCCCAATGACAAAACAATCGAGAAATGGAAAAGGTAAAGTATCAGAATAAAGAAAAGGTATGCCAGCAGCGTTTATATAATTTTATATTATTATTTAAAGTTTGGAAAGGGTCTAACCTCTTGCGCAATAATCCGTTTTCAATTCTGAGTCATTTAACAAATCATAATGAATAATAACTTTTATTTATATTATTCAGCTAATAAAATTTATATTGAAATTCGATTCCCATATACATATTAATTAAAGAATTAGCCCTCTGGGCGATGGTAAGAAAAGGTAGAATTTTATATTAGGTGTCGCAATCTTTTATAAAGGCAACTAAACAATAAAATAAAATAAGCATCCACAATAAAATACTTTTAGGTATACAACCAACCCAACGAACGATTTCTATTTTAAATAAACAAATGAATATAATTTTACTAATGAATTTAATTAAAGTCACGAGATTGACTGATACCGACATATTAGAAAAAATAATATATATATTAAACAAAATAAGTGGTATATACTTAATTGAGCTGCATAAAGTTATATAAACATAAATTGAGCGTGAAAGCAAACGTATATTTAGAATTACATAATTATTAATAAAGGATTATAGAGAGAGAGTTGACAAGCAAAACATCATAAATAGTTCTATGAATTAATTTAGCTACAAATTATAAATCACCCATGAATGTTCGTATTAAGGCAGCCCTAAATTACATGATTTTACCTAAAATATCAGCATAGTGGCGGGCAGGCAGGTTGGCAATTCTACGTCATCTCATATGGCCGGTAAGATGGAATTTTATGGCTGGTAGACAGTCCTCCGAGAGGTAAAAAAAAAAAGGCGGACGGCTCCACTACTCATGCTCCGTTGCACTAAACTTCTCTTGACTTCTTAAATGATGGTCTGGCAACACTTTTTGAATCAGGAACATAAAAGTAACCAACTGATCAAGCGAAGGTAACTAACTGATTTATCAAGTAACTAACTTATCAAGTGAAAATAACCGACTGACCTTAAAAAGTCTTATAGGCTCCTTTTATACACTATCTCTATAATCCCCTTACAAACAACATTTAATTAACAACGTTTTTATACAGATAAGTCTCAAAATACCATTTTTAACTATTTAAATCATTCGACAACAACTGATAAACGATTTGTTTTCGATCTTAATTGCGATTGACAATTTTAATTAAAGGCAACAAGCTGACATTAAACAAAGATTATTTTAGCATTTCGAGCCTTCCCCATTCATCTTTGTTGCACATTGATAAAAATAATCACAAATATATAAGCAAATGTATTTTCCAGCAATAAACATAGCAATAAAATTATTGCTTTAGTCATAATATATATATATCTACGCATCACTCAAACTACTGTTTCATTTTTACTAAACAAATTTAAGTTTACCAACCTTTCTAATGATTCGGCATACAGTGCGTGAGAAATAGCGTATATTTATAGCAAGGTCTGAATTGCAGACCCCTAGGAGGTTAGTATAGATGGTGAAACATGAAGCTCGATGATGATTAGATATCGATTGCTTCAATATATATATATTTTTTGCGAACAGTAGTTATTTTAAAACTTGCACTTCGGGCTAAAGGAGTTGATTGTCGTTTGGTTGGATTATTAATCGGCTAACCATGGGAGCCTAAATATCAGTAGTGTCTACATTGTAATTGTCAAATAGACTATCTTTGTTCAGAATGGAACGTCTATGCAAGGACCAAGGAAAACGTCAGTTAACCATCGTGGTTTCCATCGGAATGCCTCATTTGGAGGAGCAATCCACATCTGCATGGAGAAAATTGCCTGAAATATGAGCGCGAGCTGTGAAGAACCCTGTCAATTCACCTAATATAGTCAACTGATCGATTCATGAAATTATGTTCATTATGTGTTATAATTTTATTTTTGTTTTTCAAAATATCTATGTATGTATCACTATTTTTATTATTATTATTCAGAATATGAAGTCAGCTGATCCAGCATTTTCAGAGTAGTTCATTTTCGGAGAGCGTGAAAGAACAAGGGGGGAGGGGTTAACTTTAGATGGGATTGTTATTTTTTTTTTCTTTAATAATAAAGTCTAGGTTCGATTCCCTTTCTTAGTATTTGACTTTCGTTTGTCACTACAGTGAAGATTAATTGAAATTTGAAGTAAGAGTTTTATTTTAAAACATTAAGCCTCATACACTATGACAGAACAAATTTTACTTGTTAGATTATTCTGTGAAATCTTATGAGATACATTTAACTTGTCAAAGGAGAGGGGGTCTCGGGTAATCAATTTTCAATAATTGGAACCAGACTGCTATAGGAAATGATGTACATATCAAAATGTAAATATAGCTTGGTTAGTTAATTCCAAGTTTACTAAAAATAATCATGTTAAAACTTTATTTTGTTTATCATTACTTTGTAAATAGAAATGTCTTTAGTATGGATCTCTAACATGGGGATAATGGGAGGCAATTATAAATTATTAAGTTATAGAAATGATAGATTTTCATCATTGACATTTAAATTATGCACTTTTTTTTTTAATCCAGATTTGTAAATATTAACTAAACATTGGATTATTCTATTTCTTTTTAATACTGTTCTCACTTTTTTTTATTATTTCATGTTATAAAATAAATGTTATAAAACTTGCTGAAATTAATATAGTCTCTTATCCATTCCTTGCATTCATCGACAATGCCAATGTCTTATACATATATACAAATACATCCCATTATTTTACACTTATATTGATAAATGGATTACTAAAAATTTTGGGTAATAAATCATAGATTTATGCTTTACGCTTGTCCAGTGCTAACACACTTATAACGTAAAGCTGTATAAATTAATAGCAATTAATCAATTAAAATGGCTTAGCGCTTTCGAGAAATTGTATTTCTCATAATCATAGCCATCAAAACATATCCGGACACGAGTTCGAACCCACCTCTGTAAAACTGGTTTGTACTGAGAGGCACGATGTTAAACATAGGGTAAAAGAGGTTTACTTCATAGCAGAAGACTCCTTCGCTATTAATCGCAAAGAAGCATGTTTTGCTATACCAAAAAGATGGACTAATTGACTCATTTGCATATAGTTTGCATAATATATATATAGAATGATTCTAATGAATGAGTGATAACTGGCTATAATTATGAGAAATACATTTTCTCGAAAGCGCTAAGCCATTTTAATTGATTAATTGCTATTAATTTATACAGCTTTAGATTATAAGTGTGTTAGCACTATTTAATATTATTATAAAGATTTAAGGTATAGGTAATTTATTAATAGAAGCTTTGATAAAGTGACCTAATCATTAGTATGTGCAGGTACACCCTGTTAATAGGATCAAAGGCGAACTCTCCCCGAGTTTAAATACTGAGACAAAGGATCCGAAAGAGAATGGTGAGATGTGGATGAACTGACTTAAAATTACATGTAAATTTGATACTAGGCTAGTTTATTGAAGATAGGTGTAATCATGAGTCATGTACTTCATCGCGTCTCCAGCATCCTGCATGAAGATCCTAGGCCCGACCGTAGTCCAATGTGACTTTCTATTTCCACATAGCATCGACCGGACCATTACAATAGATCTAAAGTTGATATGATAGAAAAATATCAATTGTTAAATACCTAGTTATCAGTATCTGGGCACAAAATATTTTCACAATTTTTATTACTAGAATAATCTTTTCATTTGACATTAATTGCAATAACAATTGCATTTCTTGATTTGTGTTAATTCTTGGCAGTTATAATATAAATCTTAGCAAATTCATGAGTCTTAATATAAGCAATTTTTTTTAACATGTTTGTTTTAATGAACATGCTTCAGCAAGGTATTTTTTGTTTTGGATATTTCAAATATGATTTTGCTATCAAAGAATAAAATTAAAAACAACAAGCATAAGTTTAATTAATTTTCTGACAAAAAAAAAAAAACACAAACAAACTGGAAACCCAAACTAAATAAAGCTGATGTAAAAAACTGGATTTTATATATTGTACATATAACTAATTTACTTTCTGTAAGAGGAAAATACAGAATTTACAATTTTAAAATAGAAAATATCAAAAACCTTAATATTTAAAAATACTATTTCAAATAAATAAATTATATGAAATTAAATTAAGAATTACTTAAATATTTAAGTAATTGTCTTATAATTATTTCAAATTTGTATAACTTACCTATTTTTATATTATCAATTACATGCTCCACCTATCTCATTAAATTTGATTATTTTTTTAAAAATTTTAAAATAACATTAAGTTGAATTATCTATAATTCAGTAAAAAATAAGCAAAATTAAATAAATCATTTTAATACTTCATAAAAAGTAGTCAATAGATAAAAGTATAGATCAAAAGATTCTAATTTTGAAACATGGCCAAGTTTTGATATGTTAAGTAATTAGTTTTCCAGTTTATTATGTAATAAGACGTCTTGGCAATGAGTGAAAACTGCTTTACTATAATAATCTGAATTATGTTAGCAGGAATAAAAATATCAAAAGAAAAGATCATGCCCTCATCTCCAAACACTTACGATTGACCCAACGTTTGGATTGAAAAGTTAGATGGATTCACTCCATCTTTTCATAAAGACTTTGTCTTGTGTTTGAGATCTGTAAAGCGAATGTGCATTAGCCTGATCACTAATTTACAATTACAATCAATTATATGAAAACCCTGAAATTTAAAAAAGCTCAAAAGTGACTCCTAATATCTTAATTAGAAATGAAATAAGACCTGATAACCTGAATTATAAACTATGATAATAATTTAAAATTCATATAACTTTTATACAACTCATAATCTCATATACTGTATTAAAACAATTTTGCTTTCGCCAAGTTGTTAAAATACATTGCCATACATCTTCTAAACAACAATATGCATTGCTGATTTAAATAAGGACGAACCTCAGACTCCAAGCTGTTCTTTCGTGATGCCATGAAACTGTAACATAAGCCAGATTCCCAACTTGCCTCCACCTTGCTCCTTGTCAAAATACCTGAAGTATGAACTACAATAAACGTGCGCATTCTTCAAAAAACTACTGGAACTCTGTCTTACCATAAGGTAAACTTTTTTTATTCTTGCCAGGGTAAATAAATTGCTTCTAATTAAATCTCCGCTCAATCTAAAATAAGTGTGATATATAAAGTTTTATTTATTATTTAATCTAATATTCATTATCTGCATTTCCTTTTTCTAGTATTTAGTGTGTCTTGGAATCTTACTTTTAAGATTCCAAGTTTATTTTCAACTTTCGTTTATCCGAGGGTGCGTTGTGAGATTATATATTCCTAATACGTATTCCATTTATTTCACTAACTATTGCTAAATGCTTTGGCAGTCTTCGTAATTTTATTTACTCCCCTGCCCTTAGATTATTGCAAAATAATTAATTTTAACTATGTTTAGTTTGCGCTTTTTGCAAACAACAAAATCTTTTGGCTGGCTATTCATCAGGTTCTTTGTTCTGGTTTTCTGAAAGTAGAGATTTCTTTCTAGATTACATAAGATCGTAATCATAATTTTTTTTTGCTGTCTTGTATGTGAAATCAATCACGTTGGCTTTAAAAGTAGTATTACGCACAGCAGTCCTGCGCATTATACATCAGTAGTTAGAATGCTACTGATCGATAGTCCGCACTGGTTTCGATGATTTCCTACAAGACAATAACTAATTTTCATATCTCTGAATCAGGAAACTAGAGTCGCTGTTTTTTTTTTTTGTAATTTTATAAATCGCCCGCAGGACGACATTATCCTATCCGTTTCTTTTATTTTTAGAATTCTGCTGCCAAAGCGTTTAATGTTTTCATGTTTGCCGTGCTCATGTGCACTCTCTGCTAAATATGCGTATTCCCATCCACGTCACTTTTGTATTCGTGACTGGATTTCTGTTCTTTTAAATTGTTTAAACTTTTAATAAAATTTTCTAATTGTTTAAATTTATTTGGCTGATGTTTGTCTTGGTACTTTTATTTCTCAATTGTCTAAACAATACTTAAGAACTCTGGTTCCTCCCTGGGTTTAGTCCGGCGCAAACCATCATCCTCATCTATTTTGATCATAGTAAATAAATTTTTTCATGTGATGTGATGTACTGTAGCTTCTTAAACGCCCTCTGTGATCAGGATGGATTGAGTGTCCGTTACATACTTTAAATTTTTAGCGCAATCAATGTAGGGCTTCGAGTTTTCAAGCCGATGTGAGATATTTTTTTTAGATAGTTGAGAAAGATTTCAGGTGTAAGAGGCAAGATATAGTAGGCGGGGGATCAGTTTTTGTTAGTTATGGCATGTATGATTTGAGCAGCTTGGTAGAAGGGGTTTCATCTTTTTCATATGACAAATAAATAAATAGTGTTTCTTTTTAGAAAAAAAATATTTTGGAGTTAATTTTTGGAATTCAAAAGTGTGAAAAATAGTTCATTTTCTTTTCCACAGGAAATAATTAATAAACAGTAACTAGCGTTTTATGTGCTTTTCGATTTTTTTTTTAAAAAAAAAAAACGAAAGAAGTTAGTATAGTGAATTTAGTCTTGTGTAGAAATGGGAGTAATTGAAAAAGAGTCAGAGACGCAGATGATGATGATGGACATGATGAGGGAAATGCGTCAAGAAATAATAGATTTGAGAAAATTAAGAGCAGAAATGATGAAAGACACTAGGGAGTGCAAAGCAGAAATGAAGGAAGAAATTAGGGAATGCAAAGTAGAAATGATTAGAGAAATGAGAGAGATGAAGGGTGAAATGGAGGGAAGAGTAGAAGTCAAGAAGTAGAAAAGGAACTTGAGATGAAAAATGATGTGAAAAATAAGTTGAGTAAAGAAATTGAGCTAGAACAAAATAGTGTTCAGACAGAGAAGATGGAAATGAAGTTAGAAATAACTACAGATGGGGTACAAATAGAAAGTGTGGTAGAAAAATCTAGAAAATGTAGATAAAAAAAATAGAAGTAAGTTATAAGGTAAGGACAGAAAATCAGGTAAAAGAGTCTCTGCGTGAAACTAAAAATAAATTGGGTTTAGTAACGATTTGTTTCGAATATGAATTTGAAAAGAAGAAAGGAGGTAGAAAAAAGATTAAGAAATATGATTTTAAAGTTGAAATAGAATCCATCTATAGAACAATCTTATTTAAAACATTCAAAAAATGGGTAGAAGATAAAATTTTTCCACTTACTAGTGTTGATATGATCGAAAATAAAGTAGGAAAGAATGATGAATTGGGGAGTCTCATTAAGAAAAAGATTCAGGTATACGAACTAGAAAGCAAAACAGAATGTGAAAGGGTCAAGAGAAAATTTTATAAGCTAAGAAAAGACAGAAGGGTGAAATTAGGCCATTTCAGTAAGTTAGTAATAGGAGTAAAAGAACCGCTGGACAAAAGTCAAGGGTTCAGTCAGCTTTTGGCAAATGGACAGATTGTTAATAAAAATAAAGAGAGATTTTGTTAATGAATTATGAGAATGGAGA
This sequence comes from Epiperipatus broadwayi, assembly GCA_028023455.1. Lineage (NCBI taxonomy): Eukaryota > Metazoa > Onychophora > Udeonychophora > Euonychophora > Peripatidae > Epiperipatus > Epiperipatus broadwayi. The sequence continues at coordinate 10,195,285 of JAQFVV010012404.1, forward strand.
AAGGGTTTTTGATTAAAATATTTTTTTAGAGTGCACGGCAAACGTTCAGCTGGGATTTCTAGGGGGGTTTTAAATGTTTAAAGTTAAAAAAAAAAGAGAGAGCACAGGAATGATTTTTTTTTTTTCATCGGATGATCGGGCAGTTGTGACAGAGCAGTCTGTATCAATCATCATTTAAACCAAATAAATAAATAAAACTAACTTTTAGTTGATCAAATTTAAATCTTTAAAGTCATTTAAAATTATTTATAAGGAGTACGTGTATACACATACTAGTTTATGTTTAAAATATTTATTGTTTTATATAAAATTGATTTTAAAATATTTTTCTGTTGCCGCTTGTTTTTAATCAAGTTGATTAAAACCAAGCAAACGTGTTGATTACATTCCTCTCTTATTTTTATCAGTTCTAATTTAATTCTAAAAGCGGAGATTTAATATTGTGTTGTTGTTTTAGTTAAAATAATCCCTGGTTGGAATTCCTAAATTAGATTGAGCAGGAGATTAAGATTTGCCATGCCCTTAAGTGTAGAATTCAAAAACAAGGACAAGTTTTTGTGGAAAATTGAGTGTGGGTATAAACAACCCTAAAAATTTCATGCATCATTCTAGAGAGTCTTGACCAAGCAAATACTCCATCAAAGGATTGGTTCAGGTTCCTATACATTCTGATAAACCTCATTCCACATTTGCAGTTCGGACATTTAATTTCTTTAAAAGCAAAATTTGTAGTTATTAAAACAATTTTGCTTTTGCCAAGTTGTTAAAATACACTGCTATACGTCTTGTAAACAACAATATGCGTTGCTGATTTAAATGACAAACCTCGGACTCTAAGCTGTTCTTTCGTGATGCCATGAAACTCTTAACATAAGCTGGATTCCCAATTTGCCTCTACCTTGCCGCTGTCAAAATACCTAAGGTATAAACTAACACAAAAGTGCGCACTCTTCAAAAAACTACTGGAAATCTCCCTTACCGTAAGGTAAACTTTTTCTTATTCTTGCCAGGGTAAATAAATTGCTTCTAATTAAATCTCCGCTCAATCTAAAATGTGATATATAAAGTTTTATTTATTATTTAATCTAACATTCATTATCTGTATTTCCTTTTTCTAGTATTTGTAGTGTGTCTTGGAATTTTAGTTTTAAGATTCCAAATTTGTTTCCAATTTTCGTTTATCAGAGGGTGTGCGTTGTGAGATTATATATTCCTAATATGTATTCCGTTTATTTCATTAACTATTGCTAAATGCTTTGGCAGACTTCGTAATTTTATTTATTGACCTGCTCTTAGATTATTGTAAAATAATTAATTTTAACCATGTTTAGTTTGCTCTTTTTGCAAACAACAAAATCTCTTGGCTGGCTATTTACCAGGTTCTTTGTTCTGCGTTTAGTCCGGCGCAAACCATCATCCTCATCCATTTTGATCATAGTAAATAAATTTTTCCAAGTGATGTGATGTACTGTAGCTTCTCCTTAAACGGAGTCAAGAATCTCTCAACAATTATGCCTTCTGTGATCAGGATATTTAAACTTTTTACTCTCCACCCTAGTTCTCCACCTCTCCAACTCCCTATTCTTTATTAATGCATCTATTCTTCTATCTCATTCCTTACCACTATAACACTCAACAATTCTCCTAAATGCAATTATCCCACCTTTTGTATAAGTATAATGAGAAATTCTTTATCCAAATCTTCTGCATACCGCAATCTCTTTCTCATCCATCTTGTTGGCTCCCTTTATTCATAACCCAATTAAATACTATTTTGACTATTTTTTTATTATCCATAAACTGCAATTCTACCAAACATTTTCATTTTGCTTTTTGCATCCCTCATATAAAAGCATGATCATTCCATTTCTACTTGAATTTCCTCCTTTGCTGTCCACACATCTGCATCTAATGCATGTCTCCCTACTTTTTGTACTTTTTCTAAGTAATCATAATATCCCTTTACTAACACATAACAAATCGTTACCGTATGTTAACCCTGCTACTGACACTTCCATACAATTTTAGCTACACCATATTTATTACATGGGAACACTGTTAATTTCTTTATCAATCCCTTTCTTTTCTTTGCTTCATTTATCAATTTTTTCTCCCATTCATCCAAGCAATTTCTGATTACTTAAGACGATTCCAAAATAATTATATCTATTCACCATACTTAACTTTATATCCCCCAATAAAAATTCTTTGTCTTCTTTTTCCTCAATATTAATCATTACTTTTGATTTTTCTTCACTAAATTTAATCCCCATCTCTTTACTAACCCCTGTGCCACATGTCCTCAGCATAACTTCCATATCTTCCCTTCTTTCTGTACACAAAAAGACATCATCCGCAAATAAGAGCTGACAAGGTATATACACCCTTGCCACCTATTAATGGTATCTCTGCACCTCTTCCTGTTGCTCTCTCGATTTCTCTCAAATACAACAAAAGCAAAATAGGTGACCATAGGGCATCTTTGACTCCATTTTTAACTGATTCTATATTCCCTAATTGATACTTATAGTAACTACTTTCATATAATTTCTTAATATCCATTAAAGCTGCATTTCACCTATTAATGGTATGTATACCCAGTGATGATATCCCAAATTTCCAAAAACCGGTTCTCTAAAGGTAGGTTGGGTAAGAAACTATTCTGTTTATTTTTCTTCTTTGTAAGCATGGAAGCAAATCACTTCTTGGTTTCATACCTGAATGTTTTTGGCGACTTCTCAGAAATTTTGCATGACTCGCCCCCCCCCCCCACACACACACACACAAAAGTGCAGCAATGCACATGCACACTATGATGTACTTTGCAATCTCACTCATGGGATTAAAAAGAATTACACCATTTTTATAATTGGAAAAAAACATTTATGTCTCTTCAGGTTGACGATGCTTTTTAACTATAGCATCATTAGCTGTATTGTGATTTCTTAGCCATACTTGAACCAAGTCACTGCAATCCCAATGATCTAATGAAAGATATATCCAATTTATTACTAAAAGATTTGCCACATTTTTCACTTCAAGGTGATTTCTTTTATCTGAATAAATTGGGTTCATCACAGAAAACCTTCATTCAATCTCTGCAGATAAAAATGGTTTTAATTATATTTTTAGCTCTTTGGATAGTTTCAGGTACAACATGTTTCTGGTGATTTCTCATAACATTTTCAACATAATCACAGAAATCATTAATTGAAATCTCACAATGAAATAATTTCTCATTAAATTTTTCCAGGGAACTACAGCTTCTTCCAGATTCAAACATCTGGGTTCACAATTTTAACTAATTGATGGATTTTATGATTTCTATGTTGAATATTATTACTTGTATTGCAATCCATTAATCTTAATGCCATATTTGTTGTCACGACATTCAATAACTTTTGATGGGGAAGACTCACACATTAGTTGTCTTCAATAAAATTAATATGCAGGAATTCCTTAGAAGAGATAGTTTCATTTATTATTTTTTCTCAAGTACCACTCTTCTCTCTGATATTCAAATGCTTTAATTGTTCTCTTAATAAATTGTTCAGTATGCAATATATTTACACTTATTCCTTGAAGAGCATAAAATATTTGTTGGTGCGATGTTTAGTCATTCCAAAAAATTTCTTAGTAGTAGAAAAAAAAACCATACAGTGCTGGATAGGCTCACCATGTTGCAACGGCTGATCTATGATCGCATGCTGCCCATCTTGGGTCAAAAACTGTACCAATTTTTAGAATTTCAATTCCCAAATTGGTTGAAATTTTATTCAGTGCCATTTGGTTTTTATTAGACTGATAAAATATTTTGTATATTTCATCAATAAATGTTTTAAAGTGATTTATTTGTTTTATGTCTTTGATAGAACCCTCCAGCACAAGCTGAAGGTGATGACTCAAGCAATACCAAATAATAAACTCGGGATAGTGGTTTTTTATTTTAACATTCACTCCTGACTATCTTCTCAGGATCACACTTGCTCCATCTGAACAAAATCCAATCAAATTATTCTTCAAATATGGATTATCAAATCCTATTGAATGCAGACTTTGTAGTAGAGCAGTGTAAATGGTTTCAGCATCTTTGTTTTGTAATTCCACTAAATCTACAAAAATTGTTGGTGAAAAATCTATATCTTCAACCTTAATAAAAATGATAAGGACTGATTTGCATGATATTGTTGAGGCCTCATTAATTATAACACATGACTTTAAATTCTGATCTATTATTTTTCTAAACACTTCCTTTTTAATGTATTTTGCAATGTGCTCAACAATTTTGACAGCTGCGAATCGAGAATGGAGTCCCATTCCCATATCTAACCCATTATTTTTTTATAATTCTGTCAAATGTTCAATATCAGAAAACAGTCAGTTTGGTTTTGCTAAAGTGCAAACTGTATTGAAAATTTTACAAGTCGAGCTCATAAACTTTTCATGAGCTTTGTCTATGGATTTGGAAATTGCATTTTTTGCACTTTCTTTCAACTGCATCACACATATCTGGTGTGCTTTTGATGAAAAGTGTTCCTTTATTTTTTTTGAAGAGAGGTTTGTTGAACCATTTTATTTTTTCCACTTGGACCAATATTACAACTTCTCCATTCTTTTGACACATGAGCTGCCTTCACTTTTATTAACTCAATTTTGGTACAGATATCCCACCCCAAGCTTTTTTCCAATAATAAGTAAACCACAATATTTTTCTTTGAATGCATTGGCTTATTTCATATTCCAGCAGTCAGGCAAATCACTATCTACATTTATTTTATATGCATCTTTTGTACTTTTGGAACTGGACAGCTTATTTGTGTTGTCAACATTATTTTCTGTTGTATCAGAAGAAACAGAAAACAAAACTTGATTCAAAACATCACCCTTTACTATCGTTTTCAATTCTGTATCAGTTTTTGTATCTTTTATAAAGAAATCCGATATTGTTTGGCATTTTCGTTTCATTTCTTGTGAAGGGTTTATTTTTACTACATTCTCATGTTACATTGGCCTTAGAAAAAAAACATCTAATTAATTGATTTTTAATACAAATAAGTGGTAACAAATCATAAAACTTAAATAAAATACTAAAATTAAAAAAAGAAAAAAAATATTTGAAAACGAATCATGCCATTTGATAAGCCATCTTCTTACCAAGTTATTCTAGAAAAAATATGTTGAACTCGTTAAAAAGACACACTGTTATACCAGATATAGCAAACTAAATGAGAATAATGTACTATAAACTTACTACAGCTGATTATCCATTAAATTTACTAATGATAAAATATGTAAGTGAAGAAATAAAATATTTAAATAAAAAATAAAAGTTAAATAAATATTTAAAACAACATCGGCATAACAAAATCATTGGAACAATGGTTTTATGTTACTGTTTATTTTCGCAATGATATGTCCTTTTGAATGAAGTCATTTTATCTTTAAAGTAAAATAATTTCAGCAAGAGTAAATTTCATTAAATACATTTGTGCCGAATTTATTTCTAATTATTAATTTCAATAACGCCTCCGTTAAATTGTAAGTAAACTAATAATTAATTAATTTCTTACTTGTCTTGTGTAAAAATTAAATATGGATTTCTTCATTACTAGTAAAATAACACTTTTTATTTGTATACTTTTAAAGAAACTAATTTGAATGCAATAAGTAATGGATTTAATTAATTAAAACAAAACTGTTGTGAATTATTTCTTGCAGAATAATTCTTAATCACACAAATTTTCATCAAGCATATCATACGTTCCAAATGCAATATTGTATAGTCAAATTATTCTGGGGAAAGCATTTTGAACCCAATCTGTTCAAAAGAATCATTGTTACATTAGATATAGCAAAAAGAATACAAATAATATTCTAGATTATTGTTGGAAACAATTAAGTAATTTCTTAATTCAATTCTTTATTAGGATAATAATAATAAAATTTATTTTCGAAAGATTTAACTACCGGTTCGCGCTAACCGGAGGGAAGTCTTTCAATTGTTCTTTCCATTTCTCTCAAATACAACAAAAACAAAATAGGTCACAGAGGGCATACTTGTCTTAGTCCCACTCCATTTTTAACTTTAACTGAATCCATATTCCCTAATTGATACGTAATTATTTTCATATAATTTCTTAATAATATCCACTAAATCTCCTATCAATATTGTCTCATAGTCTACTTTCACTGCTTCATCCATAACATTCTCTACCATCTTCTGAACTTCCTTATCTACTTCTTCCTTATCATTCCTAATCAATAATTCCTTTATCTGCTCACACTTCATCTCTAACAATTTTAATTTTGCTTCTACATCCTTTATCTCTTCCTCTATCTTACTTATTCTTTGGCTAACCATCTCCATTGCACTACTAATTTTTCCACCCATATCTCCTTTCACTCCACTAATACTATACACTATCCCATCTTCCTCAATTATATTTTGCTCCATTTCACCTTTCTATTTAAACTACCTATACTTAGAAACCATTTTTTCACCTCTTTTATCATTTACACACTGTCTACATAACCATAAACCTGTTAGATTCTTTCTAGTCTTATTTAAACATTTCAAGTGATAAGTTTCATCACATAGAGTACACTCTACCACAACATGCCTAATTTCTTACTGACCATTACATATGCATTGTGGAATACAATCCATATTCCAAGTCACCTACTCTATATTTTATTTTATACTTCCTCTCGTACTCTCCAAACCCCTTTGCACAAAAAGATTAAAACTTTACTTTCTTCAATGACGATGGATGAATAACCACGTTTTCCAACCAGAGATCTCCAAACCCTATTTTTCTCCTCAAATAAAACACTCCCACACATTGAACAATTTTTTTTTTTACTTCTATATTTAAAATTTTATGTGATGTGATGTACTGTGACTTCTCCTTAAACAGAAATCTCTCGGCAACTATATCCAGCGAAACCTGTTAGCCACTTTATCTTCTATTCCCCACTCTAAATTTTCCCATATTCTGCTCCATCCCATTTCCACAACATAATCTTTGTCAATTCTATAGCCTTTATATCTAAATGCCCCTTATATTTTCCCAAATCCAGCATAAAAACCAATAATGCACTTTCTGTATAATCACTGTATTCATATTTATTCTTCCACAACTTCATTACTTGCACCCTTTCAGTTTTCAAGCATTTACATTCAATTAACAAATGCCTAATATTTTCTATTCCTTCCTTACACAATTTACAAACTAAATCACCCATATTTTTCCATTTACATGTATATTCTCTTGTTGCTAAAGATCCCATTCTAACCTTAAACAATAAACTACTTTCCTTACTATTATCATATATTAATTCGCATCTAATATTCTGTTTACTTCTATATATTGTACCGTTTATTTATATACGGTACAAATATATCGGCATTTGGTAAAAGCTAGGAAAAAGTAAATTTAGCGATCTTATTAAAAAGATGAAATTAAATTTTTTTTTAGTTTGTATAATTTATTTTTTTAAAACCTACAGTGAAAATTAAATTTTTTGTCCATATTTTTTTATTATCTAACTAAAAATAAAAGTAAAAATTGGAGAGAACAAAAGACACACAAATTACTAATCCAGATAAGCTAAAAAAATAAAGACTTTGTAACTGAAAAATGATAAGAAATGTACAAGATTATAAACCTAACCGCCATGATAATAATAACATGCACAGAAGTCTGAAAACTGGACCTAGAGTATAAAAAGAAAGAGATCAGTTATATCAACGTCTTGTTTTGTCTGTTTTTCCTCTGGCTAGTCCTGGATAACAAAAATATATCCAGGACCACTCTACGCTGAATTAATTCTGCATGTTGGAGTGGACCGGGGCTTTTCTGACATCGTTCCTGAAGACGGACACCAGAAAAGCTTTAGTGACCAACCAGTAGGATAGACCAAGATCAACTTATAACCGATGGATGAGCTCATTCTCTCTCACAAAAAAAAAAAACTATGCATAGTAATCTACAAGCTTCGTGAACTTGCTAAACTTACCGGTAAGCCAAGATTAACTTTTCCCGATTGTGACTTAAAAGTTTGCAAACAACTCTAAAAAAAAAAAAAAAAAAAAAAGCTTAAAATAATCCCGATAGAGACTTTAATTTTATTGTTCCAGAGACTCTTGTCTACCCAAGAAATTTAATTGTTTTACTGTTATTTTTTATTAATGGATTCATGTCTGGATTAGCGTATGTTCGCTCCAGTTTTAATTAATTAATAATTTCTTTTTAAACATTTTAATTTGTTACAATAAAATATTTATTTCTAATACCAACTTTTCCTTGTACATTATTGATGATTATTATTAAATTTATTAATATTAGTTCAGTAAGATTTGAAAATATAATTTACCTTTCCCTATGTGTGTTGACTAAGCTCCAGTAATAATATCTAAAAAATAACTCTAGTTACGGTAAAATATGATACTGATTCTTTTAAAAGCATTTTTCTTTTTAATTTTCTAGACGCGATGCGACAGATTTCAGCGGATTCTTATACGAATCCTGGCACCCTTATAAAAGAAATAAAAACTGATTCCGTCGATAGCGTAAAACCTAACAATTACTAAGTAGAGTTGACCAGGAAATATAGTTATGTTTTTAGAAATAGGAATGAAACTTTCGTCTTTTCCATAACTTGATCAACTCACGCATTTTATGTGTAACAGAGACCTAGTCAGACAGGTAAAACGTTTCAATATATTTAAACTCTTTTTACTCTCCATACTAGTTCTCCATCTCTCCAATTCCCTATTTTTTATTAATAAATCTATTCTTTTATCTCATTCCTTACCACTGTAATACTCAACAATCTTCCTAACACAATCATCCCATCTTTTGTACAAATATACCGATATAATTTTTTTATCCAAATCTTTTGCACACCACATTACCTTTCTCACCCATCTTGTTACCTGCCCTTTACTCACAACCCAATTAAATACTATTTTGGCTATTCTTTTATTACCCATAAACTGCAATTTACCAAACATTTTCATTTTACTTTTTGCATTTCTCATATAAAAACTTGACCATCACATTTCTCCTTGAATTGCCTCCCTTGCTATCCATACATCTGCATCCAATGCATGTCTTCCTACTTCCCTTTGTACTTTTTCTAAATAATCTAATATTCCTTTACTAACTCATAACACATCATTACCACATGTTAACCCTGCTACTGCAATTCCCATATAATTCTAGCAACATCATATTTATAAGATGAAAACACTGTTAATTTCTATATCAATCCCTTTCTTTTCTTTGCTTCATTTATCAATTTTTTTTCCCCATTCATCCAAACAATTTTTCTCATTACTTAAGATAATTCCCAAATAACTATATCTATTCACCACACTTAACTTTATATCCCCCAATAAAAATTCTACATCATCTCTTTCTCCAGTATTAACCATCATTACATTCAATTTTTCTTCACTAAATTTAATTCCCATCTCTTTACCCACCCTTGCACATGTCCTCAGCAAAACTTCCATATCTTCTTTTCTTTCTGCAAACAAAAATATATCATCTGCAAAAAAAAGACCTGACAAAGTATATACTCCCTTACCACCCTAATCTTTCTAATGCTCTTTCCACTTCACTCAAATATAAAAAAAAAAAATAGGTGATATAGGGTATCCTTGCCTTAGTCCTACTCCATTTTTAACTTTAACTGATTCTATATTCTCTAATTGATATATATAGTAATTATTTTTATATAATTTCTTAATATCCACTAAAGCTTCATCCATTCCCAAATTTGCTAAACTTATCCATAATCTATTTCTATTTACTCTATCATGTGCCTTCTCTATATCTATAAAACTCATATATAACTGTCTACCTTAATTCCTACTCATATCCATAAGGTGTGTAACTACAAATAAACTATCTCCTATATGCCTATCTAATCTAAAACCTCCTTGCATTTCCCCCACAACATTATTCCCTTCCATCCATTTTACAACCCTTATATCCACCATATATGGAAAAACTTTATATAAAACTGATGTAACCGCTATCGGTGTATAATTATTTAACTTTCTACGATCCTTACCCTTTCCTTTAAATAATAATCTTACTCTTGTATTACTCCAACTACTTGGAAAAACTCTATTCTGTGCCATCTTATTAAAACAGGATAATAACTTTACTTTTGCCCTACATCCTAAATTCATTACCATCTCTGTTGCCCATTCATTTAAACCTCTTGCCTTTCCACTTTTCAATTTCTTCTCTACCTCATTCAGTTCATTTTTTGTAAATCTAATATTCCCATTACTATATGCTTATATGTTTCTATCACTCTATCCTTCACATCTAATATCTTTTCTATATCATTTACATATCTATTTAAGATTCTCTCTAAGTCTTCTCTACAGCTACACTCTATTTCCTCATCATCTAGTAATACTATCTCTCTTTCCCCTATATTTCTTCTTTTAATGTAATTCCAAAATTTTTCACTCCCATTTCTTCCACTTTTATTAATATCTTCCAACAATTTACTATTCAATTTCATTCTCTCTCTAGAATTATCTATTTTGGCCAACTTTTTCTTTTCTAAGTACTTTTCCCATTTAGCATTAATATCTTTTTCACTTTCCTTATTCTTAATAGCACACTTATATTCTCTACATGCTTCTTTATTCTCTTTTACACTTTTACTAATTCTCATTTTCTTATTACATTTATTCTTCTGAATATTCTCACCTAAAACCCTATTTGCCACTTTTTCTATTTCATTATACCAGTCCTTATATTCATCCCCAACCAACTCTTCCATGATTTCGCCAACTTGTATTTTAGTCTTCCATATTCTTATCATTTACTCTCCATCCACATCTTACACTATTATTTCTACTTTTATTTCTATTTTCAATCACATTACTAACCATTGCAATTACGATAAAGCTATGATCACTAATACAGACTTTTTCTTCATTATCAAACACCTTAATTTTTCGTAGTTTATTCATTCCCTCTTTCTCTACGAATACATAATCTATTGTGTGAAATATATTATTTCTAGACCATGTGTATTGTCCCTCATAAATATTTGATAAATTTCCAATACTCAAATTAATTTCTTTAAAAGTTGTCCATTTTTATTATCTACATCATCAATTTCTTCAATATGTCCATTCATATCCCTCTATTACATATTATTTAAACTAAATATCTATAATCACTAGAACTCTTTATATATATATTTATTTATAAACTTTAACTTTATTATATAATTCTCTTATAAGCTTATATTATACTGTTTTATATGCAAATACTATGCTAAATTTTTCCTACTATTTAATATCTATAAACATACTCGTGTTTATACTCCTATATAACTTAAACCATTTTTTACAACCCATAATTCATTTATAAATAATTTTCTCTTTATATATTTATCTCTACTTATCCCATTTAAGAACTATATCTACATCAATCTCATCCTAATCCCAGAATCCCTATTAAATTTTGGTTTTATCTTTCTTATTTATAATGCTTCTTTCATTTTCCTTTCTTTAATAATATGTTTATGTAACATCACTTTTATTGAACATTGTGTAAATTTATGTCCTGTTTCCTTTATATGTATACATATAAGTGATTTACTATCTGACATGTTTTAATCTTGTTTTTTATAGAATTTTTCGTTTCGCCCACATATTTGTTATCCCACTATTTAAGCCTTGTTTTCATTTTATCACATATACTCCATTAATTATTTCTTTATTACATCCTATATATTTGTTATCTATTAAATTTATTATGTTTTTTCTTTTTTTTATTACCTATTTTTGTAGTAATTATTCTTTCGCATTTTTTACTAATCTTCTTTATAATTTTATTAAACTTATTAACAGTAATATTAATATTTTATTTTGTTCATTATATCATAGCTCTGAAGAAGACTGCAAGACAGTCAAAATGTAAGTATGTGTATATATGTACAATAAATGGTTTTCACTAAAAAGTGTTCAAAGTGATTTGCATCAATTGGATTTATATTATTTTTACTTATCAGTAATGCCAATCAATTCTAATATTGAAATAATAGAAGTCTATAAAAATACTCTTTCACAGAGAAATTTTAATAATGATTATTTTTAATATTAAGTTTATAAATTAAAAATAAAACAAATTTAATTTCATTAATAATTATATATATATATAAACACTCACTAAACCATTTGTGCTGTTAACTGAATTCATATTGATCCTAGTAACAAATTTGACTATGGGAGGTTCTTCAGGATAATTATCACCACATTCAAATTTCAAACTATACATTCTGTTTTCAAAAGCCGTCTGAAAAAAAAAGAATGCAATTAGAAACATAAATCTTACACTATAATGTGAGCTAATTAATTTCTAAAATATTTTCTAAACATTATAATATTTAATAATAGTAATAATCAGCCATTAAGCTAATGCACATGCACTTTGTGGATTTTTAAATGGGTTGAAAGGATAGATATATTCATTCTATCTTTTCACAAAGATTGAAAGTGAGAGTATTAATTTATAGTTAAAAATTCACAAAGCGCATGTGCATTAGGTTAATGGCTGATTATTATCATTACAGTTTATAAAAACAGCGCTATATAAAATAAATATCTCATTTACGAAGATTTAATAATAAAATGTACAGATTTTAAGGCAAGTAATCACTTAATTTATTTAGATAAAGATTAAAAGTCAGACTTGAGAAACTTAGAATAAAAAGAATTGTTCTAATAATTTTAAGGACACCCCCCCCCAACCATAAAAATAAAATTGGGGAATTCATTTTATCAAAATTAACAAGTTCATTAAACAAACAAATAATTAACAATATTAATTAGATATTCATATACAAGAAATTAAAAAAAATAATATAGTGAAATAATTATGAGGAGAAAAAACAAAGCAATAAATCATTAATATTTTTATAATAAAGCTTGAATTCAAATTGATTAATACTAAAATTTACATTTGTGATTTTAACCAATATTTATTATAACATTTTCATAAGATTTTAAACAGACATAAGAAGTGGTGGTCATGTGATGTTTATTGGTTTAAGATTTTAAACAAACACAATATAGCAAATGATGAACTGTGTCCAAATTTTTAAAACAAATTTGATTGTAATATCAGCAAATAATATACACTAATTAAGTTTTTAATAGATGAAAAAAAATTATTTAAAAACTACTACTATTTAAAAAAATATAGGATATTTGAATGTCTACACTAAATCTATTAAGAAAATCTAACAAATAGTATGGAAGTGATAAACATCAATTTAAAAAATATTAGATATCAAACTTAAAGATGCTTTTAGACAGAGAACCTAATGTATTTAAGTTTAACAACAGATTATTATATTAATGTAATATTAGTAAATTAAGAGTAGTAGTTAAAAATAAAAATTCTAAATCTGTTTATGATCTAAAAAAATTTCCAAGTTTCATTTTGCCAGAATTTGAATCACAGGTTATGAATATGGCAGGCAAAAAATATACTATTCATTCATTATGTTGAAAATTTGAGACTGCTTGCTACCTACATAAATTACTTCAAATCTTGAACTGTTAATTCAATAGTTGTAGATTGGCTGATTAAATTAAAGACTTCAATTGGATCCTAGAAAGACTAAAACAATATCTCCAGAAAAATTTTTGCATCATTTTATAATGCTACTTAAAAAATTTCTAGAATGATTTTCAATAGGAAAAAAAAAATTTTATTTCACACATATTGGAAATTAAATATAAGTTGCAAGATAAAATAACATATCAAGTTCTGTAATTGCAGTACACTTAATTAAAGGTCAAGCCATTGTTATTGATAATTTACAATGGGTTATTTTAATATATTTTTAAAAATGGGATTGGTATTAAAATGCTTCATTAATTTGATACCAATCAGTCTAATGGAATGCTGATTAATGAATTGAATCCAGAAGCATGTTTGCTAAATAGTGTGTCCATTCCACCAGTACAGAGAAATGAAAAATGTACTTAAGAATAATTCATTTTAAACCGCTCTAAATAAAAGTTATTATCCCACATAACTATTTAAACAGTACAAAATTAATATCAAATTAAAATTATAAAATCAATTATAAAATTTATTAACATTTAGCTATGTACTACAATGCTATGTTGTCAGTATCACTTATCATTTGCTTTTTATTAATCACATTAGCGAGTATTCATCTATTCGATATTTACATGCACTGCATTATCTGGAAATTCCCATTACTATTCACTACATTTTCTATTTCACCCTTATTTTGTACCATTTTCTAGCCTGAAAATAATTTCTTTATATAAATGTTCACATTTCTCTTTTTTCATACATTTTTCTGGTGTATGGTTAAAATGTATAATAATGCAATATGTTAAAAAATTAAAAGAAAAAATACAATATTTTCACTGCTAAATGTACAAATAAACAGATAAAAAAAACTATTTAATTGGTAATAAAATTCTTACAAAAGTTAAAAAATATTTTCAATAAACAACCTGAAATGTTCTGCATATGCTAATGGGATTCATAACATTTCTGTTTCAACCTTGTCTAGTCATTTCTTTTTAAGTATTAAAATGAAAATTATTTAGATTAAATTAATAAAGTGTAATAATAAGCTTTTTTTTATTTATTTTAAAATTTTCTTGTCTTAATATATTTTCATTATCTCTAACTACATTTTAATAATTAAGCGAAAAACAAACTTTATTTGTGTTTGTTGATTTAATTATCTTATTTTTAATATTATAGTATTCATTAATTCTAGTAATATTTTTAATCATAATTATGCTAAAAATAATTTTGTTACAAATATTATTTAAACTAAGTCATTTTTACGAAAAAATTAATTGTATAGTTTAAGCCTTGATTTTCTTACATTGAGTGTTTACCATTACTAATATAAAATTATTTATGAAAAATGCATGAGGCTATTAAATTTAATCGACACCATGATTTCCAAACATTATCAATCTATGCAGGATGAAGATAAATCTAAGTTGACTCCAGTTACTCTGATAGTCTTTCGCACCCCTATCACACCAGCAAACTTCTCCATTTTATTCACTGATCTCACAAGTGGTCAACATATAGATCTTTTACAATTTCTTGGAATCCAATTTAAAAGTTCAACTGTCCATTTATTATCTCTCCTGGCAATAAGTCAAATGTAGCTCCATTTCTGTTTTTTAAATCGTTTATTGATGTCAGAAATATTTTTTTTCTCTCGTCTATGTATTTTGTTTTTTTGATTTCTTCTTATTACTTATAATACACATCTTTCCATATCCGTAAAAACAGTAAAACAAAACTATTAAAAATCTTTTTCAAACATATATTTCCTTTCAATACAAAGATACTTTTATCAAAATCACTCCATCCTAGTTTAATTCTATGATTAATTTCATCTATTATGTTTCTATCTGCATTAACAATTTGACCAAAGTATTTGAAATGGTTATCTTCCAATTTATGACTATCATTCGTTCTGAGAAAATTCATTGAAAGTTACTAGAGTCTTTATAACATTCATCTTTAAACCTACTTTATTTTTATCTGATAACTCGATACATTTCCTGAAGCAATTATTGCAAAAATAATCACATCATAAACTCCATTTATTTTTATTCCCTTAGCTTCCTGTTTTAAACACAAAATATTTTTTGCAAAATTATTGTAAAAAATTTTGCGAGACATGGAATCATTCTGTTATATACCCATCTCTAAGCTTAGAATTACTAAGTAATCTTATTACTGTTATTGAACTTTGATAAATATTTTTCAAGTATAACAATATCCCTGATCTATATCTTGATGATTCAAAACTTTAATCACTGCATAAATGCTTTTATAATTTACAAATCAAAAGTATAATGGCAATTCATTTCATTAGTTCTTTCTATAACTTCTCTCGGTGCTGATTTAGACTGTGCTCACCGCCAATTTGAAGTCTAAGAACTGTCCAAAACCACCACTAACACATCCAAGCTATAAATGACATCGAATAATCCACACGGTGCCATTTCGATGTGTCACAGCAGTGGTTTTGGGCAGTCCTTAGAATTCAAAATGGCGGCAAGAACAGTCTAAATACTAAAAGCTTATTTCTAAAATACAAATTTTATTATAATAATGATAGCTAAAAGTGCTCAAGTATGCAGGGAGGAAAAAGGATGTTTTCAATGCAGAAGTCTAATCAAACCAAGCTTATAATTTCAAAATACAAAAAACTTATAACTTTTAAAATACAAATTTTATTACAATATATGTCTGAAATAAAGCATATTAATTTAATAATGAATCTGATTTATTCTTACTAAAAAAAATTGTGTTACATGGAGTTAGCAAAAAAAAAAAATGGAGATAAGAAAAATAGCATTATTCATTTTCGATCTTCTGACGTGGATATTGGATCTACACTTGCTCACAGTAAGTCCTTATGAAATTTGCACTTTATTTTTTTAATTATTGAGTAAATTGCGATTTTGTAATGAATGGTCATATAGTTATCACGTGTGGATTATTCGAGGTCATTTATCGCTTGGATATATCAGTGGTAATTTTGGACAGTCCTTAAAATTCAAAATGGTCATGAGCGCACTCTAAATCAGTACCCTTCTTTCAATCTTTGGATGTGATCTATTGTGCTAAAACCAATTTTAAATACAGCATGTTCTTTAAGCTAATTAGAATCCAGAGTTCATTGTAGACGATTTGTAATTATCTTTGATAAAGATTTTGTATAGAATTGGTAGTAAATCGATAGGTCTATACTTTCTAATATCTTTATCATCTTTCTTAAATATTGATATTTCTATTGCATTCTTCCAGTCATCTGATACATCTTTTTCATTTAGACATTTTAGTATACTTTTGTCAACAATTTTTCTATTTCTTCATTTGCTTTTCCCTGGAGTTTTTTTCTTTTTTCATAATTTATTTGCATATCTCACCTCTTCATTTAACATACTTGACAATTTGGAAGATGTAGTAACTATAGGGGATACTTTTTTCTTATTCTTTATTACTATATACTTCTTCAGATAACTCTACAAACCATTTCATGTTATCATCTCTAATTTAAAGAAAAGTCCAATATTTTCTTCTTATTGCTAAAACAACTCTTTGTTCAATGCCAATATGCTTTACATTTTTGACTTATTTTCTTCTATATCTTTTCTTGCCAATTCACAAATATATTTTCTTATATAATTATTTACCACTTTTTATATAACTTCATAAAATTCTACATATTTATTTCTAAATGGTCAGTTAAAAAAAATTTTCATATTCATTCTTTTCTGCATAAATTGCTTCTTTCAGCTACTTTCTTTAGTTCTGAAGGGAATATCAATTACTTTTTCATTGACTTAAATCAAATGTAAACCATCCTCAAAGTTTGTTGTTAACCTTTGAATTTTTAAATGATTTATGGATTTTAATTTAACGAGTTTAAAGTTGTAAGCACCGCTGATTCGTTGAAATTAAAATTAGTCTTCTTTTTAAAATTGCAGGAAAACTTGGCTCGAGTTCCATTTTTAAATGGCGCATGGCATATTAAAATCAAACAAAATTTGGACTTTTTATTAATATTTTTATTAATAAGTTCATTTTTTGTCCTGCTCAGTTTACTAGATAAGACACAATTTTGGTCAGACTCCTTAATTTCAAGGCCTTCACCCCGAATATAAATGTAATATCAAATCATAAGTATTCAATTTTAATTTTATTATTTCATAAATGTATAATTTATTAATGTGTTTGCATTTGTATTAGTATCTGTGTAGTATATGTAATTTATACTTGTATTCAAATATAATGAAAATAGTGATTTATGTACAATGAAATTTTGGGGTTCTTGATTAAGTTTGTGGCAACATTTTATAAATATAATGATTTTTATATAGTGCAATGTAAAGGTTGCAGTTGATAATGCAATCACAAAATTTACTGGGCATAGTGCCACATGAAAATATAAATTCTTAAACCCAATAGAGAGGTTTCAAAGTGGCGTGTGGTGACAGCCACAATGGTTATGTATACCATATGAAATTGCACGCAGACAAAAAATCAAATCCTGATTCTTGCCCATGCCTTGGTACTCGTGCTGTGGAGTCGTAGTTTTACCACATCTTGCATCACATTATTTTCAAGTCTATAGCTAGAAAATGAGCTATATGCAAATAAATTATATCTCTGGGGACAACAAATATAACAAGATAGCATCACTGATACATATAAGAAAAAAAAATGAAGAGAGGAAACTCATTTTATCATTGATACAGACAGTATTCCTTCAATTTTTAGTTTTGGTAGACAAGAAGGCAATTGCTATGATGACAAATACATGTCCACCTTTTGGAAATGATTTATTTTATAACTTTTATTAGGATAAATCTTTTTCGGTAGTGTTTTCTCCCACTGGACAAACCGCCAGATGATACTGCAGAACCACCAAGAAGCCTGTAAGTGATAAATTTCTAAAAACAAAAATGGCTCAAAATCGCTGAAATTAAAATTTATAACAAAAATTGATTAGAGGGGGAAAATGGTTAGAACCCCCCCCCCCACAAAGATTTCAATGAAAAATAAGTACAAATTATGAATGCTATTTTCAAAATCCTATGAAATAAATGGAAAAAATGGTAGTGTTTCTCCCACTGGACAAGCCGCCAGGTGACGCTGCAGAACCACCAAGAAAAACAACAATGGTTCAAAATTGCTGAAATTGAAATTTAAAACAAAAATTGATTAGAATGTCCGAGGCGAGAAATGGTTAAAATCACCCCCCTCCCGTGCAGAAAGATTTCAATGAAAAATAAGAAAAGTGCAAATTATGAATGCTATTTTCAAAATCCTATGAAATGAAAAAAAATTATAATAAAAGCCTACGAAATTAAACAAAAACATACTAAATCTCAAAAAAAAATTAACAATGACAAATTAATGGCGGTAATACAATACATTTGAAAAAAAAATTATTCTATGACTTTCAACACTATAACGATGGGGAGTGTAATAATTCACATTAAATGTAGATAATGAGCTCATAGCGATTAAAAAATAAAAGAAGTTATAAAATGCAAAAACAACAGCATGAAAAATGGCAGGAAATTTGTTAAAAAAAGAATCACTCTCAGTTATCTAACTAACAGATATAATAATAATTCAAACTTTAATAACAGACTAATACATATTAAGTAATCAATGTTCGTATTAACCTATAATTATTACAGCCTTCGCTCTGAATTTTATTACAGAATATAATCAATAGCGTCATTAGAGTTTAAATTCAGTTAATATGTTACTCTACTACATCGCACATATATATCAACAAAATAGAAATAAAATAAACAGAATAGAAAATAGAATTTCAAAATAATTAAAATAGATTACCAATTTCCCTCGAGAGTAAGTTGATCATTCAGAAGGTCGTTGAATTTTTTCATCCTTGAAAAATGAAAATTGGGCATTCTAGATCTCTCCATTAGTGACAAAATATGGGATTTATATATTAAATTTTTCCCGTCTATTGATCACGTTTTCTTTCACTTAAAGTTTGTTATTTTTAAAATAACTTACACACAATTTTGAAATGTAGATAGAAACTGAAAAAACAGTACAAACATTTTTGGTACTATTTCTACTATAAAAAAATTTCCAGAACTCGGGTCATGTGACATATTGGTGTTACAAGTTTTGCCGCTGAGAAATCAAGAAATGTATTTTTTTTAGAAAGTGAAAGTATTTTTTTTTTAAAAAAAAAAAAAATACATTTTCTCATTTTAAATTATAAGTCATTAATATTAACAAATTAAAAATTCTTTTCAAAAACTTTATTTTTTTATATCAATTCCTATATATATATTTATGTAATACAAAACTCCAACATTTCAACTGTTTTTATCTTCTTACAGTCATTTTTGGAGTTTTGTATTATGTAAATATGTTCAGTATTGATATAAGAAAATAAAGTTTTTGAAAAGAAAAAGGAGAAGGATTTTTAATTTGCTGATATTATTGGAGAACATATACATTTTGAAAGAAAAAATGATTGTACATTTGCTATGTTATAATATATAATAATAAATCAAATAATTTATATACATGCATTTACTCAAATTATTAATTCGTTAAACTTTCTGGGTGTTTTTGGGAGGGGCTTCCTCCGTTATTACTTTTTATTTGGCTTTGGGATGAAAGGAAGTAAAACGGAAACATTATTGTTATATTTAGATTGTACTTTAATGAAGACAAAACCTAACCCTAAGATGTAATACTTTTTATTTATTGTTTGAAATGCGGCATTTCAAAAAGTTCGAATAAAAACTGCTGTACATATTGATACAGCTTTTTATGGACACACACGGACAGCCCGCCAATGCCTCACCGACTTCATGTGGCGGCGCCTCCACAAAGAGGAGGACTTGTTCAGAGTCATACTTTGCCGAGATGGCCATTCCAAGATCTTCGATAGTTTTAACTTGAATTTGTTTTTTTTTATTTCTTTATTTATTATTGATTATAAATAAACATATAACCTAAAAAAATCACTAGTCTTTTGCCTTCATTTGTTTGCGTGTCAATTTTTGATTAAATGTCTATTTATTAGTTGTTTTGTTTTAATTCTTATTTGTTGTGGGCGTGTGTCCATAAAAAGCTGTATAAACTTTAAAACTTATGGAACGTAATGTATACAGCAGTTTTTATTGGAACTTTTTGAAATGCCGCATTTCAAACAATAAATAAAAAGTATCACATCTTAGGGTTAGGTTTTGTCTTCATTAAAATACAAACTAAATATAACAGTAATGTTTTCGTTTTACTTCCTTTCATCCCAAAGCCAAATAAAAAGTAATAACGGAGGAAGCCCCTCCCAAAAACACCCAGAAAGCTTAATGGATTAATATTTTGAGAAAATGCATATATACCTGGGTCTCGTTTTATGCGGTAAATAGGTTCCACAGAAAATCCGCATTAAAAAAAATCGCGCAAAAATAGACTTAATTTACCTTTAAAAATGGGGGATAGGTGCTGTAATTTTCTGAATTCGCATAAAAGCAAAGCAACAAAGATAAATAACTTTAAAATTCGCATTAAAAAAATAAGCAAATAAAGTATGACTAATAAAAAATTTCAAATATTAGAAAAAAATTAATACAAGACAATTTTTTTTTACTTTTTTTATTACTATAGTATTTAACTTTACATTTTTCATACATATTTTAATCATTACCGCTAGTGTTGTTTGTAAACTGGTAAGAAATCAGATTCGATGTGATGTATTGTGGCTTCTTAAACGAAGTCAAAAATCTCTCAGCAATTATGCCCAGAAAAACCTATTAGCCACTTTATTTTTATTCATGATGTGATGTACAACTAGCGCCATTTTCAGTCTTGTGCTGGGCTAATGGTTTTCTGTTTCTATATTAAAAAATTGAAATTGCAATCAAAACAAAAAGATTATCATTAGAAAGATTATTTTCAGTTTATAAAATCTTTGTTTTTTATTTTAAAAATCTAAAAGATTATTTATTTCTGTTATATAACAAAATACATTTTAAAAGTTTAAATTTTTTGAATATTTATTGAGATCTTTTTATACGTACATATAAATCTGTTATTATTATTTACTCATTAGTATAAATAGATTATTTACATAGAAGCTGAGTTCTAAATACAGCGTCAGGCCATATTCACGTTAGCTGCTAATATAATGTTATATTTTTTTTTTTTAAAAAAGTATTTCAAGTCAAAATAAGTTATTAATAATTTAAATTTCTTGATATCTAATAAATATAGTGAAATATGAAAGATATCAAGAAGAAATATGAATCGCATAACTTCAAAATCGCATTAAAATAATTCGCATAAAACAAGACCCAGGTGTATATATAAATTATTTGATTTATTAGCATATATCATAACACAGCAAATGTACAATCACTTTTTCTTTCAAAATATATATTGTAACGGTATATAAATATGCTGTTACATTAATTTAAAATAAAAACTTTAAGTTTGCAAATAAAAATAAATTTATTAAAAACTAAAAAAATTAAAGAGTTGTTCAATATATATATATTCGCACAGATGCAAAACTTTAAAAATTATTTCTTTTTTAAATAAATAAGAAAAAAAAGGTATTTGAACGTACTTTTTTAGAAAAAAGTATAAGAAAAAGATAAAATATTTTTGTAAATGGAAATGATTGTTTTATAAATTAATTGAAAAGCAAACTAGCCCTTGGGGCTATTATAGAAAAAAGGTTAGTTGAAAGATATAGATAAGAGAACAAAAGAATTGGCTTGACCAATGGAAGCACCAAGCCTCAGCACGGACCAAAAAAGAGACTAGGATTAATGACGTCTTGTTCGTTGAATCCAGAGAATCATTATAAAAGAAAAACAATTCAAATTAAAAAGTTCCAGAGTTCCAACTTGATTTTGTGAGAGGCATGATAAGACGCACTTGTCACCCTATCTCACTTATTTAAAAATGAAACGACTGTAATACCAGGATTGAACCAGCTAAAGCCACCTCCAGAATAGACCGGTCTTCCATGAAAGTCTTCGCGGGAATTGGCAGCAGGAACCGGGATTTCTTCTACTGTAAGACATAAAGTACAAAATTTAAAAATAATTAAGAACTTTCATTCAAGCTTTTAAGATTCAGAGCCTAAATTTTAAAATGAACTCTTATCTGACTTTCAACTTGATAATTAATGTTTAAATTTTATATATTTAAGTTTGCTAAAAATCATTTCCATTTTAATTTTTTTTTATTAATATTGTATAAATTACTAAATACATTAAATTTAAGTTGGGCATAGACGCTTGCATAGATTCTTTCATGTTTAATTATGTTTTTGTTTTCATATTTGATTAAAATATAGACATTTGGTAAATAATGATATCTTACGTTAAATATCTAAATAGTATTTATTCGGATGTCTTTTTAGTTATTGGTGTCAATGCGGCATCTTATGATGAATGCCATTGGGTTTCTTGTGAATTCCCTCTGCAATTACATCAATGACTTCATATTTTGATCATTTATGTTTATTTTGAAATGTTTTTGAGCATGTAATCTATGTAGTCGATCTATACTCAACATTAAAAAAACAAACTTTTATAAAATTCATCTGTGCGAAATTATATAAATGTTAAACTTAAGTCGGGCGTGAATGGCTATATAGGTTTGTAAAATTATATTTATTAATTAGGGGAGGGTAATTTTAGGTTATTTGTTTCGTAGTTAAATTAGATCAATGTATTGGATATATTGGTGTAATTAATAGATGTAGTATGAGATTCGCTATGTGCAGAATCGCAGTATACGCCGCACATCCCATTTGCCTATGGAATGGGATAGCAAGACAGAAGACGCAGTCCCTTCCTATAGTTTTTTTTTTTATTGTCTTCTCTAACCATGCGGTTCAGATGTACATTCCTGACAGTACGGTATTTTTTTGTGCTGTCGTATTTTCATGCTACAGCACAAAAAAATACCGTACTGTCAGGCTGGTTTGACTGCGAACTTTTGGCCTAAGGTTAAATAAGAATAAAATAATTTCTTTTCAAATGCAAATCTATGTACTTTATTCATACTCGACAATCTTAAAATAAATATAAAATTCATCCGTGTGGATGATTTAAAATAATTTAAATTAAAGAATATTAAAATCTAAAATAATAAATGTTATTCCTCAAATTTTAAAATGATTATATATGTGCGTAAATAAATGTTGTTTGTGTGATAATTACTGGCAGTGGCTTTTATTTTTTTATATTTAAGATACAAATTAAACAAGTCATACAGTCTAAATATAAAATAAAGTGGGATCTTAACAGCACGTATCTGCCTACTCTATAAATTTTCTAGGTTCAAATGGCCTAGTGGCACCCTCGTAATGCAGATACAGTAAGACTCTTTTGATCACCTTCTCCCCGACCGTTATATGTTCTCCAATAATATCAACAAATTAAAAATCCTTTTTCTTTTCAAAAACTTTATTTTCTTATATCAATACTGAATATATTTATATAATACAAAACTCCAAAAATGACTGTAAAAAGATAAAAACAGTTGAAACATTGGAGTTTTGTATTACATAAATATATGTTCAGTATTGATATAAGAAAATAGTTTTTGGTTCTTTAGTATTTTTCAACCAATGACGTATTACCCTGAAGCCATAACTGTCTGATCTTCTGATCTTTATGATAACGTCTCCAAGTGATTTGCGGACAAATGCAATCACTAAAATTTGTCTACAGATCACGTGGACCCGGCACGTTAAAGATCGCACGATCAGACTGATATGGCTTCAGAGTAATATGTCATTGGTTGGAAAATACTAAAGATGACCGTCGGGTAGATAACGAGTTCCAGCATGCTTGTTAGTCCTGAAAAAAAAAAAATGTACATGCATGCGTCAAAATAATTTAGAAATTGAAAGTAATTAAGTGTAAATTTTATAATTGCAGAAATATGTACAAATTTTGTTTTGTAAATATAAAATAAATAGACAGATAAAGAACCCTTTTCCCAATTTAATGCAAATCTGGCATTATTAATAGCGACCTGGACAATAACTTAAAATGTACTCTATATTACATATTATTATAACAAAAAAAGAATCAAAAAAATGTATTTGCATGAAAAATTATCTTATCTTTATAACATTTCCGATGGTATTTAACTCAATTTTCATGTTAAATATATATAAAACAAACAGTTTGAAAATGTATCTCATTTTTTGACTGAAAATTAGAAAAGTCAGCGCGTAGCTCTGGAATGGAAGGGGAGGGTTCTGATGGTTTTGCCAGGCCGAAGGCACGGCCAACACATGCTGTAGTCTGAAAAAACCTATATTATGCTCAATTCTAAAACACCATAGCGCTGGAATTGGAAGGGGGGGGGCCTCGATGTTTTTGACGGGCCGAAGGCACGGCCATGATTTACAAAACCACCGACAACGCCAGACATTGTATTACTTTCGTAGCTGTAATTTATATAATTGCGGATGAATTTACAAAAAAAAAATTCTGTATAATATAATTCAGAAATTAAAAATAAAATTAATTAATGTACTTTTTATAATTGCAGAAGAATTTACAAAATAATATACATTGAAATGACATTATTTATTAGAAACAAAAATGAAAATTACTTACAAATAGGGTTCACTGCGGTGGACTGCTAGCAAAATCAAAAAAACAGACAAATGACAAAACTTCCCAAAGCTCTCTCTGATTTTTAAATCTCACGGGTCAAAAAAATCCAAAAATTGACTCTCGCATGGATTAATCATGCCAGTATCTTGATTGCCATGACAATGTTGCCATGTTATCATCGACGTCTACCGGAAGAAAAATCACTAAGTGTAAAACATCATCAGTTAAATAATACTAAAGTACCGGATTTTTAATTTGTTACTGACTTATAATTTAAAATGAGAAAATGTATTATTTTCCTTTTTTAAAAAAAATACTTTCACTTTCTAAAAAAAATACACTTCTTAATTTCTCAGCGGCAAAACTTGTAACACCAATATGTAACGTGACCAGAGTTCTGGAAATTTCTTTATAATAGAAATAGTACCAAAAATGTTTATGCTATTTTTTCTGTTTCTATCTACATTTCAAAATTATGTGTAAGTTATTTTAAAAATAACAAACTTTAAGTGAAAAAAAAAACGAATCAATAGACGGGAAAAATTTAATAAATAAATCCCATGTTTTGTCACTAATGGAGAGATCTAGAATGCCCAAGTTTCATTTTGCAAGGATGAAAAAAATTCAATGACCTCCTGAATGATTAACTTACTCTCGAGGGAAATTGGTAATCTATTTTAATTATTTTGAAATTCTATTTTCTATTCTGATTATTTTATTTCTATTTTGTTGATTTTATATATGTGGGATGTAAAAGAGTAACATATTAACTGAATTTAAACTCTAATGATGCTATTGATTATATTCTGTAATAAAATTCAGAGCGATGGCTGTAATAATTATAGGTTAATACGAACAATGATTACTTAATATGTATTAGTCTGTTATTAAGGTTTGAATTATTATTATAACTGTTAGTTAGATAACTGAGTGATTCTTTTTTAACAAATTTCCTGCCATTTTCTGTGCTGTTGTTTTTGCATTTTATAACTACTTTTATTTTTTAAATCGCTATGAGCTCGTTGTTATCTACATTTAATGTGAATTATTACACTCCACATCGTTATAGTGTTGAAAGTCAGAGTAATTTTTTTTCAAAATGTATACTGTATTACTGCCATTAATTTGTCATTGTTAATTTTTTTTTTTTGAGATTTAGTATGTTTTTGTTTAATTTCGTAGGCTTTTATTATAATTTTTTTTTCATTTATTTCATAGGATTTTGAAAATAGCATTCATAATTTGCACTTTCCTTATTTTTCATTGAAATCTCCGTGCGGGGGGGGGGGGTTGGTTCTAACCATTTCTCACTTCAGATGTTCTAATCAATTTTTGTTTTAAATTTCAATTTCAGCGATTTTGAGCCATTTTTGTTTTTAAAAATTTATCACTTACAGGCTTCTTGGTGGTTCTACAGCGTTACCTGGTGGCTTGTCTAGTGGGAGAAAACACTACCATACTTTTTTAGATTATGAAGTTATGGATTATCTCAGGTAAGAAGTATTATATACGGCTTGAATGAGAATTTTGTAAAGAATATAAAGAAATTATTAATGAAGATGTAATTTTAAACTTCATCATTGTCAAGCATTATCAATTCACTGCAGGAGGAAGGTCTCTCCAAGTTCAATCCATCTTCTCCGATCTCTAGCCTCTCTTCTCCAAATCACCCCTGTACACTTTCGTATTTCATCCATCCATATTGCATGTGGTCTCTTTCTGGGTCTTTTACAATCCCTTTAAACTTAATGATAAATTAGAAATTACGAACAAACAATATGGTAATAATTTTTTCAGATATTGAAATTTTTTTTTCCTTACTTTTTTAATGGTAATCACTATTTGTCTTAGCCTTGTTGTTTTCCTTAGTTTGTCTATTTTGTCAATATATAGCACTTTGCTCTAACATTATTAAAACAGAAGATATTGTGAAATTTGTGTCTCAAGTCAGTTTTTTAAAAATTCAATATAGCGCCAAATACCCTAATATAGTTAAAGTCATTGGAGTTTTTCTGAAGATTAAGAATACCATTAATTGTTATCATCTCTCAAGTTTTAAATTAAAATTATCTTACATCTTACTAATCAATGATTAATTCCTGTGTTGAACCTATTAAAAAAAAAAAATTATCTTGAAATACATGTTTCAGTTAGTCAAAATAAAACCTATTTCTGCTATCATTATTTGGATGCTTCTATGATCATTTTTGCCTAGCAATTTTCTCAAAAAAAGAACATAATATACAATTTCTTTCTGATAACTCATCAAGCCAGAGTTCTCTACATTTCTACACTCATAATCAAATTTGATCATATTTTCATCTTTCAATTCTTTACCAATTCTAATCACCTATGATAATTTTAAAATATTAAGTCTGATCAAAAATATTTTGTACATCCGTAAAAAAATCCTTTACTAGTTCATCACAATAAGAACTTGTCTAAGCATACCTCTCAACTAATTATATGCATATCTTCAATTAATTTCAGTCAGTAACTAAATCTTGCTACTCTGTCTGGAATGCCATCAATCTTCACACTACTGTTAAACTTTTTATTTATAATGAATCCCACCATTTGTGCTTCCAGTATTTGCACCTTTGTAGTAAATATATATGTCTACTTTTTAAATTTTCTTCATCTAAATAATAAGTAATCATCAAATAGTAACCTGGATATGGAATAAGAAGTTTTTTAGTATCTTACACCTTTAGTTGAGCTACATTGCCTTAACTGGCAACTTTACAGGCTCCTGAGAATAAATATCACAATGTAGTTTTATCTGTTATGATAATAAATACCTATTAAAAAATATCATTCACACATACATTCATACTTCCTTCCAGAAAAATCCAGCTGATATTTAAGTTATCAGGCAACTTATGAAAAAAACCATGCTATTTCTTGATCTTAAACTCAGAGGTATAAACTTAGTAAACTCATCATATCTATGTTCATTTACTATATGAATAATCATATAGTAGAAACAGCTGCAATGATAAGAATGTATAGAATAGATACTGCAATAAGAAGAATTTATAGAGTAGATATTAAAAATTTGTCCTTCTCTTCTTTGAGATCTTAAAGTGAAATACTAAAGTTTCCTTTCAGTTAACAACAACTCCTTTCTACCAGCAAAATTACTCTTCTGCAGTATTAAATTTAATATATTTGAATATTGTCTTTTAAGTTATATGATGGATCTCATCTTTAAATTTAAGTATCTACCATTGAAAAAAATAAATGTAATATTTCAAATGGATCGGAGGGTTATGAAAAGTGAACCTAATTTGAATTAAGAGAATTAAATTGATAGCTAAGACATGCAAACCATATTCACTCTATGATATGGTGGTTGTAGTAAAAATCCCAATTGAAGTGTACCCTGCCAAATTTGGAGTTGTATAAATCGCACATCTGTGCAACCTGCTATATGGTTAAGGAAATTTATATTTATTTTTCTGCATATACATTTAAAAATAGATGCCCACTTTTCAAAGGCCGTTAAAATGAGACCAATTTTGAATCGAAAAAGTAGTCTGTAAATCAGCATCCTTAGAAGGAATAATCAAGATAAAGATGTTGACATTTTATATGAAAAATATTAACTGATTACTGATTTTTTTTTTTAATTAAAAAAAAAGGCCACTTATCATTCTGCAGATATTAGAAAACAAAGTTTATCTATATTTAAATATTTTATACAAACTCATCAAATTTATAAAACATGAATATATTATCTGAATCAAAACATATTCAATTATATATAAAAATATAAAATCCCTAAATGTCTCTAATGCACGCTGCCATGTAATATTCAAACTAAACATTTCTTTGTTAGAATCAAGGGAAAAAATATTACTTGTTCCACTATTAATAAACATAATCGTTTTTTTATGAGGCATTTTATGCAAAACAAAAAAGTAATTTTCAACTGATTAAAAAAAAAGAAAAAAGACAGCCTTTCCATAGGCTAAGCACATTTCGGAATTCTAAAAAAATATGGTATTGAAACAAAACTTTTTCAAAGAAGAAATGCTTGGGGAAAAAAAAAGGTCTTTTGACTACAGTACAGAACTGAATAGGTACAGTATTTAAATCATGAACAAAATGTGATTACAGTACATAAATTCATGTTTAAAATGTGAGATTTAGTAAGGGGGAAAAAGTAATGTTTTAGTACTGTATTTACATTTAGTTGTGTATAGTCTGATACCACATGGTTTGCGGCTCCAGAGTAATATTATGCATGATTGATATTTGTTATAGCAACCAACTAACTACAATAACCTTTCCATAGGCCAGGTACATATGGTGGTTTATATATACTCTTTATCGAGAGTAATAACAATGTGATATGACGCATTGTGACTTCTTATAGTCAGGAATCTCTTAGCCACTATACCCAGAGAAACCTGTTAACCACTTTACCTTCTCTTTCCATTCCCCATACTAAGTTTTCCCATATTCTTCTCTAGTCTGCTCCATCCCATGTCCATAACATAGTCTATGTCAATGCCATAGCCTTTATATCTAAATCCCCCTTATCTTTTCCCAAATTCAGAATAAAAACAAATAACTCTCTGTATAATCACTTAGTTTATATTTATTCTTCCACAACTTCATTATTTGTACCCTTTCTGCTTTCAGGCATTTATATTCAATTAACAGATACCTAAAATTTTCTATGCCTTCCTTACACAACTTGCAGACTAAATCACCCACATTTTTCCATTTATGTGTAATTACTTTGTTGCTAAAGATCCTGTTCGAGTCTTAAACAATAAACTACTTTCCTCGCTATTATCATAAAGTAGCTCACACCCAATATCCCGTTTACTTCTATATATATTTAAACTCTTTTTACTCTCCATGCTAGTTCTCCAACTCTCCAATTCCCTATTCTTTATTAATGCATCTATTCTTCTATCCCATTCCTTATCACTAAAACACTCAACAATTCTCCTAACACACACCTCGAAAGTGCTCATCTTTTAATTATTTACTAAGTGATTTATAAAGAGTACTTTATATAGCTTTCCTGCCAGTGCCTCAACGTGCTTGTAATTTTGTTATAAGTATATTGACTAAATTCTTTATCCAAATCTTCTGCATACCATATTACCTTTCTCACCCATCCTGTTGCTTGCCCTTTACTCATAACCCAATTAAATCGTATTTTACTTATTCTCTTATTATCCATAAACTGCAATCTACTTAACATTTTCATTTTACTTTTTGCCTATCTCATATAAAAACCTGACCATCCCATTTCTCCTTGAATTGCTTCCTTTGCTGTCCACACATCTACATCTAATGTATGTCTTCCTACTTCTCTTTGTCCTTTTTCTAAGTTATCTAATACCCCTTTACTAGCACATAATGCAACGTTACCATAGTTTAACCCTGGTATTGCCATTCCCTTCCATACAATTCTAGCTACATCATACTTATTATAAGAAAATATTTAAGCGCCCTCTATTAGATCATTATTTATGGTATAAAATATATAAAAAACAAATTCTGAATTGTGAACTACAACAAAATTCCTAGGCCTCTTTACCAACTGTATCAAATCCAATATTACTAATTATAAATTAGAACAGGCTTGAATCTTATTTACAAAAAATAGATTTCATTTGTTTTATTTGAAAATGGGAAAAATAAAATGCTTTTTGTATTACAAACTACAGTATGCTATATGTATATATGTAAAAATATTTATTAAATTCATAATTATTAATGTTTTGTCTTTTACATAATTAATAAGCACATACAACATTTGCATGCCCTCATTCATATTATAAGAATAAAACTGTAATATATAAATCATATAATTGGTTATAAAGTAAAAAAATATTCTTAAGATGTTTTTAATAAAAAAACATAACCATTTATGTATTAATAAATATATATCCTGAATATATAATATAAATAGTTAAACCGTTGAGTTATTTACATAATTTATCATGATTCAATTGATAAGTTCAAGTTTTTACAAATAATTAAAAGAGTTTGTGTAATATATTATAGACATGCAGAATAAAGTTTACAAGAATATGAAGAAGATAGTCTAGCTATATATTTTCATATTAAAAAAAAAAAAAAAGAAAGATGAAAATAGATTTATGAGAGTTATTTAATATTTACTTATGAAAAATGTTTATTTCCAAATCAAAAATATAAAATATTTTATTACAATTTCATGTGCAATATCACATGACATTAATAACAATTACATCAATAGCTAATAAATATATAAAATTAACATGAAGCACTTGTATACAAAACTGCATAATTTTAAAATTAATAAATTTCTATTTCAGAGAATATGCTATTATAAAATATTTATAATCAAGAATTTTTGGTAAGCAATTTGTAGGAAATTATAAACCAACGCAATGAAGAACAACATAGTTGCAAGAACGAATTAAATGTTTATTATACAGTTTCCTAAGTTTATTAGAAGTCACCTATACAACTTCAATACATGCAGTAGAGAAAATTGTTCAGACTTACCAAAGTAAAATACTTAATTTCAGAGTATAGAACAGACTCTAGCCAATGTACCAACTAAAAGTGAACAGCTATATAAGACTATGTTTTCCAAAGGATAGGGGCTATGAATGCTTCTAAATGATAATATAAAATATAAAAACAGGCAAAACTCTCTATACATATTGCCACTCAGTGCAAGGTGCAGTGCTCTCAGATCCAAGGCTCCTCATTGAAGAAGGCCACAAGCCAGAAACTAGTCTGGGGATATTGGATGAGTAGGCAACTAGATGGGGATTTTATGCACAAATCTTGTGGCATCCATTGATTACTCTGGCTTGCACTGAAAGCAATACGTATAGAGAGTTTTGCCTGTTTTAATAACAGTTAAGAGCAAGCATAAGAAATGGTGATCATGTGATGTTTATTGGCTTAAAACATAAAATATAATTTCAAAAATTCAATCCAGTTAGTGATCACATTGAATGAACCAACAGTTTGTCAGATTACATAAAAAATAAACTACACATACTTGAGCTCTCACTTAAATTATTATAAAAAAGCTTTGAACAAATATTTTTTACATTTAAACAAATGCACGATGTTTAGTCACAAACCAAATAATGTATTACAGAGGCAAACAATTATCATTAATCAACAATATTATCATTACAAGCCTTTGTACAATGAATATTAAAAAAAAAGACTTGCTACATATAGAATGGTTTTTAATTCAATGATGTAATTACCATATAATGATACACAATTGTGTCATCATCAATAATCTAATCGCTAACAGGTAAGTGAATAAAGTATGAAAATACCTAAAAAAAATTAGACATAATTAGGGCAGCCAATCTAAGTAACATAGATTTTGCAAGAATATCCAACAATCATATTATGTAATCCTACTATACTCATTTTAATTGAAAGTGGAGAAGAAAATGTTAAATAATCGATTACAAAATTTTTTGATCTTCAAGTTAAACATAGTATCTACAGATCTGCATTTGCGAAATCTCTAAATCTTCTCTGCAGACCACAATAATAAATGAAAGTAGTCTTATTTGATGTTTATCCAACTAAGGAAATGTGATTACTATGAATTAAATTGATAAATAAAATAAAATCATGGTTGCAAAGCCATCAAATACCATGTTATATCAGCATATATTCTAATGGCCATTCTTAATTTTATTTAATTTTTGAGGAAAAAAAAATAAACGTTTAGAAAATTAAAGTATAGAGCTAGCACATTAGTATACTGATGATATTCCCTTATTTAAAGTTTTTTTTTTAAAAAAATATTAATTTATACAATCAGATTCAAAAACCTATAACAGAATAGATCAAATTTTTTAAGGACTTGGAAATTATAATAAATGTTATAAAATTTGATATTAAAAAGGCAACTTAAATGCAGCAGAAATTTAAGTTATTAAAAATACAAAAAAAAAAAAACAACAACATTGGAAGCATTTAAAAAATTGGGTAGATGATGTTAACAATATATATGCATTACAAAAAAAAAAATGGATGCAAAAAAAAAAATTGTTTAAGAAATTGAAAAAGAAATTTGTTTCTATATATATTCAGGAATACCTATAGAATTTTTGAAAGAAATGGGAGAAATTACTATGAAGGAAATAGTTGAACTTTGCAATTTGGATATATAATAATGGAATTTGGCCTGAAAATTTTTTGAGGACTATAATGATTCCAATTACTAAAGAGAAAGCCATTAAATGTGAAAAATACAAGATAAAAAGTGTGTTATCTCGTGCTTCTAAGTTTTATTGAAGGCTTTAACTCAAAGAATTTATGAAAAGTAAAGAATTATATTGGAGAACAATTTAGTTTTCAGAGAGGGAAAATACAAGAGATGCTATTGCTATTATTAAAACAATTGCAGATATATTGAAAAAGATAAAAGAATTGATAAATGTTTTATGGAAAAAGCATTTGATAAAATAATCTGGACAAACTTATGACCATCTTAAAAAATGAAGTACTTTGGAAAGAGAGAAGATTGATTTGGAATATATATACTGGGCAAAAGATGAGAATTAGACTGGAGAATAATGAGAGAGATGAACTGAATATAGAAAACCTAAGTAGGCAAGAATGCAGTAGAATATTTGTTTTTTTTTTTAATATTTATTTAGAAGATGTTAAATAATTATTTAAACTGCGGTGGAGCAACTGTTGGAAATAGAATAATAAAATGTATAAGATTTGCAAATAACATGGCTCTTGTAGCTGAGAATGAAAAGTGTCTTATATGTTAAATAAATTGGAGAACAGATGTATGGAATGAAGATTAATGTTGAGAAGACTAAGTATTTATGGATAAGGAGAAATACTAAAAGTCTGCAAATTGAAATCCATGATAATAATTCAACAGATAAAGAGATTTAGATATTTGGATAATTGGTTGAGAGAGGATGAAAGAAGTGAAGATTATGTTAAAAAAAATAGCATGGCAAAGGAGGCATTTATTAAAAGAAAGAAAATATTTTGTGGACTTTTAGAGAGAATTAAGAAAAAGATTAAATAAATACTATGTGTGGAGTGTACTATTGTATGGTTATGAAACATGGACAAGTAATAAAATTAAGAACAGATTGGAAGCCTTTGAGATGTAAACATGGGAAAAATCAGTTGAATGAACAAAATAACAAATGAAGTTTTGAAAAAAGTAAATAAAAAAGAAGATAGATTGAGGAAATTAAAAAGAGAAACTGAATTGGTCATATATTAAAAAAGTATAGTTTAATTAAAGATGCTTTGGAGGGAAAAGTGTGTGAAGCAAGAAGAAAGAATATATGGATACGAGATGGGAAGAGTTAGGTGGAATTGAAGAGCTAGGCAAAAAAGAAAATGGAGTGAAAAAATGGAATTGATGTGACTATTCCTCTGTACTTGTCTATGGGACAAAATATTATTATTAATGATGATTATTAATGATGATGATGATCAGGAATAACGAAGAACATGTTGAAAAAAATTGCAAATGTGGATAAAAAAATATAAGATTTTTTTTTTTTAAAAAAAAAAAAAAAAAAAAAAAAGGAATTTAAAAAAGACAATTTAAAAAATAATTTTTGAAAGAGGATGACTTTGACAAAGTGACCAATAGTGCATAATCTTGCCATTGACGAATTATGTCTGGATATGATCATGTTAAATTCTTGAAATCAAAAGTCTGACAAACTCAAAATAATAAATTCTTATAGTTTTTAATTTCCACTACAGAAGGAATAGTTTATAATGAATAGCTATAACAAGTTACTGAAATAATCAATGTATATTCAGACTTATTCTTTTAAAAAAGAGTTAGTAATAGGATCAGATTTGTCTTTAAGAAAATATTTATTATTCTGAAAATTAGATGACTTAAGTTGGTGGCTGTTAACACAAACAGAGAAGCTAGAAAAAGAAATGTTTAAAAATATTTAACTTCATAGACTCAGAAAATCCATCTCCCAAAGAATTTATATCAAATTCATAGGTAAAAACTTATTTTTTAAAAGAATGAATAAAACAAAATTTAATTATATTATCAATGAGACAACTGCATTTTTAACCAAAATAGTCATATTTTGTTTCTTTGTTTCTAATTTTCAAAAATTATCAAATATTTGACTAAATTTACATTTAATTATGTTATTATCAATTCTTAAATAATAAACTGATATCTATTACTAACAAATAATTTCTTAAAAACATCTAAGTTTGAAAAAATTATCTAGTTACTCATTGCCTAGTTCTACAATAATTACATGATCACAATGAAAAAAAAAAAATGATACAAATATTAGATAAATAAACATAATTTTAAAATTATAAGTTGTTTAATAATTGTTGACTAGACTTTGGTATGGTGACTAAACTTAAGATATAATTTACTAGAATAAGATGCAATAAGTTGAATTTTTTAAATATCCAATAGTCATAATTCCATAAAGTTTAATTTCAAATAGCAGCCTGACAATCAGAAATATATCATGAGAAAAAAAAAAATTAATGAAGAATTATAGTTAGTTAGTAATGCTAAACATCCATAGAATGCATACATTTTACAATAGTGAGTAATGAATGTAAATTGTTAGCAATTATTATTATATGAAAAATAAAAATGGTTATTTAACTTTTTCAGTTATATAAATATTTTTAATATTTAATTTTTTAAAAACAGCTTTACCAATATTATTTATTAGTTTTTGCAACTGTTCCCTTAAAACTGTTTCTTTTATAATGTTTGGATTTATCCATGATTTTATCATCTTGATAGATCTTCAAAGTCTGTAAATGATTGTCTGGGCAATAGATACACTTCACATAGAACAGGTGGTGAGATCAAAGAGGGGCAGTGATTCCAATTTTTTTTGTATTTAAATATTCATTTATAAAACAGTAATTTTAAATTAATTTATTTAAAAATTAAGTCAATCCTTCGATTGCTTTATTTAAACATTTCTTTGTGATTGTTAAACAACTTGGTTATTAAAGACTTCTCTACTAACATTGAATCTAATTTTAAAAGTGCTCTTGACCAATAGCATTTTGGACATGATACTAGAAAGAATATTTCCATAAACCCACTTGTAGAAGATATAATTAAGATTAAGAAGCAAGTTCTAATTGTGAGAGAAGAAGATAGACTTTAAATCTGCATAATGTCTTTGTTTTTTATTTAAAAAATTATCTGAAGGATAAATGCCTATTAATTAATTTCTTAACTTGAAATTGATAAATAACTTACCCTACTCACCTATTATAAAAAATTATTATACTTTAAACAGGCTTTAACCTGCATTCAATGCGGCTTTTTAATTTGTAATAATCAAGCATATTTTGCCGATAGAGGGAATCTTCTTTAATCTTAATGTCCATTTATATAGGCAAATCTGAAGCATCTTGATTTGGAAGCGTGAAGTAGTTGTTTTCTCCACTGTTTAAGTTCACTATTTCCATTACAAATTAACTTGCACGAAATCTTGCGATTTACAGGGAGTTAATATTATGATCTTAATATTGGAAATTCTATAAACTATTGAATAGTAATTTATTGAGCGCACAGAAAGCATATGTAAATACTTTAAACAGGCTTTAACCTGAATTCAATGCGCTTTAAAATTAGTTGATAATCAAGCATATTTTGCCGGTAGAAGGAATCTTCCAAACCACGACACAAGATGACTTTTATAAACAGCAGCCGTCTTATCTTTAACCTAAATATCGATTTGTGTAGGCAAATGAAAAGTTAGTTAAATGATATAGCACGGCTTATGGAAAGTTGGATAAATGATATGGCATGGCTAATGGAAAGTTAGATAAATGATACAGCATGAGTAATGTTAAGTTAAATAAATGATATAGCATGGACAATGGAAAGTTCGATAAATGATATGGTGTAGCTATAGGAAAGTTAGATAAATGATATGGCAGGGCTAATAGAAAGTTGGATATATGAGGAAACATACCCAAATTCTAATTAAATAAAATAAATCATTAACAACTTTTATCGCATTATGGGTGGTTTACAATCTTTTAGAACAAATCAATTTGACGTTTAGATAGGTCAGATCATTCTTCATTTGATTTATATATTATTATGATTACCCCCCCCACCTTTGACCCATGTAGGATGGTCATTCACTATCCATTCTAACCATTCAGACTAACAACGTAGTTCATGATTAATTTGATATGATCATCCTGTTGACCAATCCTTCTAATTCTTGGCTTTAACGTCTACCTTAATCTATGGCAATGCATCATGATTTACTGACTGTCATCTTTGGGTGAAGTCCCCCCCCCTGATCTAATTAGTATTTATGATAGCAATAACCATTCATACAAGAGGTTTAGTCACTCATACAGAATAACAAATAATAATAATCAAGTTAATTTAACAATAACAATAAACATATAAAATTGTCCTGTACTAATGAGAGCATTTAATATTTTATAGCTAAAATCTCACCTCAACACCAGTCAGTCATCTAGTCCTTTAGTTGGTAGGTCTAAGGATCAGCAACAAGATTTTATTACAATCAAAAATTATAGTGATGGGGGCCAGTCCGCTTGCTGAAGGGTCCAGAATTTAAGTTATACAGTTACAAAGAGAGATTAGCAATAATGTAGGCTTTCCAAAAATTTCGACAGATGCTGTTTGGATCAGAAATAATACTGATCACAGACCACAAGAATCTCAAATTCTTGAACCACAGCTACCTCACTAACAGCCAATTGGTCAGTATGGAGCTTGTTACAAGAATTCAATTATACAGTTCAATACTGTAAAGGATCCAAAAACATAATAGTAACCGATGTAAGTCGAAATCCAAGCGGGTCAGAACAACACCTATCCATAGACAATGCCTATATTACCAACATTGATGCAATATTCAGTAAGGATGTAGAGCACGATGACCTACAGCCCCAAGATGAAAAACTAATCTCAACTATTGACATTAAATAGAGAAAAAGTTCTACATACGGCCGATGATCTTAAACAATACAAGATAGAAAACAAGGTTTTATTATACAAAATGAACGAGACGAATGAGTGGAGGGTAGTGATACCTGACAGGCTAAAAAACCCACTCATACAATATATGCATTGTTTATATGGGCAGTATGGAGCCCATAAAACAGAACAGATATTTAAAAATTGATTTTACTGGGCTGGAATGTACAAAGGCACCTTAAAAGTAATCTAGAAATGTCAAGCGTGCATGAGAGCAAAGCCAAAAAATCAAAGTTATTTCAGTTTGATTAAATCTATAATAACAAGACCAAATGAGATCATAAGGTATAGACTTCTACGGAGCTTTATCACCATCTAATAAACAAAGATATCTGTTAGAGCTTATGATCTCTTCAAAATTCGTGTCAGCTTACCCAAATATCCCAAGCTAATACTAGATATACAATCAAAGTATTAGGCATCCTCCACTTTAAAGAAATAAAACTGAAAATGATCCTATCAGATCACAGTACCCCTTTCTTATCCAAAGGATAGAAGAAATGGGTAGAAAGACTACAAATAAAACATGCGCTAACCTCAATAAAAAATCCGCAATCAACCCATGTAAACGCATCATGCAGGAACTTGGAAATTTGTTTAGGATTTATTTAGAGGAAAGACATAGGGGGTGGATGAAGCATGTGAAGTGTGTAACTGAGTATATTAACTGCTTCAAGTTATTAAGCGGATGTCCCGTGCGTTTTATTTGATTGGTTGAAATCTTGTTTTCTTTTTTTAATGACATAAAAACTATAAGCATGATGTCAACAAAAATACGGGTATTTGATACATTTCTAATGAAGCTCTCTAAAGATGTCTTTAACAAAAAAAGATAATGAAATTTGGATTTTTTATTAATTTTTTTTCGTAACAGGCGCAATTAATTTTTTGATCAATTTTGTAATTTCCACGAAGCGATAAAGACGGAAACTTTTATCGGCCTAAAAATACTTTTATCAGATTAAAAATACACAGATTCACAAACAAGGCCTTCCATGGAATCTAAACGTAATTGCAGAATAACAGGCTCATAAGTATACAATTTTAATTTTTTGAATATTTTAAATTTTTTTTTAATTATTTGAAAAAATGATTTAATTTTTATTAATTTGCATTTGTAGTGGTGTGTGTCTATATAAATTCTATATTTATTTATGCTCATATGAATCCATATGTACAGTAATTTTGTGTGTTCTAATCCACATATTTGATAAAAATACTGATTCTCAACAGGTTTGATAATTTATTATTTGAAAAATGATTTATTGGGTTTGTATATAAATTCTATATTTATTTATGCTCATGTGAATTCATATGTATAGTAATTTTGTGTTCTAATCCACTTATTTTATAAAAATAATGATTCTCAAAAGGTTTAATAATTTATTATTATGTTCATATGGTGTGTTTATGTTTACTCTTGCATGTGTATAACAAGTAATGATTTACAAAACTAGTAATCAAATTCTGATTCTTGCCTATGCCTTGATACTCATATGTGGAGTCACTAGTTTTGCCATATCTTTCATCACATTATTTTCAAGTCTATAGCTAACAAATGTACTCTATGCAAATTATATCTATGTGATACAATAAATATAACAAGACAGCATCACTGGTGTGTATAAAGAATATAAATATCACTGATGTACACAAAAAAATATAAAATGAAGAGATGAAACTAATTTTATCGGTGATACAGACAGTAGCCTACAATTTCTAGTTTTAGATAGACAAGAAGCCAATTGCTATGATGACAAATGCATATCTATCTTCTGGAAATGAATTGTTTTGTATCTTTTATTAGGATGAATCTTTTACTTATAGATGCCTTGCCTTTGAGTTTTGGTAACTTTTGGGGTACAAGATAAAAATGAAGAATTCTTATGCGAATACTTTTGGAGATTCTGAAGCTATGGATTATCTCAGGTAAGACATATTATATATGGCTTGAAAGATAATTTTATGAGAAATAGAAAGAAATTATCACTGAAGATGGAATTTAAACTTAGTTAATGATGAATTAGATATTATCAACACATCAACAAACAATAAATAATTATGTCGGATGTTAAAATTTCTTTTTTCCTATTTTTTAAATGGTAATCATTATTTGTCTTAGCCTTATTGTTTTCCTTAGTTTTTCTAGTTTCAATTACTGAAGTTATTATGAAAACTATGTCTCAGGTCAGTTTTTTGAAAAATTCAATATGGCTCTCTAGATTCAAGCAGTTAATTGAACTGTGAATGAATCACAGGATTCACTTAAAGCAAAATGTCCCAAGTTTGTTTAAAATCTACAAACCCATATCCACAAAAACCCCAATAGATCCTAAAAGATACTTGACCGAATCAAGTATATGGCAAATAAGTACAACAATATCAAGTGAAGTCAAATCATCAATTCCAAATAGAAGACTTGGTTTTTGTCAAAACACCTCATGTCAGCAAGCTGCAGGAATTCATTTTCCATAAATTCTGCAATGCATATGAGGGGCCATATAAGATCGTGAAACGCTCAGGTCCCAACGTATTCTGGTTGGATTGCGGAGGCAAGATAAAGGGCACCTATAATTCAAGAGTATTAAAACCGTACCATGGAAGTCTGTAAAATTAACCTTAAAAAAAAAAAAGGAGAGAATTTATAAAACCATGGATGGACAAATGTCTACAAACACCCACAATCGAACCCATTACCAAATCAAATCCTATAAGCTATACCCTATTATATTTTTATGTACGCGGGAAGTATTATACCAAGAGTCCAGTCAACTGAACATGTGATGGTACTATGAGAATGAAATAGTTATATTGGACTTTGGCCAATTTATCACAGTGGAAACCGATTTTCCATATCAAGGGGAAAAGAAGTAAATCAAGCTTTCTCAAATTACAGTGTTATAAAAGAAAGCTATTTGTTCTCAAACATCATAAAGAAAGATTAAGTAAGGTTCAAACAATAAAATCATGACTTATATTAATTGAGGATTAAAACCCTTACAGTCCATTTTAATCATTTAAGGGGAGGAAAAATGTAAGAGTATACTCCCAACCTATTAAAAACAAAGATGAAACAAAACATACTTAAAGGTATAACAAATCTATTAGCACTCTTTGTTTGTTATATAAAAACAAATTAAAACATTAATTATAAGTAGATTGTGACATTATCTTTTGTCTTTATTTTCTTTTAAATCTACTGACTACCAAATAAGAGTAATTGATATTAAATTCACCAAATTCCAGAATTTGATATAAGAGAGTAACAAAGAAAAATGGGATTTAAACTTAAATTATTATATTATTAATTTTTTAAAAAAAAAAAATTATTAAAGAGACTTAGAAATTAAAACCCATAAATAATGGAAATACAGCATGATATATATAACATGTTCACTACAGAGACTGCATATATAAAAACTGAATTCTTTTAATTAAGAAAATAAGTTTGTGATCTGATCCTTCGTGTCAGCCGCGGGATGGCGCTATTTCTAACCAAAAACACATTAATATAACACGTTCCCAGGCTAGCGATTGATTCTCTATGAATATTGACTTTTTTTTTTTGTTTACAAATTTTACTTTCTTTCATTTCGAAATTATTTTTCCCAAATAATATTTTTGACAATGGGATAATAATAGTTGTTTTTTTTAATTTTTATTGGCAAGAGGGTCTTTTTGGTGTATGTTCAAATAGTAATTTGGGTTATGTTTAAATAATAATTTACCTTACTTTTATTGGTTTACATTTGATTGACAATAATTATTGGGAGGGGTGTTTTTTTTTTTGTGTGTGTATGATTGTCTACAACAATTATTGGGAGAAGGGGTGTATGTTTAAATAATAGTTTAATGTTACTTTTAGTAGTGTACATTTGATTGACAATAATTAGTGGGAGGGGTGTTTTTGGGTTATGATTAAATAATAATTTACACGTTACTTTTATTTTACATTTGATTGCCGACAACAATTATTGGAAGGGGTTTTTTGTGTATGTTTAAATAAGAAATTGAAGTTACTTTTATTGGTTACATTTGATTGACAACCGATTTGACTTTCTTTCATTTATAAATTATTTTGGTTTCCCAAATAATATTTTTGACAATGGGCCAAAAATAGTCGTTTCTTTAATTTTTATTGACAAGAGGGTTTTTTTTGGTGTATGTTCAAATAGTAATTTGGGTTATGTTTAAAAAATAATTTACCTTACTTTTATTGGTTTACATTTGATTGCCGACAACAATTAGTGGGAGGAGTGTTTTTGTGTACGATTAAATAATAATTTACGTTATTTTTATTTTATATTTGATTGCCGACAACAATTATAGGGAAAAGGGGTTTTTTTGTGTGTGTGTGTGTATGTTTAAATAAAAATTTAAGTTACTTTTATTTTACATTTGATTGACAACCAATTTTACTGTATTTTTTTCATTTATAAATTATTTTGGTTTCCCAAATAATATTTTTGACAATGGGACAATAATAGTTGTTTCTTTAATTTTTATTGACAAAGAGGGTCTTTTTTGATGTATGTTCAAAAAGTAATTTGGGTTATGTTTAAATAATAAATTACGGTCTTACTTTTATTGGTTTACATTTGATTGCAGACAACAATTAGTGGGAGGGGTTGTTTTTTTTCTGTGTGATTAAATAATAATTTACGTTACTTTTATTTTACATTTGATTGCCAACAACAATTATTGGGAGAAGGGATGTATGTTTAAATAAAAATTTACATTTGACGAAGGCCATTTGGAATCCCTCAAACAAGCTGCCCTTTACGAAGTGAACATTTCCGTCGGCAACAACGAGACTTACAAATGAAAGTCAAAAAATGTTTATGGACCTCAAGACTGCATATATTTGCCATACAATCATATCTTTCTTTCAGCAGGATGTTTTTCTGCTGTAGAAATGTTCCAGCACCGGCTTCCATGTCTAGTAATTCCCACCTTTTCAAGTTTTCTGTGTTCGAATTAGCCATATTCTTGGTCTCGGAAAATTTCTCGCTAAAATGGGACTTAAAGCGTGATCGTCAAAAAAATTCAGCTACCCCACCCTAATCGAGAATTTAGGAGGGCTTACAGCTTTATGAGGAACAATCACAACACTGTTAAAATTGTTAAAATGTAACAGTACATCAATTCATATTAAAAAAAAAAATGCCCCAATGAAAATTTAAATAATTTTGACACGATGAAATAAACACACCCTCGTACGATATTGTTACATAAAATACATAACACAGCATTACGATGTAGTGCGTGACACAAACAACTACGGTATTTTCTTCCGCTTTTCGCATAGGAAAAAGCTACACCGTTAGCCGCTTAAGCCGAGTTAACACTTTCTAGGTTTTATCGTAGAAAGATGGCTTAACTCAGAGTTAACACTCTTTCTCCATTTTAGCGTAGAAAAGACTTATTTCTGAGTTAACAATCTTTCTAGGATTTATTGTAGAAAGAATGCTTAAAGGTTTGAGTGTGGCCGTGGAAATGGCATATTTCTACAAATTAATCTAGAAATAGCGCCATCCTGCAGCTGACATGAAGGAAGTTTTAATCAAGAAAAAAAAAAATATAATAATTGTTTTTTAAGTTATCAACATGCATTAAAATAATGCTTAAAAATGAACTAATGTTCACTTTATAATTTGATTATCTTATAAAAGAACAAATTATCTCCAAAAATTATAAAAGGAAAAGTTTATAAAGGTCAAAGGAATAATATATTTCCATAGAAAAAACATTAATAATTCCAAGAGAATTAATTCATGTAAAATTTTATTACTCATTGACACAAAGCTCATATAAAAAATTATTAGCTGGCTAAAAAAACCAAAAAAGACTACACACCTTCTAATCTATAGCAAATATTAATTCTAATGAATATTAAGCAATACAAAAGTACGTGGTGGTAGAAAACTCATCAAACCTCGCAGATGGGAGACTGCCAGTCATATGCCTATTAATAATTAGACTATAAGATAATAACATCAGTAATGTCTTCACCATCATCAGAAGGAGACAGTATTCACTAGGTTCATGGAGAAAGCAGCAGTAAACAAAGGATCATTACCTGTCCACTGGCAAGTCATCAACTGATTACCTTGAGGATGACAAGACAACATCGAATGGATTACCAACTCCCAAGAACCAGGAATTTCCTAATCTAGAAGAAACCAGTCATTTTATCTGTGTACCCATGTGCTGATGAAGAATAGGTAACTACATGAACTAAAAATGTTTTCTTTGTAGTACAACTCCTTGTTGTTGTTTTTTATTGAAGGAATTGATGATCAGCTCTATAGTCATCAAACATAATTATGTAAGGAAGGTCTATAGTTCAATCACTATAATTTTTGATTGTAATAAAAT
Source organism: Epiperipatus broadwayi (assembly GCA_028023455.1). NCBI lineage: Eukaryota > Metazoa > Onychophora > Udeonychophora > Euonychophora > Peripatidae > Epiperipatus > Epiperipatus broadwayi. Next base: position 10,239,918 of record JAQFVV010012404.1, read on the forward strand.
CTAGATGCTGATCTCTACACCTATTAACTAAAGAAATGGATGACTGACTGGTATTGAGGTGAGATTTTAGTTATAAAATAATAAATGCTCACACTAGTATAGGGCAATTTTTATATACACAAACAAAAGTCTCCATACAATAGTGTCACTCAGTGCAGACCAGAATAACAATGAATGTCAGAAGGCTTGTGCATAAACTCCCTATCTAGTACCTACACATCCAATATCCCCAGACTAGTTTCTAGCACATGACATTCATCAGTGAGGAGTCTTTGATCTGGGTTTTGCCTGTTTTAACCGCTTGAGCAAGTATAAGAATGGTGATCATGTGACAATTTTTTATGTTTATTGTTATTGTTAAATTAACTTTTATTTGTTATTCTGTATGACTGACTAAATCTCTTGTATGAATGGCTACTGCTATCAAAAACACTGGTAACATCAAAGGAGGGACTTCATACCCAAACACGACAGTCAATAAATAATGTGTTGCCATAGATTAAGATAGACAAGTTAAAGCCAGGGAATAGAAGAATTGGTCAACAGGATGATCATATCAAATTAATTATGAATTACATTGTTAATCTTAATGGTTAGAGTGGATAATGAATGACTATCTTACATGGAGTCAAAGGTTAGGGGAATAATCATATTATTATATGAATCAAATGAAGAATGATCTGATCTATCCAAATGTCAAATTGATTTATTCTAAAAGATTATAAATCACCCATTATGGAATAAAGTTGTTAATGATTTATTTTATTTAATTAGAATTTGGGTATGTTTCCACATTTATCCAACTTTCCATTATTCATACCATATTTATCTAACTTTCCATTAGCCATGCCATATCATTTATCCAACTTTCCATTGCCCATGCCATATTATTTATTTAATGTACCATTACCATGCCATATCATTTGTATCTAATTTGCATTAACCATGCCATATCATTTATCTAATTTTCCATTAACTATGCCATATAATTTATCCAACTTTCCATTAGAACGTGCCATATAATTCATTTATCTACTTTCAATTACCTATGCCATATCATTTACCTAACTTTACACTAGCCATATAATGTCATTTATCTAAATTTCAATTATCCATACCATTTATTTAACTTTCAATCATCCATGCCATACTACATACATAACTCAAATATAAATATTTTTTTAGTTTCATATCAAACTTATGGTAACCATCACCCTAGCTTATTAGAGTTGTGCATAACTGCGAGTTTGAATACCAAGGAGTAACGGGAATATGATTTCCCACAACGTCGAGGACCTAAAATGCCATTTTGTTCTGTTCCGTTCCAATTAATGATCAATTATTGGGTTTAGGAATCTGGTCACATACTGTAATGGTCAGAATTCATATATCTCGTTAACCAATTGCATCTTCCCTCCACTACGGTCAAAGAACAGCACTACAGGTGGGTTCAGTGCCTGCAATGCTGAGTTCAAACCTAGTAGATTGACTACACAACAGACAACTACGGGATAACGTACTTGTGACCACATTAGCAAACATCTTTTAGGCCACAGGGTCAGGGAGATGCAAGAGACTCTAATTAATTCTATTACAGCTAATATTATTACTAATCTAATGACTGACTTTGTTATAATTAATTTATTTCGACATGAGACACTATGGCTATAGGGTATTAAGGAAATAGACATGAAGACGTAAATATAATTTAAACTATATTTAATATTGATATAAATCTATTTACAAGCTTGGAGTTTGATCTTAGTCAATACCCCTAATATGGCACGAGTTTACATTATTAAACCATTAATCATTCGACCTGTCCCTTTGGGTATTTAATGCTAGCAAGCCCTTATTTCACGCCCCAGACTAAGTACATTAGCTATAGTGTGAGATAAACTTGAACGAGATATACAGCTGCGAATTTACTCATTGCAACAATAGATTATATATAGTTTTTATTTACATGATTAATTCTAAAGAGGGCCTGTTATTGGAGGGCAAATAATGTGGGAGGCTTGGGAAGTGAAATCATAAGCAGGGAATAAAAGAATAACTAAATGGACGAGAGGTGGTATTGATAGAGATACCATAGAATAATAATGGAGCGAACTTTGGGATGTAAGCCAGGAGTAAAATATAAACTCTTGGGCGGGCTTTCTGCCAGGGACCCTACGAGACCGGTCATAAACGCAAGTCCGGGTGTAAGGGAACTTCTGCCACTGTTACACCCGACCGCATGACGGATTCAGCTTTCCATGGGAGCACTTTGAACTGTGCCCTTCCGTATGGAGCGGAACAATACCTTTAAACATAGGTATCCAGTGATTTCGCTGGCTTTAAATAAGAGAAAAACTTTGGCCTCGCTCAATAATAACACCTATCATTTGATAATAGAACATGATTTATATATTTAATTGCTAATAAATGATGACTCACTCCCTGAGGCCCATATTTATAGTGATTAACTTACAAGCCCTCAAATAAAACATGAGATTGGTTTGATTATAAAGTTAAATTCAATGGATACCAATCGATACTAATAATAAAAGGGTGAAGATTATAATGTTATCATATTTCTATTGTTAAGTTCAAATATCCGCCGCACAAATTACGATCCACCCACACTCATAGCTAATCATGAAAGTTAGATACGTCTCTGAAGCTAAGATAATTCATTAAAATATATAAGACAATACAAGAAAGTATATTAATATAAAATGAGACGCATCCGAGAAATAATTTATAAAATATAAAGATTATATAATTCCCAAGCTAGCCGCTTTATCAATATAAGACGAGTTTACTATAAATATATTATCTAATGACTCCGTGCATTTTGGCGAAGGCTAACATTTAATAAAGTTAAGAGGCTAGGTCAGAAATTATTGAGGCATGAAATTAATTACGTCAATAAATAAATATTATTAGAACTGGATACCCAAAAAAAAATCATACAGTAATTAAACCTTATAAGGTTACAGATTTTAAAAAGTTTGGTGGTTTTAAATATGATTTACATGAGTAAAAATTATAAATAAAATATTACAAATTAGAGATACGAGTTCTAGTTTTGAATAAAAGAGCATGAAAGTTTTTAAAAGATTTTGGGTATTGGTTACCTTTGATTTAAGCAGATCGTGCACGTTTCTGAGTGATACTTTTGTTCATGAACTACGACGCAGTAGCTTCTCCTTAACAGTTCATTTATTGATCATGATTATAAGCAGCAGTTGATTAGGCAACAGTATAAGGATTATAACAGACGATTTCAGTTCATTTTAAAAGCAAGTAAGGGATCCACCACATCTCTCATTCTCCAGAGGAGATTAGCACACACCAACTACTCAGGCATCGTAATATTATATGTAAATAGCATACTTTAATAATTTGACATACAAAAGCGAAAGCAAGAAAAACCAGATAGAGATTCACATATATTGAGGGATCAAGAGCCCCATTTTACTTTAAACAAGACTTTATATACCTTTTGTTTCCCTTGCTCTTTATCTTTCAGATCCATCTGACATTACGTATTTGTTCGCCTTTTTGGTCCGCTCAAATATCCGCAGGTAAAATAGGGCATTAAGAGCATGTTCCATTTGTCATTTCAATCTGAATATTTTCCTTTATTTTATTGCGTAATTCACCTATGACCTCATTATACTACAGATGTTTCTTTAAAACTAATTAAAAAGCTTTCAGGAATATTTCTCCTCTCCCCACCCACTATGACTTGCAATGTTATTTAGCAGGGGAATTTCTATTTTTAATATATTTAAATATTTAAAAAGGTTAAAAACAACTTTTAGATTTTATAAATTAAAATGTTATATAACTTTGACCTAAATAATTATTAACGCAAAATATTAAATATTCTAAATTTAATAAATTAATTTCAGTGCGTTAATCTCTCATATTGGAGTGTGTGTGTATAAGGCATATTTAACAAGCTTTTATATATATAACTAATACTATTATACGCACACAGTCCAATATCGAGGGTTTAAATTTAGGTAGGATGGAGGAGTGGGTAGAAGACGATAGAACAAATATAACAGGTGAAACTAAGATTCGAACTTGAATCTTACAGTTTCAATACATAATTCATTCGTTCTGTTACAAATCGCGCAGCCAATCAAAATGGGCATGAATCACATATATTAAGATTCCAATTTTCACTCGTTTCATTACAAATGGCGACCAACGTGTTGGGGGTACAAACTCAGATGGTTGTCAGACCAGTCCGTTACATTATAAATATACACAAGCTAAGCACAAATTTAAATATTACTCTTACCTCATTGATATAACATTAATAAAAATATGTTTAATACTTGAATAACAATTAAGTTAATTATCCAAAATTCAGGAAAAAATGCTGTATATACTAATAAAAATATAATTATGGATTTAATTTGATAATTGTTTCCTCAAAAATAAAACAATAAGTTATACTAGTATTTTTAACTAATAATCATGCTAAAGAAGCAATTAACACTGTATAGATTGAATTTACATTTTACTTCCATAAATCGAAGATCTAACAGCTCGAAAAAATGTTAGCAGATCAAAACATTCTAGAACCAACAGATATGAAACAAATAATGATCAACTAGAGTAAATAAATGCTTGATTTTGTTATTTTTCTGCAAAAAAAAAAAAAGTTAATACATTAAAGTGATTTTGGTATTATTTTATTTTTAAAAAAGTAGAAAAAAAAAACTTAAAATATTATTAAAATATATATATAAAAAAGCTGTTATCATTAAATGGATGCAATGCTTCTTTTGCGTATCAGACTACAAGTTTAATGACTTTGCATTAACAGCGAAATAAGGGTGTGAGTCCTGAATTAAGACTTTTACTTAAGAATACATATAGTTACAAATCCACATATTATTATTATTATTATAGAGGTTGAGCCAAAAATTAAAATTATTTTATTAACACAAACATTTATTAAAAAAATACAAAAACGAATAATAAATTAAAATAATTAAATTAAAAATAATTAAAAAAGAAAAATCATAGCAATACATTTTTTAATCTAGTTACTTTACCATATTTTCTGTCAAAAAAAAAAAAACAACCAGTGTTTCATCTAAAAAATGAGACATGATTAGGCTTTAATTCTCTTGTTTTCAGTTTAATTTCCACTATTAACTTTTTCTGGATAATGACTTAAATGAACATCTGGTTTGTTGTCTGATTTTCAATTTATATAATTATTTTTTATTTCCATTTCCATAATAAACTACTAGATGCACCTTTGCAATATTTAGTTTTCACATTATAACACTAAATTTTTTTTTATAAACTGTGTCGTCGATTAGTCCCCACACTCAGTCTGATATCGCTGTTTCCATGCAAAAGCACAGAAATATACTGCTCATGCGGCCTATAGAACAAGTTGTTCATATTGGCTGCTAAGCATCATGGTACTAATGCCCACTTTACAGATCGCTATAGTATGATGTGAGGTGTGTAGAATTCAAGTTGTCCGAAGTCTTTGCATGTGCATTCAAAGTACTTATTTTTTATATGACCTGACATAGTTTTAGATAGCTCTAATTGTAAGACAAAAGATGCGCTTCCATACACATATTTTTAAGGTTAAACGAATTTCAAAAGTGTATGTTCCAGCATTATATAGAAATCACGCGTAAAACATATTTTGCACAGGGACAGCTACGAGACTTTCAAAGCATAAGTTTGGCTTGATCAGAGGGGAATTTTCAAATCGAATTGTGTTTCGTAAATTGTTTTAAAATAGTGTTGAAATTTTTTTTTTTTCATCAGACATTAATTGAAAAAAGAAAATATTAGATTTTATTAAATAATTTTGTTTTTAAAAATATTGTGTATGTTGTGATGGACGATCCTTCTGATCGGCAAAACCATCGGATCCCCCTCCCTGCCAATTCCAGCACTATGCACTGAGATGGATAATGTTTTAAAAATTGTCTCGCAAATGACGGACGATCCTTAAGATAGGCAAAGACATCGGATCCCCCTCCCTGCAAATTCCAGCACTACGTGTTGACATGTACTAATGTAAAAAAAAAGGTAAATTATAAATCAGCCCGGTAACATTATATCTATTGGTTTTTGACTAGCAATAGTGACCTCAGGCGTGTGTGGGGGCTAATCAACGATAAACCCTTCTCTATATTGTTTGCGATAGTTGTGTGACATGTCAATCATATCAGTCATGCCTCAATTACTTAATCCTTTTTAATTTGTCATTTAAAATAATGTTTATATCAAGAAGAAAGAGGAGATTGCTTCCAAAATATTCATCCATAAATGTATATATATTTAATGAATAATAAAACTTATTAATCTGTCCACCAACTATATAATACACTATATCATTTTGGTGTGATGAACAATGAAATTCTATTAAATAATTTATAGTCTAAAAAATTAACAAGGCTGTGAATAAAATTATCCCTCCGCCCATAATATATGTAATTAAAATACGTTCTAATTCAATTCTATATAACAGTTTATTTTACAAAAATTTCTAAACTTTGCATTATTTAGTTAAAACAAAAATATTCATAACTGTACAATTTGGAAAATCAACAGATAAATCATGTCCTGTAAAAAAGAAGTCATTACTATATATAAGTACCAGGCAGTAAGTTCTATCTTGCTAATGAGCGAGAAGTTTATTTCTTTCATAAAGCTCTGTTACAATAGATATTGCCTGCATCTCATGAGTCTATCATAAAACTACAGATGATTTATAATAATTATAATCAAGTTTAAAATGTATAGGATTTAATATCAAATATTATATTTATATCTTATCTTACCCTGGGAGGACCAATAATCATTCCTGTCCAACGTGTTAAAGTCATATCATCATCATCTTCAAGTCCCCAACTTATTGTTCCATCACCAACACCTTTTTGACCCTGCTCCAATTCATCCAATAAGCGAAAATTACGAGGGACCACTAAAAAAAAAAAAAAATACAAGAATACAAAATATTTTAGCATTTTTAACTACAAAAGTTTCTTTACTACAATTCGATAAAAGTATTTGACACTTAATAATTAAAAACAGGACTTACTTTCATGTTTTGTGAAACAATAATAACATTCTTTCCAATTCACCAAATGTTTATCATTCACATAGACGGAAAAAAAAAAGTCTAATCTAATACAGAATGAAGGTATATCTAGTAGCCCCTCATAGAGGAATAAGAAAGAAGACATTAATCATAAGGTTAGTACAAGAAGGTGGCTAATAAACAGTTGGGTAGCTTAGTACAAGATGGCTAATCAAGAGTTGGGTAGTTTATCATAATTGTGCTCTAATTAAGAATAGTCAACATACCCATATATTTAATAATTATTGGATAATAATTGGCTATGGGACAGCAATTTTAAAAGAATAATTTCAAACGTAACTGAAACATGAAAAAAAATTTCAGGTTTTATCAGATCTAAATCTAAAACATGGGAGTAAACAGGCGAGCTATCACTACATTCATTTATATTGTTGATGTGTGTGTATATATATAAACATAAATTCATTCTTACATAAAACACCATATTCTTTCAAATTATAATCTTATATTATTCAAATTATAATCTATGTATATCAAATGTTGCTTTACATTAAAACATTCAAAATAATATGTTGAGGCAAAAAATAAATATATAAGCATTTAACGCGCAATTTAATATTTATCAATATGTACAGAAACACATATTAATACAATTTTATTAACTTAGTTCCAACATCAATAATATAATTATAAGAAAGTCAAATAAATACACTGCTTTATTAATAACTAAGAGAAAAAAAAACCTTTACCTTCTGCATAACAATTATGTCAGCAAAAAGATTGTGAAATGTTAAAACTTTACAGATTTAAAATATTGACATATCAACCTATTCTAACATTCAGCTTATATCAATAACTGGGAGAAAAAAAAATCTTATCTTCTGCATAACAATTATCTCAGCAAAAAGATTGTGGAATTTTAAAACTTTAGAGATTTAAAATATTTACTTATCAACCTATTCAACATTCAGCTAATATTAATACTCTATACCAACCAACTTTCATTTAGACAGATATAGGACAATTGATTCATTTTATATATTTTTTATTCCTGCATATCTAGTTTTTTTTACTATTTACTTCAGCTTATATTAATACTCTATACCAACCGACTTTCATTTAGACAGATATAGGACAATTGAACCATTTTATATATATTTTATTCCTGCATATCTAGTTTTTTTTACTATTTACTTCTCTTACATGGAAGACTAATAGTACTATTGTTAATTATATTAGCAGATGATTTATTAGTGTCCTTTCAAAAATATTTTAACAAATGTTAAAATTGGATTTCGTTTCAATCACCATTGGATGATGTTCCTAATTCATTATCAATTGTCTAATTTGACATTCCTAGTATTAAGTCAATTGCCATTGGGTAACTATCATCATTTGAAAATTTAAAAAATTTATTTATTGAATATAATTATGAAGTATAAATATTATTAAGATCCTGAAAAGTCAAGTGAGGCAGATAATAAAGTTTCAAGCCAGTTTTTGCACAGTAAATTGACATTCATGTGCATAGATAATTTTCAAATCCTTCCAGATACTTTTAATTCATGTTTAGACATAGCATCAGAGGTAGATAGTTTTCCTGCAGCCCATCCTGCAAGCATGCAATAGCTCATAAAACCAATGGCTTCACATGGTAAGCAGATTTCATCTTAATGGATTGGTTAAGATAGCACAATATGAAAATACATTAAAACAATTAACAAAACCCAGCAATATTACGGGAAACAGCTGTGCAAAAAGTATAGAAGTGAGTCCTAGGTCTTGAAATAAAAAAAATGATTACATGGTGTTGACCACCATGGAACACTTCAAATGCCAGGTATACTCTTTAGTGATCTTTTCATCTAGGAACCATAATAAATTATTTCAATAAATATTAGTAATATAACAAAATCAAAAATAAAGGCACTACAAATAAATTATTTATTCCAAGGTTGATGTAATTGTATTTCAAGATATCTCATTATTCTTCTACTAATCTGTGGCATATCTTCTTAAAATTCCTGGATTTATAGTAACTATTAATAGAATGCAATCTAAACATAAAAAGATTACTTTTGCTTCAAATTGTCTTGTAAAGCAAACAACTTTTATTAAAGATAGTTAAAACGATGAAGCAATCTTGGAAAAATAATTTTAAATATGCAAAATTTTCAAATCTCCATAAATTAGCCCTATACTCTTTTGTAGCTCCTCCTATACTTATATTTACAGATTTCAGGCAGGTTGTCAACTTTTAGAATGGACTGAGTTAAATATGTACTTAATTTACGATGCCAAGCAAGGTGGAACATTCCATACAGGCAGATGATAAAACAGAATTGATTTATGTTTTATTTCAACAGTAAATGTTTCATCATTATCTGCCAAATTGCTAATATAAGATCAATTCCCCCATAGTCAGCATAAACTAAGTCTAATCATTCTTGGAATCTGCATATCTATAAGTTGAAAACTATCCAAAAACTAACTAGAAATTGATATACTGGATATCTTCAACAAAATATTAATATAATCTCTCCAATTCCATCTTGCTATGATAGGTTTAACAAACTATAAATAACAATTGCCAAAGTTCAACTCTCTTGGATGTCAAAAACAATTCATGCCATGTTGATATAAAGCTAGTAATACTTCTTATAACCAATTTTTGTCTACCAAAGACTTAAAAATTACTGACATAAAATCACTGGATGATGCCAAGAAAAAAAAAAAATGGAAAGAGACCATGAAGAAATAAAAGTTGCCAAGATTTACAGACATGAGCACTTTTATGGAACTATTTTAAAAACCCATTACTACCACTGCTAATCAGATTGCGAATCTTATATACCAGACTTCTAATACCAATAATAATAGATATGAAAAAAGTAGCATTAGAAGAGAATTACAAATGTCTCTGAAGATCACAATGCTCCCATGATAACAATCTGATAAAACATATAGGTATTGTGAACTTGTTCTTGATTATCTTAAATCAGGCAAGCCCCAGGAGCAAATAGCTTTACTTCCAAAGTTTCTAAAGAAATTAGGAACTGAAATCAAAGCATGGTTGGCAAAATTATTCTATATTATTCACAGAATTATTTCAAAAATTTGAAATATAAGCAATATTTCAGCAGTCTTAAAACCAAATAAAACCAGCAATGATCAAAAAAATTATAATTCAATATCATTATTGTTCTATAAGCTTTTAGAAAAAATTGTATTAACAAGAATTTTGCCAATAGTTAAAAACAAAATTCTTATAGATCAGAAAAAAACTGCTGTTGTATTTTTTAAAGTTTTTTAAATGCAGAAAAAACATTAAATACGCTTGATAAAATACTCTCCAATAAAAAAATTCAAATGACACTAAATGATCATTATAATAAATACAGAATTTTATTGAACTTCATTCTATCACAGGTTTCGGGGTTGTCTTACCTATTTAAGTATATTCATCAGATATTCCCAAAACAGATTGGAGGAAATCCACCTATTTTGAGTGCATTGATTTACTTCTCAAAAGAAATCTTTTTTTCTGAAATAGAACTTTCTCAATACGGATATGAAAAATATTTCAAAAGCTTTTCAAAGATTAGGGTCTTACTCCTAATCCAACAATGACAGTATATTGAATTTTTATCTCAACATCTCATAATCTGAATATAATCATATGCAATAATTCAAAAAGATGATATTCACGCTATTTAAAAACAAACTTGAATTGTAACTTTATTTTCCTCATTTATTTAAAATTACATCAAAATTAATTTCTAGTAATAATCTCCTTAGAAAACTGGCTGACTCTTCTTGGGGTTATGATGCAAGTATTCTATCTGAATATAATCATATGCAATAATTCTAAAAGATGATATTCACGCTATTTAAAAACAAACTTGAATTGTAACTTTATTTTCCTCATTTATTTAAAATTACATCAAAATTAATTTCTAGTAATAATCTCCTTAGAAAACTGGCTGACTCTTCTTGGGGTTATGATGCAAGTATTCTATTGACAGTTAGTTTCCTTAGCATCATCATATTCTGTTGGTTAATATTATGCACCTGTTGGATAAAAAGTTCTCACACTAAACACCTGAATACTCAAATATTATCATGAGATTTATCACTGGCATGATTAAGTCCAACTCCTTTGCAATGGTTTCTTGTTCTTTCATTCATTCCTTCACCAAATATCAAAAAAAAGCAATTGCCTTATAGAAAATGAGACTTGCCAATAATCCAAGATATAGTTTCACCAAGTAAGACTTCACTCAAATTAAGATCCCCTTTTGGATGTTCAACCAAAAAACTACTATCAAAGAATTTATGGGATGGAAAATAGAATTCTTACAAGATTTCAAATTTTTTTTTTTCCAGGGCCAACAATAAATCCTTGCTGAAATTGATCTTCCTAGATACAACTCGTCTTATCAACAGATTCATGACAATCCATTATCATTCTGCTTTATAAATGGAATTTATCAGTCACTGATCTATGAAAATTTGGGAAAATACAAACTATAATTTGTATAGTTAATAATTGTTAAATTTATGGTTATAGTGGCAGAATTGAAAGACTTAATAAAGCCACTAGTAAATATATCTCCTGGTTGGTATCTCTAGATTCCTTTATGATATGTTAATAGTTAAGCTGTCAAATAAAAAATCCATACACTAAATAAATAGCATTATATAAGCTTTGAGATTTTTCTCTGAAACCAATTTTAGTAATCTTACCATTAGCAGCTTCAATTATTGAAACAGTGTGACTGCAAATCATATATTTTAAAAATACATGAAACATTCTATCCAATGTCCTTGAATTAATACCAGCAGCAGAAAAAAAAAATCAATTCAGTGAGCCAAATGACAACTCTGAAATATTCTAACTAATGTTAACTAATTAATACAAACAGAAAACAAGAAATTGTTTCAGTGATCAAAATCTACTAGTAATATTATTAAAAGACTGTCAATTGTAAATCTAAGACATACCGTCAATGCTTGTTTTGACCGTACGTGACAACAAAAATAAATATATACATTTAAAGATATCACCAAGACCAAAACCTTGAACAAGTTCATGGTTTTCTGCAATGGGAAGTGGTAAAATTCTATGCAGTAATTCTTACACCACCTTTATCTTATTCTTTTTCTATTTTAGGTTTCTCTCCAAATGTATTGTAATAATTAGGCAAAATAATATCTACAAATACATCTATTAATACAATGTCTAGAAAACATTAAACCATTTTCTTACATTCTCTAATAAATAAATGTTAATGGAGTATAATGTCCAAAGATCAATTATATTTAAATCAATGAATTATGGAGATTAAACCTGCCATCCATGTTCCTATTTGATTGAACAGATTGAATAAAGTGAAATAATATCTTGGAAGATAACAATATCTAGAAACAATGTCTGACTATGGATTGTAGTCTCTGCAATAGATCTATGCAGAGTAATAACCAAATGAACGCAATACAATGGTTTACAGTTTAGGACACAAAGCAATCTAGTTGATAAGCTTCTTTTAGCAATTGCCAGGTTTAAAAAATTTACTTTTCTTAAAAGACACTTTACTAATCTTCACTATGCTATTCTTATATTCAAAACACTGCTATCACAACACATTCAAATGTCAGATTCAAGAACAAGGTTACATTTCCAAGAGATCTATATGCTTTTTCCTACAAAGAAGTTGATAATATTCCTATAAAAACTGTTCAAATGATATATAATTTCATCCTGTGGAGAATCACAAGAAAACTTTTATGAAAATGATCATTATTTTGCTCTATTACTATATAAAAATAGATTTTTAAATAATTGCCCCACAAATAATCTAGCCATTCAATTACTGATCAACTACTCTCAGCAAAAGGGTAAACAATAACCATCTGGCAATTAATTAGCCAAGTATTACTTCCAGTTTCTCTATAGATGGATAAAAGCTGAATAAAAAGGCTATATAGTATAGATGTTGCAAAATATTAAATTATGTTACAGTTTTCAAAAAAAAAGTTAAAAAATTTCTGATTATGCTGATTTTACAACACATAAACAACTAAGTAATTGTTTACAATAATTTAATTATGAAAAATAAGATCAGAAATAATGTTTATTTGTATATCTCAATATTGTCTTAAAACATTTCTAGTCTTAACATTTCATATTTCAAACTGCTTTTCAGAATTAATCCCATTTAAATTAATATTTTTATTGCATGTATTATCAGATTTATTGTAGCCTTTCTCTCTAATAATTTTCAAGCAAAAGGCTGTTAGACTTTCACTTTATTCATAAACTGAAATTTTAAAAAATTTTCCTCTACTTTGAATGTCATATTATCATTACAAAATTCTTAATCTGCCTTTTATAGCCAATAAGAAGGCAATAAAATCTCTGTTATAAATTATATAATTTCATTTTATTTTATGCTGTAAACTTCTACAATTTTATTAACCCCACATATTTATTTTTATTTTATTAGCAGTTTTTATATTCTTATTCTCTACTTATCTATCAATATCGCTGCTTAAGATTTGTATATTTTAGCATTAGTTGTCCATTTATTATTATTATATTTATTTATACATATTAAACATTTACACAAAATGTATTTTTTTTTTTATCAAGATCTAGTTAAACTTTTATATAATAAAAATTGTCATAAATAGTTTATATACTTACATTTCTTTGATTTTAAATATAATAGAAATCATACAACAAAACAATTACATTTCAATAATATATTAATTATACACAATAAAATATTGATTGCATCATTTATATACCTATATTTAATTTTGTTATCTAAGTTAAATGTTTTTTTTCCTTTTTCTTTAATATATAGTTTTTAATTCAATAGATAAATTATTGAATAATTTAAGAACTGTGTTTTCTTATTGTAGTTCCAAATTTATTACTGCAATTATTTCTTAATCTGTTTTCCTTAATACACATTCCCAATTATTTTATATGAGGTTTCTATAATTACATATTCAAGAAGTTCATTAAAAAAAAATATTTTTATAGCCAATTATTTTTATTTACTTTTCTTCCATTATTCTTTTTGCAATAATCATAGTATATTAAAGATTATCAAAACCATAAAGTATTATTCTATATGTCAATAAAGATTCACACAAAGGTTTACATGTAACAATAAAAATATTTAAAAGAAAAAACAAATTTCATTTCATAAAACTGCTACAAAATATCTAAATTTATTAATCAGAATGTTAATATATTTCCAAAACATTTTTTCATCTATTATCATTCCAAGACATCTATTTTATTTGTTTCCCTTTTATAAATTTATTGTCACTACACATTGTATTATTATTCTTATATATATTATACAATCATGAGAATGCAAGCATATATCAATATTTTTATATTTCATGTGAGAACATATCAATATAATTTTTTTCCCCCTCCATTTATACAAATTCCTTCATCATAATACCAAAGGATAATTTTGTTCAATTGATACATTCTAATTGCAAAATCAATAATGTTGTTTATATTCATTCACATTAATATCATGCATATTAATCCATCACATGAATAATTCTCAAATCATTTACAAAAAAAAAAAATAATGTACTAAGTTTATCATGAGAAACTATATTTCTTTACTCATTATTCAATACATTTAATGTTTTTCATACTACATATCTATTATTTAAATAATCTGAGTAGTAATTTCCCTCTAATTTCATAATTTTCTAAACTGTGAATCAATTATTCATGCTTAATTATATAAAATATCTTATAAAATTCTATAAAAAAATGTACTTATATACTTTTTATCATTTAATGCACTATTAATTTTATCTCCGGAATTCTCCAATAACATATTAGAATTCTGATATAAATATATACTGGCTTTTACTAACAATTATTTTTATTCAAAAATTTGGTGATAATTTTATGGATATAAATTTCTTATTTCAGCAAATGAAGAAAGAATACTATAGCTTTATACTTATTAATATTATTTTTATCCCCAGACTTATAAATTGGTCTTACTAAAGATTTTATTTAATAATATAGAAAATTTATTATTGTCTATTATTTTATTGACTATGCAAATAATATCTGATAGTATATCAATTATATTTTTAATGCCTGTTATTCTTATTTTATCTATACCTGGACATATATTAATTCTACATTGTATTATTCCGTATAATTTCTCTTCATTAATGATGTTTTTGAAATATCAGTATCATGATTAAATATATTTGTAGAAAAAAAACTAATCGTTAATATTAAAAAGTTTTTGGTAATCTTCATCATTTATAGAATTTGTTTTCCATGTTATTTTTATTTTATTTTATGGTTTATTTTCTTTTCTTTTTTTTAAATAAAACAATTGTTTTCTGATCTTAGAATTAAGCTTACATTTATTCAAAAATTTACATTTAAGAAATACTATGATCTTATTTTTTTTACATTCTTTCCCCTTATCCTTTTTCTCATATTAATTTCAATATTTTTTACTTTATATTGTACTTTTTAATTTTTTTAAATCATAATTTCTTGTGACATTTTGTATACATTTTTGAAAATCTCTACAAACTTCTCCTACATAATACTTGTTTTATTTCATTTCAGTCAGTTCCTTGAAAAAAATTTCTAATTAGTTTAATATTATCTAATATCAATTTTATTTCAAACTATTTCTGACAGAACTTTATCATGTTGTATTTTTTGTTTTAAGTAGAAGTGTAAAATAATGATCAGCAATCTTTTCTTTAATAACAGCAGTCAATACATTATTTTTCATTAGGCCTTTATTAATGATCAATACATGAAGAAACTATTATTATAATTTATTATTCTCTTGGATATATTTTAATATGACACTAAAGTTTACTATAATTAGCTAATGTATCTATATAATCTTCAATAGTTTTAAATTTGTTAAAATCTTTTTAACGATTTTTAATTCAACTATAAACATTCTATGGTGGTCTGCATATTGCTGATAATATAACTTCCATTTAATTCAAAAGTTACATGGGTTGCTTCAAAACTGTTTAAATTTAATTTCTAATTTTCCAACAAAAATATTTTCTCTAATAAAATTAATAGCACTCAACCTTTTCTATAAATTGTACAATTTGAATTTTTTTTATATAGTTTATAATATTATATAATTTTTTTTTTCAGTATTAGATTATGTGCAATTAATTAAATGATCCCAACTCTTTCTTATATTTCTAAGATTATGTTCATTATATTATTTTTAATATTTTTTTAATTTCTATTTTCCAATCTTTACATGTATAAAAGTTCTATAGGTAAAAGCCTGAAATCAGGGCATGGCCGCTTGGGGCATTGTTTACGTGTCAAAACACATAAAAATACCATTTCAGCGGCCGCAACCTATACAGGCTAATACAACATTTACGTATTGTATTAATCAATTAGCTAGGCTGCTTTACATGACATTGCACAAAAATATTATGGCCTGTTTTGTGTTTCGAAGCTATTTACGCGTATTCGTTGCATTCATAGCTGATTAGCATATCGCTTGAGGGTGTTGAAATTTCAAGGCAGTACGACTTTTTCAAATCTCCATAATAGAGTAATGTCATTTCGATTTTAAAAATGTTGTTAATTATTAATAATTGTCATATGGTCCCCACCCTTCCCTAAAAAAAGGTTACTATGTAAAAAAATTGGCAAAGTGTATGTTCGAACAGGCTTTGACAAAGCTCACGTACTAAGTCACGTTTCATCCTGGAAAATATTCAAGACCACTAAAAGGTCTGAGACGAACGTGCAATTTTGAAACTTTTCTGCAGAATTGCAGAGTACAGAAAGTGTGTGAGATTGTGTCCTTTTTTTCAGGCACATAATGTCCACTTTTTATTACAGCAATAAAAGAATAAATAATTTTAAAAAAGTCCAAAGTTTGTGTCCTTTTTTTTTTTCATTTCATTAGAAATTGACAGGTATTTGGATTCAATTTTTTGCAGCCGGGGGTTAAAATAAATGATTTTGGTATGGACTTTTTGTTAATAATAAAAAATTACGAATTCCCCCCACCCCCCAAAATCAGTTTCTTGTAGAAGGCCAAAAAAAAAAAAAAGTAATTCAAACGAAATAGAAATCAAAGTAAAAAGTGAGAAAAAGTTGTTTAAAAAAAAACCCAGTAAATTCTTGACTTTTTGGTTACAATTCTTTTTGCGAGTGCGGGAGTTTGAAAACAATTTTTTGATCGGCAAAAACACAAAAGAAAATTTTGATTTAATATTAAGAAAAACAATTACATCAACCAAAAATGAAATCAAAATTCGAAACAAGACCCAAAGTTGATTCTCTTTTTTCAGCACTATTAAAATAATTGACTATTTTGTTTGACTTTTTGTTAATAATAACAGTATGAAATCCCACCCCCCGCTCAAAAAGCTGTTTCTTGTAGTAGGCCAAAAAAAACGCTAATTCAAACATAATATAAATCAAAGTGAAAACAATTTGTGCTTTAAAAAAAAGTAAAATTAATAATAAGAACAACCATTGTCAAGCCAAAAAAAAAAAAAAAAAAGGTAGAATTAAGTTCTAAACAAGTCGCAAATAATTGTATTCTATTTTTTCAGCGGTGGGAGATTCAAACAAATTTTTTGAGGTCATGAAACGGTCCAGAGTTTTAAAATGATCAAAAGAAAAAATAAAATTAGCAAAATTTGTTGAAAAAATGTCAGGTTCCAAAAAAAACCCACAAAAAGTAACGAAAATGAATATCAAAATTTTTTTAATAATAAAGAAATCATGTTCTAAATGAAATAAAAATTATTCGTTTAATCAATATTAAAAAAAAAAAAAAGTCTAAAAAAAAGAAAAGGTTGTGGCGGCCCGGTAACTTTATATTTCATAGATTTTGTCTAGCATCAATGCTCCAAGCGGCTTTGCCCTGATTTCAGGCTTTTGCCATTCTATATTTAACATATCTTCTAATATAATTTTCTCCATTTTGTATTAAAATATATTTTAATACAATTAATATAAAACACCCAAAATCTTAATAATACCATTTATATTATTTATATATATTCATTCCTCACCCCATCATTGTTATTGCAGAAAATATGTTCATTTTTAATTCATATAAATTCTTTTTTTTTGTATCGGTGTATTATAAGTTTTCCATAAAAAAAATTTTTTTTTTTAATACTTCTCTAGTTTTAGTGTATTTAATATCTTTAAATACAATTTTTAATATAGGATTTATTTTAATAGGC
Source organism: Epiperipatus broadwayi (assembly GCA_028023455.1). NCBI lineage: Eukaryota > Metazoa > Onychophora > Udeonychophora > Euonychophora > Peripatidae > Epiperipatus > Epiperipatus broadwayi. The sequence continues at coordinate 10,258,273 of JAQFVV010012404.1, forward strand.
TTATTTTTTATTTTCTATATATTAATTATATTTGGCATTATCAAAATCTTCTCTATCCAATTTATTCTTAAGCAGATTAAATATTTCAATAATGTTTTCATTTTCTTTAAAGATTAAACTATTTATTTCAATGCAGGAGGCTGATTTTAATTGTTCCCGTTTATTTTTATTATCTTTAATTATTTGATGGTCTATTTTTATCATTTTCTTCACATCACAATATTTTTTTTTTTTTAATTTGCATACTTATATGAATGTTTTACATTAATTTCATTATATTTAATTGATAAAAATCCCAGAGATAATAAAAATTTCATAGATTTTTTGAAGTGATCTTTGTTTCCATTCTCATTATTTTTATTCCAGCCATTTCGTTTTTTTTACATTTCAGACATTTTCAGATTTTCTATTGGTGCTGCTTATATTCCTGAATAATAAAAATGATAAGAACGTTGACAAAATCTGTTACGTTTAATGCAAAATCTCCTTCTCCATAAGATAGATGACATATGTTATAGTTAGCCATAAAAATACATATATATTTTGTTAATACTAATAAATATAGTCAAATTAATGTTACTAACATATTAATTACAACAATAAAGCCTTCCTCCTTTCAATGATAAATATTACATAAAAATATTTTTGAAAAAACTATTGATATAAACTAAAATCGTTTCATGTGTATATAAATAAATCAAAATCCGGTGTTAAACAAAACTATAATTAAAATAATAATAAAACTAGATGAAAAAAAATATATAATATCTTCATTTGTATATTAATTATAAAATTATAGCATTAGCATTATCACTTTCAGAAAAAAGTTTAATATTTTAAAAGAAAGATCTTAAAGCCATATTTATATAGTTAAGCATTAATACAATAAAGGTCTTAAAAGTGAGATTGTCTATAGCCTTGTATAATTAATTATGAATTTAATAGCTCCTTAAGTGCCATATTCTATCTGGCTGATAATTTCATTCTCAATTAATAACAATGCTGACAAAAGCATACTTATAAACATCAGAACTCCAAAGAATAGGTGGATTCATTCTACCCTTGATCCTTTTTTCGACACTTAGAATGCTTTTAATTCATAGCCTGGAATGGGTTATTTACTCCCTTTGTTTACATACACATAATTTTTTTTTAAAATTGTCCTCTTTTGCATTGCAATATTTTTAATTTATTTTTAAATATTTTTCAGTAATGTTATAATTTTGATGTCAATGACGATAATTTGCCGATTTAAAAACTTTTCAGAACTGCCTCTTTCTTTAATACACCCGAGTCTCATTTTATGCGGTAGATAGGTTCCTCAAAAAACATGCACAAAAGAAATCGCACAAAAATTGACTGAACTTACCTTGAAAAATGGGGGATATGTACTGTAATTTTCAAAAATCGCATAAAAGCAAAGCAACAACATAAAATTACTTGAAAATTCGCATAAAAAAATAAGGAAATAAAATATGACTAATAAAAAATGTCGAATGTGAAAAAAATTGATGCAAGACAAACTTTTTTTACTTTTATTAACTACAGTATTGAAATTTATCCAAAACAATATATTTTTATGCGTAATTTACAGTATTTTACGTTTTTTCATACATGTATAGTATTTTAATCATTATCGCTATTTGACGATATGCAAGTTTGTAAACTAGTAACACATCAGATTCATCACAAGAGAAAATACAACTAGCGCCAACTTTTTTTTTTAATTCCTCTTATAGTATACTCACCCAAACTAAAATGTTTTCCAATCGCTGTTGATCCTTTCCATTTCGCTTAAGCGGTCTAAAATTGAAATTTTTGTTTCCAAAGAAATTCATTTTCTTGGGTGTTTATTCCTTTCCATTAGAGTAAACTAAAAGTTTAAAATAAAAATAAAAACTTAGATTTATGTTTTCATTTCTCATTATATTTTATTCAAATTAATATGAATTTATTTTTGTTTTGTTTATAATGAATTATTTGTATTTATGTTTTTCACATTAAAAAATATTTTTTAAAAAATTGATAGTGAATTTTTTGCATTATTTTGAACTAAATAAAAAAAAAAAAAAACTTCACTCACAACACAACATGCATTAAGTGGATTAATTTGTACTTGTTAATGGATCTCAAAAAATCCCGAGAATAGAATCATTTTCCCAGGATTTAAATTTTGCGGGAAATGAGAAACCCTAATGCAATATAACTATGATGGTGAAATTTTTAATTTATAACCAATTAAAAGCTAAAACAAGAACTTCCTCATTTAGACCTATAGATTTATTTATCATATGTTAGTGCTATTTTTACAATTTCAAAGAATGAGCTACAACAATGTTTCTCGACCTTTTTCTTTCTGAGGATTGCTTAAATTCCAGAAAAAATTTCCACACATCGATAACATAATTAAAATAAATTAACTTTTTTTTTTGTATTTGTGACAGTATATATATATATTACCAATTCAATTCCTGAAATGCATGCTGCATAGTTAATATAAAAAAAACTACCCAAATAATAAAATTACAAAAAAAAAATCACAGAATGAGCACAAAAAACATCGATTACCTATAAAAAGTACATTTATAAAATCAAAACTATAATTATAAAGATAATGTCAATTAACCAAAAGACTGTTTTTGACGAGGCTCCTCGTCGACATCTGAAATCACTCTAACTCAGTTCGTTTTCATACGAAAAAATTCGTTAAATACGTATTGAATTCGTTTTTAAAAGTTCTGTACGATGGTGACATCTTCCGATTTATTTTAGAAGTAAAAAATAGAGAAAAAACGCATTTAAACCTAAACAAAGAAGGAACATTATTTGTGATTGGTTCTTAGCATGCTCTCAGCCGAAAAAGACATTCTGATTGGCTGGAAAGAACAAAGAAACTGCCTGATCAAAGAAAATAAGGAAAAACGCTGAGATTTTCATTTCGAATACGATTTAAATTATTATTAAATAATATTTATGGAAATAAACCTTAATTTTCAGAGAGAATAATAAAAAAACAAAATTATTTTCGAAAAATATTGAAGATTTTAGTACAAATGTTGAAGTTGTAATAAAAAGAAATATTTACTTTTCTATAACGTAAAAGTCGATCTTTTTGTTTACATTATAACTTTTATGTTGCCGATATTGATTATCTTAGAATAAATAAATAGCAATTTATTTTTGAAAGAACTTTCGTTGTCTTCACAACCTTAAAAATTAATTATATACTTTTTATAAATGTATCTGAGTTGAATTTAATATTATAGGCGAATATGTTTTAACAATAGGCTTTGTCTTCAGTTTGTGAGTTGGCCAATTAAAAGATTTGATTTTTATCTGATACAACCAATGATAAAATTAGCGGTTTAAGGGTTAAGAAAAATCAACAAATATTCCATAAAAACCACAGAAAATTGATTGATTCAAAAATTAAATGTCATATAGTAATTACTGTAGTATAATCACATGACAACTTTATAAGCGTATATTTACAAATGTTATATATAAAGCTCGCAAAATAAGCTCTTAACAAGCTTTGAGGATACAAGAAATAGTAAACACAAAAAAAGAATCCTAAAATTAAAATCCAAAGAGCGGTCCTCAAATGGTAGAAATAAAAGAAAATGATTTTCAATTTAAAATTTTAATGCGATTGTGTTATGTTGTTTGATTTCAATTAGCAATTCAAAATTTGCATCAAACTGGTTAAAGTGAGGCAAAAGACAATTTCTGAATTTGCTTTTTATAGTGCACATTGCCAAAAATCCCTTTCATACAAATAGATTGTCATGAAGGGGATGAGACTTTTCATTCAGACTTAAATTAACTGTGGGAAAGTTTGATGTCAAATCTGAACTCATTTCAAAGAGACATTCATATTCTTGATTATTTAAATTTGTAGTATTGTTTCTAAGATTCTATGAAAGGATTTGTAATTCACAAATTCATTCCGGCTGAATAATATTTTTCAAAACTACCATACGATTGTATATGGTGATAGATAATTTTATTTAACTTCAATTTATCCACATCTTGATGCTCAATAAAATCATAAGTAACAAACAGATTGCAGTTGCTTTCTTTTACTTTACCCAAATCTGTCAATTTCATTATATAATTGAAATACATTCTTCCCACTTCAAGTTTTGCAACCCATTTGATTTCACAAAAATAATTTACAAAGGAAAATTTTTTTCCAACCAATATTTCTAGTTCTGTTCTCAATTCAATATAGCCTGCTTAGCATTTTACTTGAGAGCCATCTGACTTCAGTATAAAGTAATAATAGTTCCTTGTGTCTGCTCCAACTTCTTGACAAAATAGCATGACTAGGCTGGAATTTAGATCACTTTGTTAATGATTTATGATTTTTATAGATTCAACTACAACTTCATTCAATTTCAGAGATAAATTTTTAGCTGCTAAATGCTGCATAATATTATGCAATCACTACTACTTGAATTTTAGTAACACCACAATGCTTGCCCATTATACTAGTTAATTGTCAGCACATAACCCTACACAATTTTTCCAATCCAAATCATGTTTGTTAATATAAGAATTTAATGTGGTTGTTGTGTAAAATGCCAATTCTATACAAAATATAAATTCTTTGATATCTTCAGAAATGATGTCAATATATTTAATACAATAGGTCAATATAGCCTTTTTGGAAATATCAGATAATTCATCAATTTGAATTGCAAATATTGATTCCTTAATCTTGTTTATTAGCTGATATTGTTTTCTGACAATATAGCAATTCACCTTCCAATAGTATTATTAAAGATATCAATCTGATTTTATCAACAGCAGATGATCCAAACATTTTTGAACAAATATCTAATAAAATTAATTTTAGCAATCTGAAGTGTTTCTAAATAAATTTATTCTAAACAAAAGTATGTTCAAATATTTTTTTCTGTAAAACAAATTCTTGTTTTTTATATTCAAAACATTCCAAGGGTTTTTTTTTTCTTTTAATTCTGAAGGTTTAGAATTCAAGTATTATAACATTTTTGATGGTTTCATCGCATGATTAGAACGAACATCATGAAAGATCATACACGTTAGGTGCACATCTTGTTCTGTAGGTTTAGGCTAAAGAATAAATTCATACCGCAGATATTTATCATTATAAGATAATGATGTAAGATTTTTTTATTTTTTTCTGGTGGGTTCCTAATTTCAGTTTCATTGGATTTTTTTTGAGAGTTTGAATTCCTATTTAAAAAATGAAATAATGTACCTTGCGTTTTTGTGTTTATTTTGTTAAAGGCTAAAAATAGTTATTATATTTCAAATTTATATTAGTATTTTATATATCTTTTCTAACTTTTAAATTCCCCAAATCCTTATTAAGTATATAATTTTATAATGAATAAAACATGCAAACAAAAGCTTCCAACAGTTAGTTTTAAAAGCTACTTCTCCAGCTTTGCTCTAAAAATCATATGATTTTAAGGTGGGGTTATATTGCCTTTAATATAACTTTTAAATACAAAAAAAAAAACTTTTTTTGGTTTACTTCACAGTAATTCAATAATTTTTATTAGTCATTCAGTAAGATTATCCACTTAATGAATATTTCTGTAGTTTAATTTACACTACACCACTCATGCAAGTTAGGGACTTTGTGGAGGGTATAATCTTAACATGACCAAAAACGTGATTTCCAAGATGCTCATTTTGTGTAACCAGCACTTATCAGTTGGCCCAGATCACAATCTCTTAACACATATCTTTATCAATGTTCAGAATATATAGCCAATTACTACAGTTGAATTGATAAGTATCAAACTTAGTACCCTCATAGCTTCGCCAAAAACCATTTGATGGAAATATATTAATAATTTTTATTAGTTATTCATTAGAGTAGATATTATCCACTTAATGAATATTTCTGTAATGTAATTTTCATTTCACCATTCTCACATAAGAGGAATAGGTTTCATCCGTTTTTAATATCTTGTAGAGAATGGTGTAGTGAAAATTACATTACAGAAGTATTATTCGTAAAGTGATTCACTTAAAGAGTTTACTAAATATTCGTTTTTTTTTTCTCATTACAAATTATTTTTTAAAAAAAATTTTTTTTTTAAATATTTAAGCTTTTCATTTTACTGTTTCCCTATTATACTTTAATCTCATAATAAATTAACTAATAAATATACCATTGAATTTTGTTTTTTATTTTATTGTATTTTTATCGAATTACAAAAGCAACAAACTTCAAAACTACGAGTCATTAAAAATATATAATTTTGTGACATCTGTCACTATTAGTACAAATTATATGATATGGCAGAACCTACATGAGATCAAAGACATGTTAAAGTAAATTTATTTTCATAAAAAATTAGTTTTTAAATTTATTTTGTAATTATCAAATTAAGAATCTTTTCCATGGATCAGTAAAATTTTTCTTAGGACTGACAGTTAAGAAACACTGGTACACAACATTGCTAATATTTTGATCTAATAATTTATGTTCACAAAACTGATGCATTATAAGTTCATGATAGGAAAAAATATGCAATTTTTAGCTTCGCTGATCAACACTTTGAAAATATGATAGAATTTAAATACAAGTAGAAAAACAGTTTGAGATAGGTAACACAGACTTCAATGTGATATTCATGCATTTAACAAATTGCAGTATTTCATCAAATATAATTACTTCAATAAATTATTGTACACAGAAGTATTCTAAATTTCCTGCATGGCAGTGACTCGCGAAATCCTTATCAAGGAAAACAGTCATTGGAAAAATTGTATTTAATGATAGGTTTAATATGTTCTTCAGTTTGTGAATGCAATATTAAATCAGTTATTGTTAAAAGCACATCTTCATTGGAGGAATAGTAAAAGATTTCATAAATATATTTTATAGCTAAACTAAATATGATTTTCATGGAAGAAATTAATTTAGTTAATATTATAAAGATTATGTAAAACAATCCATAATGATGCTGTATTGATTTTTCTCAATGGAAGAATACTACATAATATAATGGAATGGTATAATTAGTTAATTAGTCTTTCAAAAGAAAAAAATTCTAGCAGAAATTAAAATAAAGCCCAACAAATATATTTAAAAAAAAAAACTAAAGGCTTAATATGTAATATATGTTTTGACATATTTATAGTTCTTGTATTAATTTGCATAATCATAAACTCACTAATTTTAAAACATTACAGAATTAAAATGGCCATGAATTTATTAAAACCGGCCATTAATAATGATAACAATGAATAAAGCAAAATGTATCTTACTTTTTGCTATATTTCATCAAAATTACATGGCAAGTTATATAGATACAATATATTTATATATGAAAGATTAAACATTCCAACATATGTAGAATAAAATCTAATCATAAAAATAAATTTACATTATTTGCAAAAATATATATTATACCATTTACAACTTCCTTAAACACTAAAAGTAGAAAACAATACATAAGGAAAAGAAGAAGAAAATTATAAAAATATACACCCGGGCCTCGTTTTATGCAGATTTATTTAATGCGATTTTGAAGTTATGCAATTCATGTTTCTTCTTAATATCTTTGTATGCGGTTTTCTTTTATGCGATGAAAATTATTAGATCAGACGTCGAGCTCCGATAATGCGCTATTACTTTAAATATAAATTTCACGCACTCACGTCATATTTAAAGTAATAGTGCATTATCAGAGTTTGACTTCCATCTAATAATTTCAATATTTTCAGTGCTTTATAATAGTACTGTAATAGATTTTATGCAATAAAGAAGTTCATAATTCACTTAAAATCAGAATTTTCCCATTTTATATACACACATTAAATTTTACAAGACTATAAATAAATCTGTTCAAACATTATAGACGAAAAATACTATATATATGTTGTTTTTGCATTTTAAATCACGTTCTATTTTTGCTTTTTATAAAGAGTACGTAATCAATTAATCATTTAGTGTCCACAAGTTTATTTTTAAAAGGTGAGTAACAGCAGTGGGCACAATTAAATTTGACAATTAAAATCTGATTTTTAATTGTAATTAACAATGTAAAAATTATGTAATGTGATCTGAAATTAAGATGATGTGAAACAATGAAATTTGATTTTTATGAAACAATGAAATTTGATTTTTAAACGGAATTGAAAATTAAAAAATTAAAGACAAAAATAATAATTTAATTTTTAATTGTTAGTTTTAATTAAATTTTGCTCAACAGTGGTGAGTTGGTGTCTTTTTATTATCGTAAGTCTAAGTTCTTATTTTTATTTTAAACTTTTTACTCTAATGGAGAAAAAAAAACACCCAAGAAAATGAATTTCTTTGTAAACAAAAATTTCAATTTTAGATCGCTTAGCGAAATGGGAAGGATCAACAGCGATTGGAAAATGTTTTAGTTGTATTTCCTCTCGACTTCGTTTAAGGAGAAGCTACAGTACCTCACATCACGAGAATCTGATGTCTCAAACAGCAATAATGATTAAAATACCGTACATGTATCACAAAAATGTCAATTGCGCATAAAAATATATTGCTTTGAATAAAATTAAATACTGTAGTTAATAAAAAAAGTAAAAAAAGTTTGTCTTGTATCAATTTTTTTCAAATTTTAAATTTTTTATTAGTCTTATTTTATTTTATGCGAATTTTAAATTAATTTTACGTTGTTGCTTTGCTTTTATGTGATTTTTGGAAAATTACAGTACATATCCCCCATTTTTCAAGGTAAGTTAAGTCTATTTTTGTGCGATTTCTTTTGTGCGCATTTTCTGAGGAACCTATCTACCACATAAAACGAGACCCAGGTGTATATTACAAGTATTTTACATATAAAAAATATTAAAATATTAAAAAAAAAAACAAGAATTATTAAGGCAAAATTGCATGTACAAAAGGGTATCGACTTGCCAAAAGCAAATCCAAAAAAAAAAATCAATTATTAAAAACGAACTGGAAAAAAACAGATAAGATAGAAATAATTAGTATATATAAAATAAAGCAGGTGGGCTTAAAAAAAAAAAAAGTCAAACCATATTAAATAAAATTAAAAAAAAGATATGGATAATCACAGTCAAACATATGATATCATGGATCACAATCTAATACTAAAAATGATAATTTAAATTTAAAAAGGGAAGGTAATATTTGCTGCTATTTTAAAAATTTATTAAAATATATTTTACAAAGAGGAAATCATTAAGGATCACTAACTTGAATCTAATTCAAATTGTAAAAATATATTTACTATTAATTGAAAAAATATTTAAAGAAACCGAACAATTGGAATTATTCATATTATAAATAAATGGTGCATCAGTCAGCAAGGTGAATTTACTGGCTTTTACCTATTGGATTTCAGATAAAAAAAATTTACCATGAACACACACCTCAAATGCTGAATAGTTCTTGAGACTGTTTTCTTGAAAACATAATGAAAATATGCATGGGTGGGTGAATGCTGATTCTGTTTTATAACCACACATAAAAATAGATTATTTTCCTGATGACTGAACTATTAAGTGGTCAGCCAAGATAATGCTGACTAAAAGCAGAGGATGCTAAAAATCACCTCGTTATAGATCAAGCTGCCATTTTATAATTTTTTAAGAGTGTAAATCATTTACAAGTGAAAAAAGACTATACAAAGTAAAAAACTATTGCTGTTAAATGAGGCAGTGATGGACTTAAAAAAATTAACTTAAAAATTGATATGTATTTTTGTCATAAAGGATGCTGAAAAAACACAATGATGATAAATACACAAAAAATGAACACAGTGGAGAATTAATTACTCAATTTAATAGAAGATATCAAATTTAAATAATTCAAGTTTATACCCCTAAAAATCCTTATTAAGAAAACGCAATAAAATATTTACACTTTAAAATTAATATTGAAGATTTTAATGCTAGAACTGGAAAATTTTTTAAAGATGAAAATACTTTGAGTAAATCTCATTATGAAAACAAAACTGAAAAAAAAAAAAACTTGTGGAAATTAAAAAAAAATATTACAGCATGTGAATTTTTTTTTTTTTTAAAAAAAGGAATCTTAGGTAGGAATGGGCATAAAAATATCTAATAAAGATACAGCAGTTTCATTATATTTTGAATGCTAGAAACATGCCTACAAAACTGTAATATGCTTAAAAGAGTAAATCCAGAAAATGATCATTCATTGAAGGAAAGCCAGGAAGAAAGCTAATAAGAAAATATTATCAGCTGATATCTTAATTTAAGTAACATTTAAAATGCATTTAAACTAGTACTTGAAAGAATTTTTTTAAAAATATTAATAATTCTGAAAATGGTTGACGAAATGAAATCAATAAAAATGTTAATATATTTAGCATAAAATTGCTACACAAATTATTAATACAAAAAAAAAATAAAAGTATGTATAAAGAAAAAAAAAATCTTTTAAATAATCCATTTAGAATTGAATATCAAAAATTCTGTAAAATAGTTAATAATATATAATGAAGTATAACAGATGCAGCAATAAAAACTATAGACGATAACAAGTCCCAAAAATATAAAACATCTAAAATATTGGAAAAGATGTATCAGCAAATAAAAATTAAAAAAGAGCAATGACATTATGAAATTTGTGGAAGTTTTTGTGGAAGTTTTGTAAAGAACTATGAATACTCTCACTTTTCCATCTTTTCTAAAAAACTATATCTTGTGTCTGGAAAAGTGACAGTATTCATTTATAATTTATCTTTAAAGCGTATGTGCAGTGGCTTAATTGGTAATATCACTATTACAGTATAAAAACATAGCACTACATAAAATAATATCTCATTATATATATTTAATTTCAACTAAAGATTGACATATCGTTAATTGTAAAGATTTCGCAAGTGTAATTCGTTCAAGCATAATAAATGTAATTTAAAGTGATTGCTTAACATGCTCACGCTTTCCATACGCTTAAGATTTGCCCATACATAAATGTTTTGAGTCGAAAGGATGGGTGGATTCATTCCATCTTTTCTAAAAAAAACCTATATCTTGTGTCTGAAAAAGTGAAAGTATTCATTTATAATTTAATTTCTACCAATGTAAAGTTTTTTGCTCTAACATTATTAAAACTGAAGTTATTGTGAAAATTGTGTCTCAAGTCAGATTTAAAAAAAATTCAATATGGTGTCTGGAGACTAAACAAGTTAAATGAAAAGATGAGACATGAAATAAATCTATGAAGAATAAAAAAGTTACTCAATCGCCAAATGTTAAAAATGATAAAACACTAGATGAATGAAAAAATGCAGTAGTGAAGATATTTAAGAGGAAAAGAAAACTTAAAAGTTGCAGATCTCTGTCTTCTGTTATTTCTATATAGCACCTTTGCTAAGATTTATTATAACTCATCTATAAAAAAACTTTAAATTCAATCAAAACAAAAAAAATAAGCTGGGTTCATTGATTATAACATACTAAGTCAAGTATTATGAGAAGTTAGAGAAAAAATTAAAGAGTATGAATTGTCATTATATTTGATTTTTGTCATTAAAATATTTTTGAACATTTGGAACATTAAAATATATATCCAGATCAGTGTTTCTAACCTTTTCAACATTGCAGTACTCTTGACTTTGCTCTTCATAAGTCTCCGTACTTCTGAGGGCAACTTTTTTTTAATTGATTGACCTTCTAATTATTAGTTATGTGAGAGACATTAGTTTATTGCTGCTAAGTTTCTGTTTATTCATTAATTAATAATGAGTACTAAATTTAAAGCATTTAATTTTAATGGTGTTATGTTCAGATACAAAATAAAAAACTAATACTTGCTTTACAAAATAGCATAGAAAAGCAATATTATTAATTGCTTTTCTTTGCTATTTTGTAAAGAAAACCTTATTACTAATATATATTCCATTGTTTTATAAACTTAAAATTTAAATGAGAATTTATGTTGTTACAATATTTGTAATGTAATACTTAAGCTTACTTATTTTTTACATTTGTTTTATTCTTGGTCTAATTTTGAAAAGACACACATTAAGTTCATCCTCGAGAGAAAAGTGATTTCCATCTTTGTTCTTCCATGTCATTGCGCAAGTAAATGCTTGTTCACATATCTAAGATATAGAGAACTGGAGTAATATACTGAGTGCTTTATTCAAAACTGAAGAATAGTCTTCCTGAATTATAATCCAGAATTGATCAAGAAGTGCATCCATGAATTTCATCCTCAGTATGCAATCATGTTGCAGTCGTCAATTCTTTCTCCTCTTGTAAATTCAGATTGTGGCTTCTGTATCATTTCAGAAAATGGACTTCTCATCCAAATATACAAAGATGTTAACGAAGAAAAGTATTTGCACAGTTGTATTTCTAGAGCTCCCAAATGATTTTCAATGTGTTGTGTGATTTCTTGATTCATCTCAGCAGTTTAGCCCAGAAGATGAGGAAATATTTCAAAATTATCTTTAGAAATGTAATTCTTCCATAGACCAAATTGCTTTTTAGAGCAAGGATTTTGTCAATGCAAATTAAAATATTTCTCTGCATGTTTGAGTTCAAATTTTTTAGATGCGGATAAATATCAACAAAGTATGCTAATTTATCAAGTCCCATCTTTGAAATATTGATACAATTTCTCTCGCAATTCTAATATTCTGGTCATGACTTTCTCACGTCTCAGCTAATATCAGTGAGCTGAAGGAGTTCACATGATCCTTCTCAATGTCTCACAATTTGGAAAATAAACATGATGTTAATGAATATCATTTAATGAAATTTATCACAACAACGCCACTAAAAATCTTTTTTAAATGTTCTACAATGGTCTTCGAAAAAACCTCGCGGTGAAGAAAACAAAACCTTTCATTTGATCAATCATAGAAGGGTCACCATCTGTACAGAATCCAATGCAACATTCCCATGATAATACTCTCATCTTCAAAATAGATGGACACGATGTTGAAAATGTCTTGACTTTTTGTTACATCTGGCAGCTCCTTATAGCATAAAAAATTATGTTATTGCTCTTTCATTTATAAATCTAACAAAAACAATAAGATGACATTTATTTGCTGTCAGTAGATTCATCTACTTGAAGACATTACACATACAATACTTTAATATTCTCTGACATGTCATGTATACATGTACTTTGCAGGCATTATAATGCTGTTGGCAATAACATGGGTCTTCTTTTGGGTAACTAGCTCTGCTACTAAATATCTTGCCTCTTGTGTCTTCTCAATGACAATTATCTTTTTTTCAAAAAATCTGTTTTATTGTACTTGTGACTCAAAACATTTAAAGTAATCAGTTGTTTTGTGTGATGAGTGACTATGATTGGTTGTAAAGTGCCATTTTAATTTTGATGGAATCATTACTATGCTAACAAAGTTTTATCTCACAGACAATAATAGTAAAGGCCAATTGGAATCACCATATCAATTGAAACCAATTCACAAATACTTGTAATCATAAAATTGCATTTTTTTTGTATCAGAAACTCCGAGTTCAAAAATACTTTGAACATAAGAGTTATTATCACTAATCTCATTTCGTGTCACTGAAGATTCATCTTCTTAACATTACTGAGTTTCTTTTTATGAACTTACACATTTTAAAATTATTCCAAGATACAAATCCCAACAATAATGTTAAGAAACTGTTATAAATGCAACTTATGTATGCACAGCTCAGCTTCCAAAAGGGTTAAGTAGAATAGACAATACTCAGTTATCACAGCTTAGAGGAGATAAGACACGAATGTCGCAACAATGTGGGAATTTTATTTCAGTAACAATTTGTTCTTGAAACCGGGTATCTTATCAAGCATATCTAGATCATGATTGGAACACTATCTTCTCTATAACACATTGTTGCATACATCGAACACTGGTGCTAATACAAGTTTTGTTATATCATATGTATTTGTATTCATCTGAAAATTTGATATTAGTTAATTTATTTCTACATCTCATGATATATATCTGGAAATGTTCGTGGCACCCTGGATGGGAATTGCCAATCCAGGTTATTCTGGAGAATCTTTGGCTATATAGTATTATTATGATGATTAACACAGGGTAATTCCATCTCTTGTTTTATGGAATTTTTTGAATTAAAAGAGAAAGCTAAGGAAATAAAAATACATCAAGACTATTTCAGTCGTCAATATTTTACAGAAGATGTAGTTGTTTACATAAAAATTTCAATTTCAAGAAATATTGCAAAAACAAAAAAATGAAAATAAAATAATAGGATTAAGAACAAATGCTAAAAAGACTGCTACTGGTAGAAATAAGTATTAAAAGAAAATATGCCTATGTGCTTGAAAAAGATGTTCCAAGACTTTGAAATATAGAATGAAATATGGAGAAATGTATATTGGAAGTAACAAAATGGGATTTATAGAACAATACATGAGGAAAACAATTATCACTGAAAAAAATTTAGATTGAAATGATTAAAACAGACTTCAATAAACAACAGAAGTTTTAAGTTTGGATCGCAAAATAATACAAATGACCTAAAGACTGCATGTGAGATAAATAAGTGATAATTACAATGAAAAGATTTGATCAAATTATGGATTAGAGCAGTGGTAGTCAACCTGGTCCCTACCGCCTACTAGTGGGCGTTCCAGCCTTCATGGTGGGCGGTAGGGGTTTTGTCCGACACAGAAGCACTTTTTTTTTTAATTTAATTGACTTTTTAAAAAAATTTCATAGAGATTTATATGCTTTAGCTTGCTGTAACTCTGCTTTATAAATTTTATAAAGTTACTTCTCTACTTTATAAATCACCATTACTGTGGAACCAGTGGGCGATTAGAAAATTTTACTACTAAGAGAGATACAAAAGTGGGCAGTAGATATAAAAAGGTTGACTACCCCTGGATTAGAGAATTTAGATTAAACTTTGACTTTCATTCTGTAATAAACTGATAATGATTGAGTGTAATGAATGCAGTACAATGATGAAGTTGTTTAAAATAGCTTCATTTTGTACTTGTATGTGTATATATATATACATTTTTAAAGGAAAATAGGAAAAACTATTTCAAGATAAAATCACTATACTTTTAATATATTTGCTCATTAAATGACTGTCCTTCAGAAAGAATTTATAAGTAATGATAAACAAGATGAGAAAACAATATAATAATTTTGGTAATTTTAGATTATGCAAAGAAAATAAAAAGATTTGTAATAAGCAGACTAAAGAAATTTAAGATATTTATAATTAAAACAGTAAATATCACATGATCATTTAATAATAGCTAATAATAAAATAACTTTTAAAATAACAAATGAAAGAGAAGGGGATTAAAAAATGTGGAAATTAAATTATTTTACAATATATATTATACATATCAAATAAAAAATATAAAATCAAAACTTAATATGCTACATTTAAAAAAACACATGTATCTTGCTAGTTATTATTGGAAAACACATCATTGATAATGGTACTATTGTGAACTTGCATTTCACTTTTTTTGGTAGATATTCTAGAATTCTAAAATATCACATGAACATTTCTTATGCTTGCACATAACTGTTATTAAAACAGGCAAAACTCTATACAGTAGTGTCAATCAGTGCAAGCCAGAATAATCAGTGGATGCCAGAAGACTTGTGCATAAAATCCCTATCTAGTGCCTATTCATCCAATATCCCCAAACTAGTTTCTAGCTTGTGGCTTTCATCAGGCATCCATTGATTACTCTGGCTTGCACTGAGTGGTACTACTGTATGGAGAGTTTTGCCTGTTTCAATAAGTTATGAGCAAGCAAAATAAATGGTGATCATGTTATGTTTGGTGGTTTAATGCCAATCCTGCCTAATAGGATAGTGGTGGGTATAATTATTGAAGAATCAAAGATCAAAATGTATGGGCACTGAACTGAGTTCAGACCTATATAACTACATAAGCTAACGAGCTTGGATTGAAAATATTGTTTTTAAATTTTAGACTCATAGTTTTGTAGTTAAGTAGAGCTAAAAGGTGGCTGCTGGAAGGTTGCATTAGATCCTAAGATCTAGGTGCCGTGTTCTCAGCTCCAAGACTCCTCACTGATGAAAGCCACAAGCTATAAACTAGTCTGAAGATATTGGATGAGTAGGTACTAAATAGGGATTTTAAGCACAAACCTTCTGACATCCATTGATTACTCCGGCTTGCACTGAGTGGCAGTACTATGGAGAGTTTTGCCTGTTTTAAGGATTCTAAAATACCATTTCCATCAGTATTCATGGAAGTGTTCAGAATAAAAATATCTGTTTTGGAAAATTGTCTTACATCTTACTATCCATATAAATCTCAAAAGAAATAACATTGCTCTTATTGTCATTTTGTCCCCTATTAAAAAGCTTGAAGTGAAAATTTTGCTTACTGGATTATTGGAGGATTAAATTTGATTTTAAGAGACAGTAATGAATATGAACCACATAATTTACAAGTTGTGTCAAAGGGCCATTATGAATTTTGTTGGGAAATTTTAGTTGGGAATGTAACATACAGAAATTTGATTGCTGTATGAGTCAATGATTTATCCAATAACATATTTCCTAATACTTTTGAATTTCCAATGGCACCACGATGGATTTTGGGATATATCAGATAGATCTTTGTATGACATTTGAGTTATGTCTGTTCATACAATATATCTAAGAAAGCTAGATAGATCTTTGTATGACATTTGAGTTATGTCTGTTCATACATATATCTAAGAAAGCTAGTCTCTACCTCTCACCAACTATAATGCTTTTGACAATTACACCATATCAGATAGCTGATAGGAAAGTTGATAACAAATTGAGGATCATTATATATTCTTCAAATGACTAAACTTTTATGAAATGACAAAATGATTTCAACTAATCCAAAATCATTATTTCTAATTGACGATCTTAAGAGTAATATATAATAGAAGTTCTGAGACTTTTATACAAATAACTTATTATAATATAAATTTATAATATTAGAAATATTTATAAATTCACATTTATAAATGTGTCTAAAAATAAGAATACTGCATAAAAAAATTTCTGGTAAATCTTTTTAGATAGAATTATTTAAATAATAAAAATTTTCATTTACACTGTATAACTATTTTTCACCAAAACATTTGTATTAACGCACAATTTTAATATTAATAAGTTAGGCAATTTCAAAAATAATCGGAGTCTTATTAAAAAACACAGTAGTTTTCAAATTTTATAAATAAAAAAAATCAAATTAAATGTTATTGAATTAATATCATAACTAACATTTCAAGCTCTCTATTAATTATGGATTTTTAATGCGATATAATAAAAAAAACACACACACACACACACAATTAGGAAACAAAAAAATAAATCAAGGCGAAAAAAATCAAGTATACTAAGCAATTTCATGGATAAATATTTCGAAATTCATAAATTGGATTAAAAATAAAACTACTCTTTTATTGAAAAATACATCGAAATTTATGGCCACGAATAACATTGAAGTAATGCCCCCCACCCAATAATAAAGGAAAAAAAATAATTATTCTAATCCTAGCAAAAAAATGCTTTAAAAAATGGTGATATATCTTATACACATCAAATTCTATCATTCAAGTAACGACTGTCGATTGTTTTATGACAAAGAAAAAGGAAGTTTAAAAAAGCACGTTCGTAATAAAATGTTTAAGATTTATTCATTTTTACAAATCAAAAAGAAAATGAGAAATTAGTTAAACAATTTTACCAAGTTCCCTTTTCCCATTATAACTGAGAGGTAAAATATATTTATTTAAATATCGATTAATGAATGTCATACTCAATATTTATTAATTCTTATCCATTAATATAAAATCAACTTTCTGAGATAAAAATGTTACTCAAGAAAATTGTTGACATACTATAGTTTCTTTATCAACGCTAACGTTAATCGGTAAGTGCCCATAAAACAAAAAATGGCGGCTTTACAGGCGCCGGTTATAAATCTTAATAATTTTAGAGTATTACCAAAAATATATAACATATGCTTTAAACATATATGTAAAGACAATGGATACTCTATACTTCAGTTCAATTTGATATACTTCATCCAAATTAATTCAACGAAGACGAAGTTACTCACCAGCAGAACCTGTGGAAGTCGCCATATTGGACATCTTGAACAACTACCCCGTTCACATACTCTTTATAATATCGTGCGATTAAAAACTAATAAGTATCTATATAATATTTATATTAAAAATCATGATACAAAATTGTATTTTATGTCTTACTGTGATAAAATATTTTATTTTAAAAGTGATTGAATATCGTAAAACTTCGTAAAAAGTCGGAAGTGATGATAAACGTGAATGTTATGATTTTTTTTGAAAATAGAATTTAATTAGTATGTCGTTTTTTAAAATTCCATTCGTTTAAATATATGTACTTTTAGTCTTACATGAGGAAATAATTCTGTGTAAATTGTAATAAATTATTTTTCGTGAAGTGAAATGTTACCTAAATCTTTGAATCCCCCCCCCCCTTTTCGGTACTACTGTATATTATTTATTAAGTAAATGTATTCTCTGAAATTCTTTCATTAACTAATTTACTTGTATATATAATTACAAAAATGTTGTCGCCTAAAATTAAGAATTTATCTAAAGTATCAGTTAACTGTAATAAGTTTCTGGAATATGCATTTATTTTTTGGTCATAACTTTTATGCTTATTTTGTCATGGAAAGTCCGTGGGTTGTGGGAGTCCATAATATTCTTATCTCATTAACAAAGTTGCTGGTATTTTTTTAAAGAAATATTTATTAAAAATACTTCATTAGTCATTCATTAGATCAGAAATTAACCAATAATAAATAATATTTCAGTAATTGAAATGAGCAAAGAGTTTAGACTTTGTGGCTAATTATTTCAAAGTATAAAATGCGCTAAAACGCATTTATATTTTATACTTTGAAATATTTCAATAATGTAATTTCCACTATACCGCTCTCACGGAAGGTAGGCTGGTTTTTATCCGCTTTTAAAGTTATGGGAGAATAAATAGGAACAAAATGATTATACAGAAAGTGGGTTATTGTTTTTTATGCTGGGTTTGGGAAAAGATAAGGGGGGGTTAGGTATAAAGGCCATAGAGTTGATTATGTTGTGGAAATAGGATGGAGCAGATTATGGGAAAGCTTAGGATGGGGAATGGAAGGGGAAGGTAAAGTGGCTAACAGGTTTTTTTGGGCATAGTTGCTGAGAGATTCCTGACACCGTTTAAGAAGAAATCAGTTACATCACATCAAGACCTTGTGAAAAGATGCAATCGTAAAAATATGAGCAAAGACGTAAAAAAATGATCTTGTCTTTGGTCGTATGTTTATGATTACAACCCCCTCTACCATGCGTGAGAGTAGAGTAGTAAAAATTATAGAAATATTAAAACGGGCAAAACTCCATAACAGCAATGTGTTAGCATAAAAAATAGTGATCATGTGATGTACAGAAATATTATTTATTAATTACTATATAGTATATACTGTTATAAAAAAAAAAATGCACACAATATTCAAATCATAACATTGGACTGCTTTCAATTATCCTGTTAGAAACAAGAATAATTAAATTCCACAAAATTGTTTTAATAGCAAATCTAATGATCCAAAGTTAGTGATTTTCAGCTGGCGATCAGAATGTAATAATTCAGTTACAGCATCACAATATAATATTTTGACTAACCTATATATGCATTTTAGGCGGTGGTTCAATGTTGGAAACATTTATAAAAGTATTTATATAATGTCTTCATTGTAGAGATTTTAAGTATCTAGAAGAAAGCGTTTGTAAATGTCATATAAAACTCATCAAATATTTTATTGTATGGAGCAAGCATGTGCTATTAAAGTTCTAAGGAAGGACAAAAATAGCACGGACATCAGTAGTAATAATTTTATTTGATGCTTTCAATGACAGTTTCTAGCATCAATTAAATTGAATCAAACTTTTCAGATTTCTAATGGTAAAACAAGTGTAACATGCATTCATAAATAAAATATCCTCTATCTGATATGCATTTTCTAGAATTTTCTTGAATATGAATTTTTTGATTTCAATTATAGATATTTTATCCATTCATCTTTAAACCCACTTTGTACCAAGAAGGAAAACGAGCTCAACACAATTGGTCTTATTTATAAATATTTACAGAATATTTCTTTTTGTTCGTTTGTGTATAAAAACTAATGTAAAAAAATAATGATTACTTTTGAAAATTTTTTTAGATAATAAAAATTTTGGAATACTAAATGATATGTACAGGAGCCAGATTTGATTTAAGCCAGCTGTATATTCATTATTTTAGAAGTAATATACAAGAAAGTTTTAAACTTAATGATGAGTTTATTACTCAGAATATAGTAATAAATTTATTTAATTAATACAATACGCTTCAATATATAAAGGCAAAATTACTAAATTCTAAATATTGGCTAAGCACTTTCAGAGCCTGTTTACTTCATATTCATAGCCTTAATATGTATTAAACTTATTGTAGGCAAATTTATGCAAAACAACTTAGACCATTCATTTTTTTGAAATTGCAAAACGTGTCTTCTATTTATAGCATTTATGTCACTAGCAATGAAGCAAGCCTCTGATTTTCCTTTTGGCATCGTTTCTCTCAATACATGCTATCTGAACCCTGGAGGGTTCAAATACATGATTAACCACCTTATGATGATCAACAAATATAGAATTGTCTTCGTTTTTGTTTAGCAATCTCATGCATACTTATGCTGAGACAATCTGTTACTGACTGTAGCTTGAGTTTCACCATAATATTGCACTGCATCCTGCTTTAGGGCATGCAATCACGAAGGCAATTCTACATTTGTGATAATCAAAAGGCAGTTAATTATGTATTTGAACCCTCCAGGGCTGAGATCGTGTGTACTGAGAGAAACGATGCCATAAGGAAAATCAAAAAGGCTTACTTCATTGCTAGTGACATAAATGCTATAAATAGAAAAGACATGTGTTTTGCAATTTCAAAAAAATGGATGGTCTGAATTGTTTTGCATAAATTTGCATACAATGAGTTTAATACATTATAAGCTATGAATATGGAGTAAATAGGCTCTGAAAGTGCTTAGCCAATATTAAGATTTAGAATTTAGTAATTTCCCCTTTATATGTTGAAGCATATTGTATTAATTACTCAGAATATATAATATTAAAAAATTGTTAACATTTCAATTAGCGGCTTATTGGGTAAATTCCATAAATCAAATTAGTCTTAATTATGCATGCACAGTTCTTTATAGTGTTGAATTATAATGCTGCATTTTTATTACAGAACTTTATTTTACTTTGTTAACTCCTCTCCATTAACTTTTTACTGCTTGGTTTGCAAGCACTGTATTGCATGCATTCTCATTACACATTGTACTATTTTTTCGCTAATCTCTCTATTGCTCTAGATCAAGGATCACCAACCTGGTCCTTACTGCCCATTAATGAATATTTAAAGCTTTCAGATGAATAGTAAATATTTGCCAGATAAAAAAAAACCATAGATTACTAGGGATGTACAACAAATGTTTAAATTTTTTTGCAGAGTTACTTTTGCTAAACCACTAAACATTACATGATCACCATTCTTTATGCTTACACACAAGCTGTTTATACAGAGGCTAAACTCTCCACACTGTAGTGGCACTCAGTGCAAGCCAGAATAATAAATGGATGCAAGAAGGTTTGCACATAAAATCCCTATCTAGTGTCTACTCATCCAATATCCCCAGATTAGTTTTTAGCTTATGGCTCTCATCAGTGAGGAGCCTTGGATCTGAAAGCACTGCACCTAGATCTTGCATAGACTGATTACTCTGGCTTGTACTGAGTAGTGTTACTGTATGGAGAGTTTAGCCTCTGTGAGAGTTACTTGTGTCTTAAATAAATTAATTAATATTTTTAACTTCAAAATAAAAATTAAAAAATTGATTTAAATTTGTTATTCACTTTGTAATATACTATTGTAAATCCATTTTTGTGTAATTATTTCCACAATGGGCAGTAAGGAAATTATATTGTTAACAAGAATACAAATATTTGTGTTAGGTTAAAAAATATTGATGCTAATTTGCATAGATAGTTTTTTTATTTCCTTGTAAATTAGCATATCTAAATTAAATATATATTTGCCTATTAATTATTTCTAGAGTGAAACTTTAATGTCTTTTATATTGACTAATTTTATATGCACATTCCCACAATTTTATTCTTTATGCATTGGTGTTAGACAGTTTTAATAAGCATTCAGATTAATGGACTGGGCCAATTAAATGGCAGTTCTTGAAACAATATGAATCCTGGATATGATAAGACTTTACCATTCTTAAAGCTATTGCATCTTAAAGATCAATTAAGTTGTACTTAAGCTGCTGCAAAATATTAGTCTAAATTCATACATTTCAGAAAATGATAGCTTCAGATATAAATGTTAACATGAATATTGCAACGTAAAATTCCCCTCGACATTTCTATGGCAAAAGTTGTTCAATATTCTGGACATGTGCAGATAATGTTTATTTAACATATTAATTGTTGAAAAGATAAATTCTAATACAGTATATGAAATGTTTATTTTGGTAATGAGATTGTGATTTATTTGTGATATACTTATCGGATAATTGTTAATAATTGCACATTTTTATTCATCTATCTCATTTTAGCTCTTTATAGAATTATTACAATCTCTTGGAATCTATTTTAACATTTCAACTGTTAATTTATTGTCATTTCTTTTAGCAATATGTTCAATTAAGCTTTGTTTTGACCTTTTAATTCCTTAAATGGTAGCAGTTCTCTTATTTATGTATTTCACTTTGGATTCCTATTTATTACTTTTAACATATTGTTCTAAGGATTGGAAAAATAATTATTAATTTTTTTTTTTGTCAAATATATAGACATCTATTAGCATTATTTCTATTATAAGCACTATTCAAATTTAATTCTGTTTAATTTCATCAGTTATGCTTCTCATGTAATATACACAATCATTTATAAACAACTATGGATATTTCAATTCCAAAGATAAAGAAAAAACTGTTTGAAAAATGAATTTTGCGGTGACTATATAATGCAATCTGTGAACCACATATGCATAAACTTGCTGGTCTTTTTTTTTTTTTTAATTGCTATTTTCCAATGCTGTCCTTTAATCTCTTTAGCAGAAAACTTTCCC
Organism: Epiperipatus broadwayi; assembly: GCA_028023455.1. Classification (NCBI taxonomy): domain Eukaryota; kingdom Metazoa; phylum Onychophora; class Udeonychophora; order Euonychophora; family Peripatidae; genus Epiperipatus; species Epiperipatus broadwayi. Next base: position 10,281,471 of record JAQFVV010012404.1, read on the forward strand.
TTCTGAAATTCTTTAACACCATCTAATTGTAAATCTCTAATGTATTCTATTACCACAATCAATATTGCAATTTTTTAGAATGTTTAAAATAATCCTTACATCATAAACAGGATCTATCTTTCCCATAAAACCTGCGTTCAATTTCATTATAAAACATTCTTTTAGGAAGTCATACATTATTCATTCATTTTACATGTTCAATCCAATAAAGGATTGATTTTATAATAGTGAACTCCATAGTATCATATCCAGCAAACTGAAGAACATATTGATTAATTTTATGATTTTGCCATTGTATTTTTAAAAATTTATCAAGAATCTTTACATATAATCCTTTATAATGCATTTATAGAGTATCAAAGTCTCACTTCCACATAATAAATTAATTAAAGTAACAGTTCTATAGACAGTCAGTTGCAAAAGTTATTTCCTTGTGATGAAATGCTCTATCTTTTAACTTGTTAAAAGTAGTAGAAGCCGAATCGGAATCTGAGTTGTACTTCAATATCAAAATCCCATCTTTCTATTTATAAAACTACCAAGGTATTTAAATTGATTTACATTCTTAAGTTCATAACCATCCAAACCAAAAGTTGCTGAGGAATTTTCTTCCATCAATGGCAGATAAGTATTTGAGTTTTTAAAACATTAATTATTAAAACAAAAGTACATTTGGAAAATCATTTTTTGAACTAGCAGAAATAGCACAATCATTAGCATACTGCAAATGCAGAAAGCAAAATGATCAAGGGTTTTTTTTTTACATTTAATATATTCAAATTAAAAGTTCCACTATAAAATCTATATCGTATCAGGATCCTTGTTTAATATAGCTGCCTATAAACAATTCCAAAGACTACTGTCGTAAAAATGAAATAATGTTGGAGCAAGTAGACAGAATTTCCATTTGTAATAAAAACACTTCATCTCATTCCTTCATATAAAAGCTGCACGATATTAATAAGTTTAATCACTAAAACATTACATGATCACCATTTCCTATACTTGCACAAGCTGTTAAAACAATAGCAAACTCTATACAGTACTGCCGCCCAATGCAAGCTATAATAATTAATGAATTCTAGAAGGTTTGTGCATAAAATTCTTAACTAGTATTTATTATTATGACTTGTGTTGGGTGGCACGATTGTATGGAGAATTTGCTACTATATGAATACATTTTGATGGACAACTAACTAATTTTAAACAACAAAGTAGATCCTATTAACTGAATCAAATGCCTTGACCAAGTCAATAAAAACAATATATATATATATATATTCCTGATATTTGCTTAGCAATAAAAACCATATCTATAATGCATCTTGATTACTTACACTGAGTCCCTGGTAACTATTCCTCTATAACTAGAAGCAATCTATTTAATAAAATTCCTGAAAATATTATTTGCTGTAATAGATAATAATGATATTCCATGATAATTACTGCAATCTCATCTATTCCCTTTATTTTTAAAAATTGGAAAAGTATAAGCATTCTTAAGATTAAGTGGCAGTATTTTTGAAGCTAACATATTACCACCATATTTTAAAACTCTGGTTATTTCATCAAGCCCTGCAGCCTTTCTATTTTTAGGATTACAAAAAGCTGCTTTGACTAAGGAGAATATCTTTGTCAAAATCTAAATTAGATTAAATGAATACATTGTTAAAAGTTGTCGTCTCAATTATTATATCATTTTCCAAAAGATTATCAAAATATTCCCACTCATTTAAAATATTATTGTCATCATATAACAGTGTGCCAATGTTGAATTTAGTAGGATTTTGATATCTTTTATCATGCCATATATTGTTTAGTGCATCAAAAAAAAACTAGAATGACCATGATCAGTAATTGTTTGTATCTTTTCAATTTTAATCCATCAACATATTAAAGCATTCTTGTTAGTCATTGAACTTCTTCCTTCAGATCTTTATATATAGCAATGGTCAGACTAAACATGTTTCAATTATTTACATTTAACTCAATTTATACAGGTACCACTTGACTTTAAACATCAGGAAAATAGACTGGCATTAATATACTGTATATTTAAACAGTATTTTCTTTAATAGGATGATAATGACAATTACACAGCCACTAATTGCAATACGTGTGATCTTGAAGAACATAATTTACTCTCGATAAATGATCATGGTATAATTATGCAGATGAGATATTATATATTAAAAGGTTCACACTTTATAACAATAATTTAATTGCAAAATATAATTGTCAGTCAAAGTATAATTTTCTCTTTTTTTTAATAAAACCATTTCTACAATCTTTTATATAATTGTTTTAGTTCATATGCATGGAGGAAAACAAGAATTATTTATAGTGTCCAAAGTTTCTTTAATTAATTTTAAACATTAATCTTCATTACATTTATAATATGAATACAATTTTATAATCGATTATGTTTTCTATACAGCCAACCCCTGATCTCTAATATACTCAAAATAAAATTCTACATATGACCAATCTCACAAATATAAGATATTTAATTTTTTAACTCAAAGGTTTTCTAACCTAAACACATTCCTCTAATATGGGATAATTATAATTGCTACTTTTTTAACAAAAACTTTAGAGAATGACCACTTCAGATTCAAATTCCAATTAAATTATGACTTCTATAGAGATGATTTGTTTTAAGATTGATTCCTAATTCAATAAGAGTAGCTATATCAATATTAAATCTTGATCACTCTTTGGGTTCCAATGGGTCCTCCAATCTGATCTTGAAGAATTATCTCTCTAGAAAAATTCACATAGTTCATGTGTCTATATTTGGAAAAAAGATTAGCTACTGTTTACCTATATATCTCTATGTTTTATATATACAAACATCTTAAATATTTAAAATTTTAAATATCATGTGAATATTTCTTAAGTGATTCTAAAGAGTGAAATTCAAATGTATTTAAAAAAAACAATAGTACTTGCATAATGGTTTATGTATTGTTATACAAATTTATGTATGTAATTATTAAGTTCAGATCAGATGGATTTTTTCCTCCAAAAATCATAAATATAGGAACTATATGGTATTTCTGTCATTAGTCTTTCAACAGGGTGAAACACTATGCCATTATGCAACAATTGTTTGATAATATCTCAATAAATTTGATTGGTTATATTAATTGGATTCAGTTCAGTTTATATCATTTATTTAATTTTAAAAAAAAATTCTTGAATGCCTGATAAGTTGTTACAAGATGAGTTAAATAGAAAAAAAAAAGTTAGTTGAATGAAATTAATATGTATTAAGTCTGGCACTTAAACACCAAAGTAGCAAGTTGAGCACAATTCAACTGGTCATTTTTCTTTATTCACTTGAGAACTAATTCAGAAATCTTTAGTTCTGAATCCACTAGTAGCTGGACGTTTAGAGAAATTCACCTTGAAATAGGACTAGTATTGGGCATTTTATGTACAATATAGAAAAAGAAATAAATAATAAGTTTAAATGATGAGATGTGAACAATATTAATTTAAAGCATTGATAACTTATTGTAAAGAGAAGAAGGTAATATACTTTACAAAAAGTTTTTGCACTTGATAACTTTTGCAATATATTAATTAGCTACAGATAGTTGTGATGTAAATGTAGATATATTTTATCTTGATAACTGAATAATTTATTTTCAAAACTGAAATAGGTAATCAATTAGCATCAAATAGTTGTGACATAAATGTAGATATATTTTATTTTGATAAGTGAATAATTTATTTTCAAAGCTGAAATAGGTAATCAGGTTTCTTAGTTTTGAATTTGACTGAAGAAAGACGTTTAATCAACTATAGGTTATATTGATAAATTGAGTTATTCATATTTCTCTTGAAGATAACAGATGTTTAAATCATAGTGATATCATTCTTCTGTTTTTGGGAGAGAAATTATTAATAAATGGACTGTTTTTTAATTAAAAAAATCTTGGCAAGTGAAGATTAGTTCTTTCAATCTGTATTTAAAATTTAAATTTATAAAATGTCATTACTTTAGGAAATTGAGGTAATCAATATAGATTATATTTATTAATTGAGTTATTCATGTTGCTTTTGAAAGTAATAATAATTGTTTAAATCATTTATATCATTTCCCTGCTTTAGTGAGTTGACTTTTTTGAAAAAAAAAATTGGCCTCTTAACTTTGTCTTTATTTAAAATTCAAGTTTACAACATATCATTGCTTTAAGATGAGTCTTTCTTTATTTAGTGAGGTTGTTTATTTTTTCCTTTTTCATAGTGAAGACAGATCATTTTAATTATTAATGACTTGATAATGTGATGGAAGTGTAATTCTACTTTGTCTGGCATATATAATTCAAACCTATTGAGATGAGATGACAGTGAATAAGCTTTTTCTTATCAAAGATGTAGTTTATGAGACTGATTTATGATTACATATCAGATTTACTCTACGCTGCTTCCAAATGGGTTATGGCTGACACAATTCATATATTTTTGTGATGAAAATTGTAGATGGTGGAAGACATTGCTTGACTTACCTAAAAATTATGATAGGATTTATCAAGCTATTTTTTAGCATTTATCAGCTTCAGTCTTGGGATTTAATTGATAAATTTCAAGAATATGCAGCTAACTTATGACACAAACTTTCTATTAATCTTGACATTCATACTTCTCAACAGCTTCTAAAATATCTCTCAACAAATCAGAGATCACCCTAGCAAAAGAATAATATTTAAATAATATATCAAATGCGCTTTAAATTGCAAGAATATTATTAAAGTATAGCCTTAACTATCATATATTGTTCTACAAATTTTAAGTAAAGATAGAATCTAAAACACTAATTACCAAAATATCATCACACACTTTATAAAATTGCTGCCTTAATTCACTGCATCTCTCATTAGAATTTTAAAGAAATATAAACAATGATTGTTATAAGTACTTTATATTTACATTAATATATTGTATATTTCTGGTAATAAAATAATATCAATATTGTAATCCTTAACATCACATGGTCACCATTTCTTAAGATTGCTCTTAACTGATATTAAAACAGGCAAAACTCTCCATACAGTAGTGCCACTTAGTGCAAGCCAAAGTAATCAATGGATAACAGAAGGCTTGTGAATAAAATCTCTATCTAGTGCCTACTCATCCAATATCCCCAGACTAATTTCTAGCTTGTGGCTTTGCTTAGTTTGAAAATATTATTGTGCTTTCAATTTTATTTTCATAGTTTTGTAGTTAAGTAGAGATAAATGGTGGCTGCTGGAGGGTTGTATTATATCCTAAGATCTAGGTGCAGTCCTGTCAGATCCAAGGCTCATCACTGATGAAAGCCACAAACTAGAAACTAGTCTGGGGATATTGGATGAGTAGGCACTAGATTGGGATTTTATGCACAAGTCTTCTGGCATCCATTGATTAGCCTGGCTTGCACTGAGTGGCACTACTGTATGGAGAGTTTTGTCTGTTTTAATATTGTAATCCTTGTTAATATAAGCATATGCATGAAAAATAATACTAGTTGAAATGTTGTGTAATTACTAGCCTGTGTTTTCTATTTGTGTATTATTACTAACAACTTGTTTGTATTTGAAAGGTTTAAATAAAGTTTAAAATTTCTATACATTCAACATTTAATAATAAATGATGGAAATTGTCCAATATATTATCACATATCAACATGTATCTCAAAAAGTAGCTGCTTTAAGAAATTATTGTTATAAAAATTAGAGATTAAATAGTTATAAGATAGCTTTGTTTCAAAAAAGTCAATTTTATAAAAGATTATTTGTAATAGAGAAATAAATAATAAGTACAGCCAAAGAAAGGTTAAAATAAATTATTTTATTAAATTTTCTGAGTTAACTTTCAGCATAGAGTGTCTGTTTCAAAGCATAATTGTTAGATAATTAGCAGAGTGTGATAATAATTCTGATTATTAAAAAGTAAAACTTAGCAATGTTCAAAAGATTTGCATAATTGCATGTATAATAGGTAGTTGCAAAGCATTGCTTATGTTGTGAGATTATATAACTATTGTGTTTTAAGGTTTGTGATGATGGTGTTCTAGTTGTATTTTTATATTGGACTATTTCTATCATCTAATAGATGTATTGAATGTCTTTAGAAAAATTTAACTCTCTTTAAATATTCCAAATACATTCAACTGTTAGTAATAGCACATCAAACAGATTAGTATATTCACAACATTTTGAGAGGTGTTAGTCTCCCCTCCTTTTCAGGTGTTTCTGGCCTGACCAGTGATAATCCAGGTTCAAATCCCATACTAGTACTGTCACTGGTCAGACTAGCAACACCTGAAAAAGAGGGGACACTAATACCTCTCAAAACATTGTGCATATACTAACTTGTTTGATGTGTGATTACTAACAGTTGAATGTATTTGGAATATTTAAATAGGGTTAAAATTTTCTAAAGACATTCAACACATATATTAGATGATGGAATTTAGTCCAATATAAAAATACAAATATAACCATTGTCTATCGAGGGAAATACTGTTGGCTCATATATTGCTTGTGTGGAATTAATTATATGCCAAGACTCTTTTATTTTGTGTTTTCTGTGGTTATTATTGTGGCAAACAATCTTAGTAGATGCAGGTTTAAAAGAATGGTTGCCAACTCTCTCATGCTTCAAAAACACTGAACTATATGATGAATTAGTTTGTGCTCTATTATATAAATAGGCATGTTGGAAAACTTGTAATTTCAGGCTGCTGTGTGGGTCCCCATAGTATTTGCTATTGCAAATGAGCAGTCTAAGGCATATACTAATTGTGCCTTGTCACCACTGTAAACTTTATCCTTTAAATTAAAGTGTTGAGAGGTGAGGGCATCTGAATATTGAAGCCTTTAGAAAGAATGAACCTTAATTCCAAGTGAATGTTGATAATAAATGACATATTGACCCAGGTTTTTAGGTATGTCTATTATAGAATGCCCTAAATTGGTTGTTGAGCATGGGAGCAGAATAGCCTGCCTGAATTAGCTCCCTCTTGTAAGCTTCTAAGTAATCCTTACCATTTGCTACAAATTTGCATAGTTTAAAGTTTCTAAATAAGAAATCTTTGAAGCCAGCTATTTTATATTGAAATGGGAGTTTTGATTGTGGATGTAAGTAGCCTCTAACACTGGTGGGCTTGAACCATCATTGAATAGTCAATGCAGTGAGATTGGTTAATTTCAAGTCAAGATATTTAATGCACTGTTGGTAATCTTTGACATTGTGTGTCCATTTGATTTCAGGGTACTATTTGTAATTCACAAACATTTTAAAAAGCAAACGGGGTGGGGAACACAGACAAAAATGTCATCTACATATTTGATGTAGATGTTGTCTGAGAAATTAACAGGAATTGGATGGCATGCTTTTGAATACATGCCAAGGCCAAACTGCATATGACTCTGGTGACTAATAGTCCCATAGGCCATTTCATGGTTATGGGAAAATATTTTATCCCTAATATAGTGTGGTCATCATTAGTCCACTATAATACATCTCTAATGAAATGGACTCCTTTGTCATTAATTGTGCTCAGCTTTAGCATTTCCTAAATAATGTTGATGGACCAGACTGATGATGGAATCATAAAGTTCAGTGACATCATACAAAGCCATTGTATAGTTATTATGGATGTTGTTAGGGGCCCAAAACAATTCAAATTAAATTGTCTGTCATTAGCTTTGTGGCAGCATTGTAATATGAACCACCAAAGTGGATTAGGAGTCTGAATGGGTCATTCTGCTTGTGGAGTTTTATATAAGCAAATATGCAAAGCATAATGGTGGAGGAGGGTTAAATATGCAGATAGTCGAGGTGTGTAAATGCTACTATCATCTTTCCTTATAGTCTGTTGCATGCTTAAATTTCAAGAAGTGTATTTGATGCTGAATTTTCTCTAGGTAAACATAGTTTTGTATTAACACTAAATGTTTGGATAATTGTAACAAGGTGAAGGATAAAGAAAAATATTTTATTTCTTTACCTTTTAAATTGTTTTCTTATAGAATTATAAGTTAAAATATTTGTTTGGAAATAATAAAATTTCTTGGAAAAGGAGTATTACCTTGAATAATTTATTAAATAATACTAAGGAAATTTTTGATGGAAGACTTTCTGGAGTCGTCATCATCAACCATTATCAATACCCTGCAGGATGAAGGTCTCTCCAAATTCAATCCATCTCAAATTCTCTACATCATTCCTGCACACTTTCTTATTTCATCCATCCATCTCATGTGTGGTCTCTTTCTGGGTCTTTTGCAATCTCTTGCAATCCAGTTTAAGATTTCAATTGTCCATCTATTATCCTCTCTTCTAGCAATATGTCCATCCCAATTCCCATCTTTTAATTTTTTCAATAAGGTCAGTAACACCTGTTTGTTCTCTTACTCATATATTGCATTTTCGATCTCTTCTTGTTACTCCCAACATGCATCTCTCCATATTTCTTTCAGTGGTCTGAAGTCTGTATTGCTCTTCTGTTAAGTGTCCAAGTTTCAGATTCATAAGTAAGAACTGGTAAAATACATTTATTAAAAACCTTCCTTTTCAAATACATAGGCATATTTCCTTTTAGTATCAAATTATTTCTACCAAAATTACTCCAACCACATTTAATTCTATGATTAATTTCATTCATTATATTTCCATCTGTATTAATAATATGACCAAGGTATTTGTAGCTGTTAACTTTTTTTAACTCATAATAATAAAACTTTATTTTCATATTTAGAGAAAATCCATTAAACATTGCTTTAGTCTTTTTAACATTTATCTTTAGTCCTACTGTCATCTGATAACTCCTGCAACATTTCCTACTGCTCTAAAGCATTATTTGCAAAACAAAAAAACAACTACATCATCTGCAAAATCTAAATGATTTAAATAATCTCCATTTACTTTTACTCCTTTAGCTTCCCATTTTAATCCACAAAATACTTTTTGAAGCACTGCTGTAAAAATTTTTAAAAGTATGGAGTCACCCTGAACCCTGCTCAATGTTGACTTTCTTAGTATCATTATGTAATCTAATTGTTATCGTCGTTGCATTTTTATAAATATTCTTCAAAATATGACAGTATCGTGGATCTATACCTTGATGATCTAATGCTTTAATCACTGAAGAAATGTTTATAGAATCAAATGCCTTTTCATAATCTACAAATCCAAAGCATAATGGCAACTCATATTCATTTGTTCTTTTTATAACTTCTCTCAATATGTGGATATGACCTATTGCACTAAACCACTTTTAAATCCAGCTTGTTCTTTTGTTTGGTGGAAATCCAATGTTCCCTGTGGATGAGTTGTAATTATCTTGGTAAAAATTTTGTGTAAAACTGATAAAAGGCTGATAGGTATGTATTTTTTAATATCTTCTTTATCACCTTTTTTAAATATTAATATTAATACTGCATTCTTCCAATCATCTGGTACATCTTTATCATTTAGACATTTGGTATATAAAATTGCTAAAAAAATTAAATTTCTTTACTTGCTTCTTTTAATATATCAATTATGATTCCATATTACCTGGAGTCTTTCCTTTCTTCATAAATTTAATTGCATGTCTCACTTCTTCATTTAAAATTCTGGGCAATTCGGAAGATTTAATAGATATAGGAGGTACTTGTTCTTTATTACTATATAATTCTTGATAGAAGTCTTTTACCCATTTCATGAATCATCTCTCTTTTTAGTAATAATTCCATCTTTTTTCTTATTCCAGATATACATTTCCTACCAATATCAAAATATTGTTTACACTCTTGACACTTTTATTCTCTTCTACAGCTTTCCTTGCTAGTTCACAGTTATATTTTCTTATATCAATTTCAACTCTTTTCCACACCGTTTTACAAAATTCGAGATATTCATTCCTTTTTAATGCATCATTTTTGTATATCTTCATATTCCTTCTTTTCTACATAAATTCTCTAGTCTCAGAAATTTTATTGGGCAATTGCTGCTTTGGTTGTAGTCTTATGGACAAAGACGCCACTCGATGGCACCGTTTACATGCTAAAACACATAAAAATACCGTTTCCACGGCCGACACGTTCAACACGCATTTTCTATAGTACAACTTTTTTGTTGTGCTACAGATTTCAGGCCATTATGTCGTGTTGCAGTACAGCATGTTTGTCGCATCACAGCAAATAAATTTGGCGAATTCGCACAGTTTATACAATTGTTATGGGTTGGTGAGAGGGTGTGTGTATTTGAAGTGAATGGAAATGTGGTTTGATTGAATTTTTTTTTTTTTAAAGTATTGAAATGTTCAGATTTTCTTAAGTAATAATTATCTGACTCTTTACACAATACTGTATTGAAGTTTTAAATGGAAAAATGTTGACAAGATATATGTATAAAGTGAGTTGGAATTAGGTAATGCATCAAGTAATGTACTGTTCGTAACATTCCACGAGACAAACAATATTCTATTGTCTGTTTATTTTTGAAATAAAAAATAGTGGTAACACAAAAATATCCAGTAAGAAAAGTACAATTCTACCCTCTTTTTTTAAATTTCATAAAAAGCATATATTATAAACATGGTTAATAAGTAAAGAAGACATTTTATATATATATTTGTTGTTGTTTAAAAAACTTTTACTTTCTTTCTTTTCTCCAACTACTGATTTTTAAACCAAATAATTTTTTTAAAAAAAAACACAAATGAAATTATACTTTGTTGAATATATTTTACATTTATTGTTATCATTTATTTTATATATGTTAATAAAAAAAAATATTTACAAAAATACGATTTTGATATTTTTTATTTTAGCATTACAACTAACAGAACCCTAACCCTAAAACTAACCCTAAACCTAACCCTAACAAACTTTACTTTTTGTTGTCATTCTATTTGAATTAAAAAATAGCAGTAAGACGATACTAATATCTGTTTCTCTGTAAAAATTAAAATGTAAAACGAAGACTAAGAAAGTAAAAAATAGTGGTAACACAATAATATCTGTTCCTCTGTAAAAATTTAAATTTAAAAGGAAGACTAAGAAATTTTACTTTTTATTCCGATTATAAGTTTTTAAACAACAAAAAAAGGCGTAACCCCACTAAAAAAATATCCGATAGAAAATTGTTTTTTCTAATAAAGCAAAATAAAAAACACGAATTAAATTGTAATTTGTTGACTTTATTTTACATTTATTGTTATCATTTAATTTGTATATGCCAGGCAATGTTCATATTTTATAGTTTTAGCATGATAACGGCGCCATCGAGCGGCGTCTTTGTTCATAATACTAGCACCGCTGCTTTTTTTTTTATCAAATCTGAATCATATTCAAAATCTGCTAATACTTGAAACCAATTTGTAAGTTCTAATTTAAATTCATTAGCATGCTTTTAAAGATTAGGATTATCAACTGTAAATATTTGTTTTTCCTAATAATTTTTGTCTCTCTAGTTTTGCATTAACACATATCTTACATCTTACTAATTGATAATCACTTCCTGGAGTAGTGTATATTATTCTTTGTTTTTTGTAAGAAGTATATATTGGTCAGAATAGTGTGAACTTAAATGAAAGAATAAAAATACATAAAAGTAAGGTTAGAAATAAATATCTTAGTTTTGCTTTACATATCCATGAAAGAAATACATGCCACATTATTAGGTTTGATATGGCCAATAAAGAAAAATATTAATAATATTTATGTTTTAGTAATAAGTAATACATCTATTTGTGTGACCATCCAGAAAATAAAAGAAAAATAGTACTTATATAATTAATTATTACATAAATCCTCTCTGATTAAAAATGATCGATCAGAATGTCTATACACAAAAGATAATTTTGAGGTTAATGTATAACGTTAATTTTGTTTTTAAAAAAAAGAAAGAGAAAAACTGTATAAATACCATAAATTGTTTCATCAAACATAATTTTACATTTATATTTTGTAAAGTATGCAGTTTATTCTGCTGTGAAGAGTATATTATTATAAAACTCATAGTGCATATTAAATTGAAAACAGAAGGATTATCTGTTGACTTTGTAAGCAATTTTGAAAAAAATTATTTAAGAATAACAAAGTATGGGGGTTAAATTCCCAGAAGAAAGAAAATGTGTGACTCAGTGCATGCTTGGGAGGCAGGAAGAGGTATAAAAAATGACTCTGGTAGCATTATTATTAGTTATTGTTTTACAAGGAAAAATTAATGAAATATTTTACCACATGGAAATCACATCCGTAAAGATGCAGGTGCTGTGCTATCTTTTGATCCTGCTGCTGTAATGATGCCTTGATGTTTGTCACCATGCCTATATCACACTGAAGATCTCAGCTATATTAATAAAAAAACATTTCATGGTAGATCTCATGGAAAAGATATTAAGAACCTTAAAATCCACAACTATGGTAAATGACACAAGTAACATTCACAGTAAGAAGTGTATGGACTTTTTCTTTATCTAATTCTTAGTCAAATAAGATAAGCTCTATGAAGCAACTAGAATTGAATAACCTTTTCTAGTTATTAATATTTATATGTAAACTGTATAAACTTTATTTGTTAACATATGTAATCTATATAAACTCAATCTTAAAATTATATTTATTAACAATTGGTGTCGCAAGTATATGATAGTAAGATTTCAAGAGTAGAGTGTATAAATTAATAGTTTGTATTTTTGTAATTTATTTTATTCATTGATTAAATGTTATTTCAGAAATTAGAACTCTGCAATCTCCATAATTTTCATTAACACAATGAATGAATACTAATACTTTCAATCACTTTATAATCTAATTAAAAGTAGGAAACATTTCATAAAGTAACAAGTTGTTGGTTAACTTCAAGACAGTGAGTTCAGTAAATTGATTCACTGGCACTGGCCCTAAGAAAATGTAAAAACTGCCTCAAGTTTTAGGACTAGGTGTTACTACTTCTCATAAAGTATATTATATTATCATTGGGATTTTTGGATGGTCAGTAAATATAATCGTGTCTTTAAATCTAAGGCATTCATTATTTGTTTGAAGATACGATTTAATCACAATAATATTGAGAACCATATATATATATTCACCTTAGAAGTTAACAAGAAAATTATCAAAGGGAATCGCTCAATATATATATATGTATTAAAACCCTTAATGATATGGGTATAGAGAAAATATTTTAAAAGTATATATCTGGTACAATGGTAGCTTAAAGTGAGGCTATAAAAAAAGCCCATAAACCTCGGAGATAAAAAAATATGTGATAGAAGTCAATATGACTGAAAGAAAAAAAATTGTTTATAAAAAAAAAAAAAAAAGATATATATATTTTTTAATAATTTTTTCTTCAATAGATTTTCCTTCAAAACTCTCCACATGGATAGTTAAAAGTAAAAAAAAAAAAAACAGGTAGAGGTAAATATGGGCACATAAATGACACAAATAATCAAAGAACAAATGAGGCAGTAGGGAGAAGGGGGATTAGAGAATGTAATATTAATTAGTAAGTAGTAATTCTTCAAAATAAAATGATGCATTATAAAAGAGAAATAAAACATAATATTAATTAGTAAGTAGTAGTTCTTTGAAATAAAAAGAACACATTAGTAAATAGAATTAGAAATAGAACATAATATTAATTAGTAAATAGTAATTCTTTGAAATAACAACACATAAATAGAGTTAGAAATAGAATGTAATATTAATTACTATGTATTGAGTCTTAGAAATGAAACAACACATTATTAAATAGAGTTAGAAATAGAACATAATATTAATTATGAATTTTTAAATCTTGGAAATCAAATGATGCATTAGTTAATAAGAATTTAAAAAAAATATATAATTGCATATATGAAGTGAAGAAATAATAAAATAATTAAAGACATTATATCGGAAATCAGCAAAATGGGAACAAAGAATACTGCTCCATTAGACACTGAAACAATTAAGGAAATCTTGAGGGAACTTAAGGATGAAATGCTAGGAGATGGAAAGAAATAGTCAAGAAAAATACAAAAATTATTAGAGAAATAAAGAAGTCAAGAGGATTTTGAAGAGAAAAGAAGTGGCCCAAAGAGTAGATAAAGGGGTAGACATACTTAATGGCAAAGTTGAGAAAATGGAGATAGAAATTAGTGACAATAAACAAGAAAATGAAAAATATTTTCAGTATGGAGAAACAAATATAAGAGAGCATGGAAATTTAGTGTGCCTTAAAATAATCATATGATTATTAAAATGCAAGAACTTAGTAATTTAGCACAATAAGTAAAACATTTGTAAGTAAAAGATCAGAATGAGAGCAGAGACATGAAAATAAATACTGACCCAGCATGGTGAATCAATTTTTGAAGATAGAAAAATTTTTATGGGACACAATGGAGAATCACTTGAAGAGCACCTGTGTAGTTTGGAGAGATATTTTGGAATCAATGCCATGGATGAGGAGATTAAGCTGGTGGTAGCTATCAGCCACCTGCAAGGGTTTCACAAGCATGGTGGGAGTCTACTTGAGAAACCCACTAGCTTTGCACAGAATAAATAAGCATTAAAGAAATACTACTGGAATGAAGACCATCAAGAAGGTATAAAAAATCAGATCTCACAAGGGAAATGTCCAGATAAACCTTATGTGCTATGCTTTAGAAGGCAGGTAGCCAAACTTTGGACACTAATGGCATGCCTATTATCAGAAAATCAGATCGTGAGAAGTGTAAGGTGTAATTTTCCAAGTCCTATAGGACATTTGTTGGTAGACACAGGCTGAAAGACCACCAAACATATGGCAGAGTTAGTGCTTTTGACAATAAACCATCTGGTAATAAGAAGGGTATAGCTAAACCTCTCAACAAGTTCCTTTCTAGTAGGAATGATCAGATAAATGCCTGAGGATTACATAAAAGAAAAAAGTCATCTATACCTTATATAAAAAAATGGTGAAAATCCACAGGTAGCAGAGAAGGAATGCTGGTGATCTGCAATACAGGAAGTGGATTAATGAGTGATAAGAATCTATGGAGATCATCATTTTCATATGGGCATTATAAAAAATCAGATCATTACAGTTATAAGATGTAACTTTCCAAGTCCTGTGAAATGTTAGTAGATATGGTGTACAACCATTGAAGAGTTGACAGTTTACTCAGTGCTTTTCACAATAAACTGATTGATAATGAGGAGGGTATATCTAAATCCTCAATAAGTTCCCTTCTAGGAGGAATGATCATCAGATAAATGTCTGAGGATTAAATAAAAATGGTAATCTATACCCTGGTATAAGAAAAATGGAGAAAATCCACAGGTAACAGAGAGAATGCTGAAGATTCACAATACAGGAAGTGAATTAAATTCAATCAGTGACGAGAATCTATAGAGATTGTCCTTCCCATGTGGGAATCAAACCAAAATCAAGCTAAGGCCAAGATGTTAAAGACCACCAGGGTCCTGAGGATGGAACTGAAGAATAACATATAAAGAAAGGTCACCATTAAAAAGATAAATAACTTAATTTGTAAATGGGATGAAAACAATTAAATTCTCTTTGCAGAGTTGCCCCAAGATTCTGATACAATTAAACCACAAATAAGTATGTGCTTTGTTTGACTCAGGCAGCCAAACATTAGTGATATTTGAAACCATATATAAACATATTGCCAACAAGAAACCTAATATGCAAGCCCTCCCTTTGAAATTGATCCATGACCCAGTATAGCAGAAAATCCAAATTTGGCAACAATCAAGTCTGGGTGCAGATAGCAGTGGAGAAAAATAAATATTGAATGTGTTGCTGATCCTAAAGAGATCAGTATAGTTATTTTAGGTTCCAATTTCATGCATAAAACTGGGTATAAAATCAAACTACAAAAATGTCAAATTATTTGTGAGGGGGAGTTGTACTTTTCTGGCTGAAAGATTTGGCTCTATATCTGTTGAGATATGTTGCATACACAATGAGGCCGAGTGGCAGGATGACTGCCAAGCTTCAGAAATCAATGCATTGAAAAAGAAAATCGCAAAATAAATTTGAAGACTTTTTTTATCAATACTGGGCTAATTTTTCCAGTATACTTTGAGTTATCAAAAAATGAACATTGTAATAAGACAATAGATAACCAACCATACCAGGCATGATTATTACTTATTTTTAAAGGATGTGAGGAGGGATATCTAGGTGTTCATCAACCTTTGACAATTCTTTCATGATAGATTGAAAAAAGGATGGTTTCTTTAAATTCCACTTTGACACTAGGCAGTTGAATCAAATTACATTGCCAGATCAAAATATACCTCCACCTATTAAGGGAATTTTTTTTACCACCTTTGATTTGACAGCCAGTTATTTTCAGATAAAAATTACACCCTGAAGACTGACAGTACATGGTTTTCAGGCTCAACAGAATTTCATTCCAATTTGACTGGATCCTGTTTGGGTTAAAAAATAGGGAGTGAGACTTTTGAAATGTTTGGTTCAAGTACTATCACCCGAAACAGAAGACTTTGGTCATCAGTGAGACACATGGTGAAATATATCCATCAGTGCAATTGTTTTTTTAAGAATATGATACTAAAGATATCAGAATAAATCTGCAGAAAAACTATGTAGCTGCAGAAGTAAGTTTCCTAAAACATCTGATGAGTAGCAGAAACCTTAAACAACATCAGGATAAAGTTCAATCCATTAAGAATTTCCATACACTTAATATAGAGAGGCAGGTTTATAAGTTTTAGGGTTGTGCAACTTCTATAAGTTTTATAAAAAATTTGTTATGGATATGGAGCCCCTTCTGTAGTTGATATAAAATGATGTATTGAAGCAGTCAATCTGTGATGCAGATTGAGATTCATAGTTTATCCCAACAACCAACCAACAAGATTCGAATCCACTCCACATGGTTAAATGATGTATATAAGTTTATATATACATATGAGTTGTATGTACACACTGAAGAATGTAATACATTTAATACTAATGTATTTGAAAATTAATTGTATGTATGAGTGATATATATATATACATGAAAAGGGGGGTGGGTGTTTTTATTATATTATATAAATATTATAAGCTTGTATATATTATTTATTTCAATATATATATATTGTAACCTTCTCCCTGATCTAACTGGTCATCAACGAATCATGCTGCATGTTTTAGCGACTAAATTCTCCTATGCAACCTATGATACTCTCATTATAAAGACTATAAGCATAAAGAAACAAAAATGTAAAAACAACGAAATGATTTCTGTATTGAATAAAACTAGCATGAAACTATAGATCTAAAGAAAATCAGAAGGTGACTAATAAAGATAATAACTTCTGATCAAACCAGCCTTAAAATCCACACAAACAAAATGTGATGAGTTAAATTTGATGTTCAGCAAACTAATAAATAACTAATAATTATATCTCTGGAATGATTATGAAAATTAAACTTATAAATGAAATGATAAGTAAATTATGATGTAGATGACTAAATGGATGATGGAAAGAAGTAATAATTAAATGGTGGAATGAAATGAGTCTAAGAATGAAGAGAAAAGACTGAAGATGTATGAGAATAATGAATGATTAAGATGATGATAGAATGAGTTAATGAATAGTTAAGATGATAAAAGAATAAAAGTTAATGTATGATTAATCAATTATGATAATGAATTAATGTCAAATGAGAATGAATAAATAAAAGAACAAATCAAGATGAAATTGAAGAACAATGTTCATGATGGAGATTGAAATCTTAAACTATAAACTAATATTGTATTAAATGGTAAAAAGATAAGCTAAATAAAAATAGGGATTTCAAGCTTGACACAAACAGAATATTTATCATGACATCAAAACAAACTATACTTTTTACAACAAAAGAAGTAATTTCTACCTTAAAGTTTGGTTGACTTTCATAAACAGTGAAGTCCAACTATAATAATTAACTAGATATAAAGTTTATTATAAATTTAAATTCTATCTTGAAACTTAACAACTAATTCTTCTCAGGGTTCAAATATTCAAAATGGTTATACAACATATATTTGGGTCTTTGAGAGGGATTTTACCACTACCCAAACATAATGCACAAAACAGCTCTCAATATAAACTCAAATTAAAAACTATATTTAGCAGTTACACATAAACTTTATGAGCTCAATAACTCTTATTACTTTAATATTTAAGAAGTAGGAATAACTTTTTAATCAATAAACACAATAACTTACCAAATTCCTTTTCTCAAATAATTATAAACCATGTGATCAAGATCAGTGAATGATAGCTCTGCGGATTTAACTAAATCAATTAAATCAATATTATATTTATCTTTTAATCTATTACTTAAAATAATCTGTACTATAAGTTATTAACATTTTGATTATTGTGTGATGATGCATTAGCTGTACTAACAAATTATAAGGCTTAACAAAATTATTATGATAAAGTATAATATAGTTAATAATACTATATTGGTCAATGATGATTTCAATTTATATAATCTTCTGATAGGTCGATAGCAATAACAATAATAGTGTATATATGTGGTAATTAGCAATAAGACTACAGGCAACTAAATAAATTTCTAAATACAACAAACTTTATTTACAATATTTACAAATTTTTAATTCACAGCCATGGCATGAAACAAAGCTAATATATTAAAAGAACTTATGGATGGGAAAATACCTGTTATCCCATTGACTATATACTCAGCAAATGATACAACCTGCTTATAAAATGATATTCAAAATATCATTTATTACTCTTTAGCCTATTTTAAAGAATAAGATAATGAAACTTATTTAAGCTGACTAGCACCTAACAGTATATTTAGAACTTTAGGATATACACCAAGTTTAAATTTAGAATTCAAAAAAATTTATAAAGTATTGCATTCTCCTAAAGCCCTTTCTTTTATCAGAATATGATAAGAGCAATTATCATATTCTGTGCAATTAATAACTTATTCAAATTTGAAATGAATAGGTTTGGTGCATTAAAGTAAGAATAAACATCAAAAGTCAAATACACACAGATCTCACTACAACATTACCTATGTCCACAACTTAATTATTGAATACTTCTGATCTTACCAATCTATTGTCAAATCATTATTTGATGAAGATGAATCCACACTGCCAATGTGCATCTCTTGCTTTTACATCTAAAAATTCTACCATTATTAAGAATCTTAGTTGATCTGTCTATAACTGACAATGATCCTACAATATAATAAAACACTATAACAATTAAGCTAATACTACAGATAAATCAGCATTCTTAAATTTAACATTATTTTATACTTGCTATATGATTTTTGAACTACTATACTTCACCATACACGGTGGAAAAAACTAACTCTATATCATCATGAGGGATTTAACACTAAAAAGGGAGGCCCTATAAAACAACATGACAGTTGTATAATAATATGGCTAATTCTACTACCTCTCTATGGGTATACATATGTGTGGGCTTTGCCTCATCACGAAAAAAAATAGAATTCAAACAATGGATATCCTTTCTTTAGGGTTATTTATGCTAACAAGCATTAATTACTACTTAGCCTCTACCAATCTTTCCTCTACATGACTCCATCAACCCATGCTCAATATTAATATTAATCTATTGGATGCCATTCTATTGGAACATCATATCAGCTAAAAACTGTCACTAATCATTCTCAATATTATAGCAAGGTAAAACAATACCAACAAGATCAGTGGAGATATAAATATTCCATATCACAATGCAGAACCATTAATGTATCAATAGACAAACCAAAATATAGATATCAAATGATCATTAATTATTTACAATGACAACTATACCTTTGTTAGAGAGAGCACAATGTATTTAAGCAATAAAGATCAAACCTGTATTTGTATTCAAAGTGGACAAGTTCATTTCTATACAAAATTACAAAATGAAAAAAGGTTTATATCAAATTTTTTATATAAGAAAATAATCTGGCCATTCTAGTATCTTTGACAAAATCTTTGTTTGTTTACCTTTAATAAAATACATTAAAATCTGTTTTAAAATATGAGAGAAGTAAAAATCTCTCTCTACTCTCTCTAAATAAATGATATATATAATCTCATATTTTCCCCCTAACTAAACAAAAATAAAATACATGTAATAAATGTATATATTTTACACATTTTCATCTTTAGCTCAATTTATATATTTTTTCATGGCACAATAAAACATATATGTTTGAAAAACAAAATTCCCCAAATAACACATTACGTAAGTAATATACATAACACCGCAGTAATAAAAAAAATAATAAACGTTTTCTTCCATTAAATTTTATACAATTCATCCAAGTTATTTCATCTTTGTGAGTTGACCTGATCATAACTGATATTCTGATGAGCAAACATTCCAGATAATGTGTATATATGTTTATTATCCTGTTGGATGTATAATAACGCAATATTCACCACTTATCCAAAGGCCAAAATTATTTGATGGTTTCTGTACTGATAATTAATAAGACAATTAAAATTCACACTTCCAATTGTAGCATATTTATCCACTTTTCTGAAGATAATTTCACTGAATAACTCTTTAGGTTATTGTAATCTTCAAAACAAACTTTTTAAAGATCTTTATTGATTTATTCTGTAAGCGTTTCAAATGAAGTATAACAAGAATCATTTATTTACATTTAAAATCCAGATAATTTTCCTTGAAAATTAGTCGAATTTTATTACACTTCACATATTTATTTATTTATTTTAATGATTTATTGATTATGTTCTTTCCTCCACAGTAAATGTAACAACTTTAAGTAATTAGGACATTTTTCAAACATTTTTTAAAAAAATCTTATTTATACATATTGAACGGAAAACTTTTATAAGCAAATAATTATTTTGTTCCATTTTCATTAGCAAAATGTTATATAATTAACAAAAATAAAAGGAATTTATCCAATTATTAATCTGATATCTTAAGCACTTTTAATGAATTTGTAGTCGTTTATTTCTGTCATTACACAAAATTGACGCTATGAAAAATCAGCAAATGAGAACTGAGAATAAAATCACGCAATTATTTTATTTATATTAAAAGTTAGATGATTCAAAAATGACTTTTAAATTTATTTATTATATATATCATACATAACACTTGTTTTCAAAATTATCTCAAATTATTATTTTTTTCTTGATATTTTACTTTACAAGCACAATCTTGTTCTGCTGGATAATAAGAATAGCGCGCGAAATACAAACATTATCAACTTTTTGGTTTACTTATAAATAATTTGTGCATCATTTTCAAAGAAGATTTTTCAAAAACATGAATAAAATAAAAGCAAAAGCTTACTTTTTTTTTTAATTTTCCTGGGTTTGAAGCAATACTTATTTAAATAAAGACTTATCCCATGGCTTTCATTTCCTTCTTGAGTATGAATCCTAGAAAGTATGCGGTCATGGAGATGGTGCTTAAAATGATAGCAAGGTTTTTAGATTTATTCCAGCATTTCTAGATGGCAAGATATTATAATTCCATTCAATTAGATTTCAAAATTTTCTGATTTTTAGTTTTTTTTCTCCTTATTTTAGATCAAAGTTGAGTTATGTGGTTGCTTAGTTCTTTTATTTTCTTAACCACCCCCCCTACAACTTGGTTAGATCATATATAGCTTGTTTTTACAATGAATTGTGGAAGTAATTAAACCAATAATCTTGGAGTGAATAATTAATATTACCCCCTCTGGCTTCATTTTTAATAACTACCCATAATGATTCAAGACAGCTTTAGATTTACTACATAACAAATATGTTTAAATAATTTATTGTAATGATTCATTTTACAAGACTTACAAATTTGATTTAATTATTTATTTATTTCAATTGCTATTCAACAATAATAAAATAGCAATATATTTATCTCCCAATTAATAACAATACTTTTAGATTGTTATTTTATCCCTGGTTTCCAACCTACACTGGGTTTAAACTCTCTTATCCACTCAAGCAATTTCCTAGTACATCCAAAACAGTCTTTATTGAAAGTCACTCATTAAGATTTTCATGCTAGATATATCATTATTATTTAAAATTTTGGATTATCTAATACAGGGACCTAAATAAAAGGTCACAATATATGTATATTGTATGTATATGACTCATTTCAAACCCACAGATATATTATTTAATTAAAAATTTTTTTTTACTTTTATATATATAGATTTATGTGTGTATTTATTATTATATAGTCTATATAAATAGTTAATGAATAAGCAGTTGTAGAGAGAGAAGGTAATAATATTTAATATTGATTTATTATATTTTCTTATTAAATAATATGTTAACTTATTTAACATTAATTTTTTTTTTGATAAAATAAAGCAGATCAGAAAGAAGGTGTAAAATAAGGTGATCAGATTAGTAGATTAGGAGATAAACAGAAATGTGCACATGCAAAAGAATGTGAAAGAATAAGAATGTCTGTATAAACACCAAAACCCTTTTACATCTATTTCTAGTGACTATAGATTGCCAGCTATATTGTTTGTGTTATCTGTGTCTAAGATTATTTTTTTAAAGGGGTGCTTTGATGTAATGAAACATGATTATTAATTTTCTTGGAGAATCGCAATAGAACATCAACTTGTGAGGCTTTAATTTTTGTCTTGAGATAAGAGATTTGCAGGTGGTCATTTTCTTTGATTAAAATTTGCAATAAAAATGAATGAAACAATATTTAGAGGGCAGTTCAATTTTTGTTTGGAGGAGAGTGATCTAACAATATGTAGTTTTAAAAGAAAGTCAATCATTAATATTACTAAGATCAGTTTTTTTAAATATTATTAAAGGAAGAGATGTAGCAGTCAGTTTTTTTTTATTAATAGACAGAAATGTAATGATTGGGTTCATGAAAACCAAAGGAAATGGACAGTTTTCATTTTTAATTTTAAAGAGTGAGAGCGATTGATTTTTTTTTCTCTCTTTAAAAAAATTGAGGAAGAGAAAAATGACTGTTGTTTTAAAGTTAGTATAGACGAAGATGTGTGTATATATAAGTAATTCCCAGCAATATTAAGAAGGAGAGGGAAAAGTAAAAAAATTGAATTTATTGGAAGAAGTTATTAACAGTTCTATGAAATGATATTAATATATTTTGCTGTGTATAATATAATGAATTTGCATTGCTAAAACCATTTTTTCTGCTTCCTGGAATAATACAGAATGGGTTAAATCACTGGTCTACTGTGGACCCATATACTGGTCCATAGTAACCAAAAGAATGGACAAATTTAAAAACAGCCACAAAAATGTATTCTCATTATCATCTTTGACAAGAGCCAAGAAGAAAGGAAAGATGAATAAAAGCCATATACATAGTCAAGTTTGATGAAGCTATGAACCAAATTATTTGTTAAAGTTTTCCTCAATCATCTAAAGTGTCTACAATGTTTTTTTTAAAATGGAAGAGACAAGCAAATCTATCAGTTCATACTTATCTAAAAGTATTTGTAATAACTCTTTTTGGGAAAATTAGAAGCAAACCAGTCAACGAATTCAGCATTATCAAAAGTATCAACAATAAATAATTTTAAAATTGAAAAAATAAGCAAGTCAATTAATTCATTTTTTATCTTGAAAGTATCTGCAAGAACTTTCTTTTTTTAAGTGGAGCAAAGACAAGCAGTCTGAAAATTCAAACTCAGGACATTTATAAGAAGTGAAAGTAATCGGGTAACTATGAACTTTCCTTAACAGATTTTTTATTATTGCTTATTAAAAGTAAACCTTAATTTATTGTTCAAGACATTTTTTTATTTGATACAGAAAAATTAAAGGCTTGTTTATCGATAGTTATTCTTAATATCACATAACATAACACAAACACAGTTTAAATCTCTAAAATTATATATTGTAATATTGAAATTTTTTTTTATTGTTCTTCATTTGTTATGATAATGAGCAACCTATAAATATATGCATTTATAATGGTTTTTTTATCTTATTGCATATTAAAATTGATATAATGTATTTTATTTTCTTTTGCTGAAGGTTGCAAGAATATTTTTTATATATGTAATTTATGTACTAATCTCTAATATAGGGGTATACATTTTAGACATATATGTTAACATTACCGAATGTGTGCATGTGTAACTGCTTATACAAACACGTCAAAAGAATAGGTTATATATAATTGGTTTGGATATGAGAAGTTATAAAGCAAGGCTTACATATGAATGGAAGTGAAATAAAACACAGTTTACATATGAAATTTATTTTTATGATATAATAAGTTAGGAAAGTCTTAAGTAAGCATTTCATGAAATATATTTTTTAATGTCATTTTAAGCCAGCTTATTTTAAAATATCCAAAATGACGAACTTGTATATAAAATTTTGTATTAGTTCTATATTGAATTAATGTAATAATAAGCCATTTATCTAATTAGTAAATTTGATTTTAAAGAAGGAAAGAAGAATAGTATTAATAAAATATAATTATATATCTTAATTGGTTTCCGAGTTCTTATTAAAAATATTGTTGTATTTTTCTTGCCTTAATTCTATTGTTTTAAATGATCATCATCATCATTGCTCGCAGATATTAAGAATCATCATTCATAAATATTGAGCAATCACTTGCAAATATTAAGCGCTCGCAAAATGTTAAGTAAACTAGAATGTTGATTTACTTTTAAGTATTTAAGGATTAAGCCTGATAATAACCAAATTTTAATAATTACAGGTATATAAAGAAAGCTAAAATTATGTTGTGTCCATGAGTTTTGATCATCCTCATCAAAGATGGATATATTATTGATTAAAACACTGTTTCAAATAATACTATACAAGAGTTATGATCGCCATCATCATTGATTAATAAAGTATAATCATTAAATCTAATGTTTAACATAATTAAAATATTTAGTAAATAAGGATTTATAGAAAGTTGAATATCATGCATAGAGATTCGTGATGATCAGTCATCATCACTAGTATTATTAAATCCTGGTTTTAACTATAAAAGTATTTTAGTAAATAACCATAAACTTCTAAATGCTAGTGAATGTAATATTTAAATCCCATTTTGACCAGGGATGATTTTAAAAAGTGCTCTTGAGTTTATAAAGATAAATTTATTGTTGTGAGTTTATTAATAAGCTATGGCTGGTATCATCATAACTATTATTATCATTATTATTATGATATTATTGTCATCATCATTATTATCATCATCATTATTACCTAATCTAGTTAAATGGTCATCAATATCAATAATGGTCTTCACGATGCTTGTTTAGAAGCCACTAATAAGATTATACTTGTCTGTTCATCAAATACGAAAAATGAGCTAGCAATGTCCATAAGAGTCTTGATCTATATAAATTTTGTGATATAGGGATCTTATGATTTTATTGACCTGAGTAAAATATAAGAGTGTCATTTTTTTCATTAGTCATCCAAGTCATGTGTAATAAAAATGTACCGAATGAGTTTGAACTCAGTACACAAAACAAATATTTATCTAGATTTAAAACAATCTAGTGGCGCTCGTGGGAAAACACATGTACTTAGCTAAACTGAATAAAGAGTGATTTAATCCCTTTCCAACTTAATATTAAGTTTATATGATAATTTTATACGTTATTATAAATAGCACCAGTGTGTGCATGTGACCATGAATGGTCGTACATACATGGAAAGAGGAATGAGAAGGATTCTTGGTTAAAAGAACTTAGTATTGGAGATAAGCGAAATGCACTCCAGGGATCTCACAGTGGGTAATTTTATTCAGTTGCTATATTTAATATTCTTTTATTTGATGACAATGGCCAGTATGTTTTATTGTTCAAATGACTTTCCAATATCTAAATATTCTAAATTTTTAATGATAATAATATTAATTTTCATTGTTGTTATTTTATATGGAGAAATGAGATAATTTATTTATTTCATTATTAGTGTAACAGAGTTAATGTTTAGGATAGTTGCAAATGGGCTATAATGTTATATTTAATTAATTAGAAATAGACACCCAGATAGAGCACGATATGCATATGTTCTTATTTATATGTTAGCATCATCCTTATTTAATTATAAATTGTATTTTAGCTAACACAGTGAATTCATTTATCATTTAAATTTTACTTGGTTACAAATGATGAACCGCTAGAGCATATCATATATCCTGTTTAGTGTTTAGTTATTGAATTATAGCAACTATCATTTTATCACTCATCAATATATAGATTGTAATCAGTTATAAAGTAACAGTTTTTTATCAACCTTTTTGTCAGTTCATCTTTATTTATTCATACTGTTACAAATAGCACAGATTATATAAGCATATTATAATAATTAATGATTTTCATCATTTCATCTATTTATTTTATATATATATATATTGTAACCGGCGACCACTTTTGGTCCTTTGATAACCCGGCACAAGAGATCGAGGGCTCCGAAATAAACCTGACATAGCGTAAAGTTTTATTTGTTTACTCATATCGATAGTTATTCGCTATCCGCATAAGGGGGCGCCAGATACGATTATTTAAGTGGATTTTAATTACTCGCATCACCTTACGTCATGTCAAAACGATTTCGAAGTCCGATCCCGCCCACTAGCTCAAACACCCAGCATAGACCAATAGATGACTCAAGGCCGTAATACAGCTATTTCGAGGACGACTCCTCCCGGAAAAGACGCACTGTCCGCTAATGAAAAAATCAGCTTACTTTTCTAATTATTCGATCACCGCATAAGATCATTTATTGGTTGTCACTAACCAATGCGGTGGTTCGTTCACGCCTGAATACTAGGCTTGAAGTTCATCCCTCCCGACATATCATATACAACATAATTATTTGACGTTTACTTCGATTGATTATGGACCCGCCACTCTTAAATCTATCTTAACTAAGGTTAAATAAGAAACATCGTGACTTACGGCACGATGTTGACATAATCAATAAAGGAAACAAATTAAATCTAAATTTAACTAAACATACTTTTAAAGATAAATTATTAAAGAATAAATAAACTACGATTTTAAGTGTATGAAAAGATTTGAGAAATGCTCGACTGGTTAAATATTGAACAATTTTATTAGATGTAAAAAAAAACATTATTAATTTGATTTATTGCACACGCGCACATACATTCACGCTCACAGAGAATCATAATTAAACATAGCACAATGTGAACATTGGAATAAAGTTTCTTTCTATTTGAGAAAATATATTATCTTTCCTTAGTTTCACTAAAGTTCAAAGTTCATGTTTACAAAGTTCTATGACCAAGATAAGTTATAATGACGAGGAAAGTTTTAAGATTTGTTTATTTATGTTGGTTAATTACGAGATTTCCTTACGAGTTTATAAAGTGAGTGAGTGATCATAATATAAAACATATTTACCTAGGATTTGTTTTGGTTTCCGCACCTGGAGTGGTTCGCTTGCTTTCAATGAGTATTGGGTGGTCTGGACGAATTTGGGCAACTCTCGGAACATGATTTATTTTTATTGGGAGCATTAACTTCACACGACGATGTTATTGTAGTTTCATAGCTTCGGAGATAATTAGTAGCGGAGCGCCGATCAGTCACTGAAGGGTTTATTAGCCCCTCATGACAGTCGATGCCCTTAATATTAATTTCATAGTGATCATCTTGAATGCGGAGGAATAATATAAGTTATTTCAGAACAATGATCTTGATAAAATAAACAGCATAAGCATCGGAATAAAAATAAGCAATAACAACCGGCTAGAATAAAAAAGAAAAAGCACCCTTGAATAGTTTTTGACTGATATTTATACGGGGTGATCCTTATCGGAGGATCCAATCTACCCCCAGAGTTCCATGTTCCTGGAGCTGCCATTCAGGTCCGCGTTTGAGGTCACTGTTCCTCAATCCTTGTGCTAAAGGCAATATTTGTTTCGAGACAATCTTTTGTTGCAATCTTATTCAACCAACCTTTCTTCTTCACACCTCGAGTGCATGCGTGTGTGCGTGTGTTTTACAAGAACAATACAAGCTGTATTAAATTTAGAAGTCGAGCATTTAATCTTTTCCTCAAATCTTTTCTATAAGTTTTATTTTAGTTAACATTATAGTTCTAACATAAACATTTTTAATTACCCCGTGGCGTCTTCGAGTGACAATTATAATTTATTATTTAGGAGAGCAAATTATATTTATTTTATTATTTCTTCGCGAAGGCTATTTTATTAATTTTTATTACCTGAAAGCTTTAATCATTTATTTGGACGTTTACTATCTGTATTTTATGAGAGGAAGAAAACTATTACAGATTACGAAAACAAATTACGAGTGTTTTAGGTTGCTTGCTGGTGTGTGTGTGTGTGTGATGTTTCCTAGGTTTAATATTGATGTAACGCTATCTCGTTACAATATATATATATATATATATAAATTACAATTCCAGAATATGCAGAATATGCTTCAAATTTCCATTAATAACTGCTAATGGAAATTTTTTACATTGTTTTAGTATCAAAGAATTTGAGAACATCTGTTTCTGGTTTTCATACTGCAAAGTCTACTCCTTGCAAGTTCCACTGGAATCAGACTTACTTGTGCCCTAAGCTAAGAGTTGATACAAACTTTTGTTACAGAAATATTTGTAAGTACCTTTTAATCTTTTAAAACCAGTTCTGATGGAATTTATGAAATTTTTAATTGAAGAACTTTAAATTATATTCCATTTTAATTGATTCAAACGACTGTCAAGGTAAAAGTCTCAGCCAGTATTGAGAATATTGAAATATTCACAGAAAGTGATAATAGTAAAGAAGAAAAGTAATAGAAATGAAGATTGTAAAAGATAGCAATGACTTTAAATCATGGAATAATAATTATTTTCATAGACAAACAAGGTATATCAAAAAGAAAGAAATGTTCATGTTAAAAACAAGACAAAAAAAGGCTCTTTGAATCCTTCAAACTACCAGAATCTGATGAAGAATGCAAATAGCTGCAAAAGTATGCAAAAAGGATGAGAAATTCTATCGGGAAGGAGAGTTATGGTAAAAAAACACTGTTACAAGTTTGAGATGGAGAACTGGGGCCGAATGGGAAGTGGAATTTAGCAGAGAAACCTTGCAGCTTAAAAATACTATAGAAGAATCAAATTCAATCTCAATTTCAAAAGCAGGGATCACAGATATTAAAAAGACTTACATTTCAATTCCAAAAGCAGAATTTTCTGATATTCCTGAAGTGGGTTATAGACAAAAAACATATGGAAAAGTGGTGTCCCTTAAAAAATTTTTTCCCAAAAATAATGAAAATTTGCAAGCTAAAGCTAATGAAAAGGATTTCAGGGGAAAGGGGGGTGTACCAACAAAATTAAATCGTAAGTCAGTTGTTGATACACAAGGAAGCCAGGGGATGAGTGAATGGACAGAAATTAACATTATTTCAGGGTGCAATAAAGAACAGAAGTAGAAAAAGTTCCTTTCTTCCAACACTGAAAAACTGATTTTTTTGTTGGTATAGGCCCTTGTTAACAAATTCAATAAGCCTAAGTACACCATGAAGAGAGAGGAAGATCATACAAACAGCAGGAGTATAAAGGGCTCAGAATCTCAAATTTGTGAAAACCATAGATAAATGCATTGAAGAATTTCCAGAGCTTAATTTGAATAGTAATAAAGTTTTGGATAAAAAAAATTACACCAAAAAAGGGGGGTTTTCATTGAAATACACTAAAACAGGGACCTTTTCTGATTGCAATGAAAACCGATCAAAGCTTTCCTACGCACAGCAAATGCTCATAATTGCAATGAAAACCCATCAAATACACTAAAACAGGGACCTTTTCTGATTGCAATGAAAACCGATCAAAGCTTTCCTATGCACAGCAAATGCTCAAGGGTAACAATGGGTCTGGTTTTGGGTTTTTTCCTCCTGGTCCCCTACAGCAGGGACTTTTCATGAAAATTTGTATGACAAAGCTTGGGAACTTATAGAAAATGAAGATATGATGTTAAAAGAGGATTTCCAGAGTTTCAATTATAACAAGTGGATGAAGGTCAAAAGGCAGTCCCCCACTATATTCTGCAATAAACAAGATATAAACACTCAATAAATTTCTAGTCTGATGAGGCCATTTCAAATTTCTAAACATGGCTGTATCCTCATCCTTTCTACCACCAACAACATTGACTATTATCAACTCCTGGTTCAAGACCTTTATGACCTCCTTCAAGCAAATTCCCTTTGGATCTTGATATACAAGACACTATTTCAATCCAAATGATCAGGATGTTGTGGTTCAGTTTTCTAACCCCTTTTCTAAGGAGGCCTGGTTTATGAGGAATTGGACCAGCCACAATGCATGAGTGGTTTAGCTAGACACTGTGATGTGAACTTTCCCCAGACACTACTTGAACCAGACAGGAAAATGATAGTTTTTGGATACAGGAAGAATCAAGATCTGGATGTAGGTATCTTTACAACATGGCCAAATTTAAAATCACTCTTGGAAGGGAATATCACCCTCAGACATACCAGGCCTTGTTGAGTCTGGTGTCTCTCATGATGATCTCCATGTGGAGGCTCCCCCAGTGTTTTCATTGTGGTATAAGGAGCCACTTGATTCGGGACTGTCTGGTTCGGAGATGCTTTAAATATGGACAGGTCCAGAAAACTCCTCATAGATGTAAGCTTGCTGAATCGGTCCCTACAGAGCAGATGATTGAAGAACCAATATCATCTAGCCCTCTGCCCAACTCCAGGACTAAACTTCAGGTATTTCAGAAAGTTAAAGCAGGTGCCACCTTAGGAAAACCTTGGGCAAGTAGAGTAGGATATGTGGCAGGAAGACACTGAAAACAAGAAAAGATGAAGAGGAGAGTGTGAGTGGTTCTTCCTTAATCCTATCTCAAATTGGACTGTCAGGGTCAGCTAATTTAGATAGGCCTTAAATTTCACCCCTTCCTAAAAGAAGAACTTTTAGCCACCGATCCCCCCACCCATCATGGGAGAAATTAGTGTTTGTTGAAGATCTGGTTCTCCTTCCTAGGAAAGATGATGGTGAGAAGATTGATCAGCCTAAGGAAAAAACAAGTAACTGATGTACTGCATACCCCAGTACCAGAAGGGATTGGGGTTTCCTCAATAAGGTTTTTACCTTGTTGAAGTCCTCATTGAAGCATTTGATACTTCTCCCTCATCAGAGGGTTCTGATTCAGAATCCCCAGCCTTGAAGTCCTCCCCACTGAAGGTTGTGTCTTCAGTACTACGTTTGTCTTAGGACATAGCAAATGAAGTGCCTCCAGAAGCTGTGATGAATGATGAGGCTCTCCCTCTGACCAAGAGAGGACTGAAGCCAATTCTGGGGACCCATTAGTCTAAATTTTGGTTCTGAGCACAAGGTCAATTATATTGAAAATTGCTTCTACTAATATCAGGGGTCTGAACTCGATTAACAGGACCCATACCTTACTTCATTGGTTTATCAGGAAGAGCCCCAATATACTATATATTTGTGAGATAAAATTACACACCAAATCCAATTCAAGGACTTTAAATTTGTTACAATCAGCAAGCAATTTCTACTACTTTTCAAATATTGCTGTGGGAGGGTTAGTTATATTGATTAACCACAAGGTGCCAGTGACATGGCTTAGAATATTATGGATTAATTCCCATTGTCTAATCCTTTTAATTCAATTCAATAGCTGATCAATAAACATTATGAATGTATACCTGTCTCAAAACTCAGAATTAATGCATAGTGTGATCCATGCAAGTAATTTAACGTTAAGGACCAGCCCTTTTCCCACTATTATCATAGGAGACTTTAATCACAGTTACGATAATTTCCAACCAACCCATTAAAAGTGGAGAGAAATTTTTAGCCCTGGGGCTTTTTCCTTTTATAATTGGACCGCTAAATCATTAATAGACCTTGTGTTTATGTCACCTTGACTCTCTTCCTTGATGGAAGCCTATCTGTTATCTTTGACTTTTTGGACCACCTGGGTTGAGGTCCATATTGGCCATATGGAAAGTGCTCAGACTATAACCAGTCTCAAAAAAATGTTTAGAATGTTGACAAGTACCAAGGCATCTACATAATTGATTTCTGAGATGTACATTGAATTTAATAGGTTTAGGCTCCTGAGCAAATTGTGTGGAAAAAATTAATATTTTAAGTGATCAGATAAATGAGTACATGAGGGTGAATAAAGGGCCTGTGCATTTAATTTGAGGATTAGACTTCATTGCAGAACTGAACTTCTTACCCCTTCAGAAACAAAATATACCAAGAATAATAGGGAAAAACAGAAGGTGGATACTGAATATCTCTTGATTAAGAGGGTGCAGCAATATTTACATCTTCAGCACTGCTGGAACAGGGGCTACTTTCAGTCAGCCATTGGGTGTGGTAGGAGCTCCCATGCCCTGAGGCCAATTGAGGTGGGCAGCAACTGATATGTGGGGTCTTCCATGCTTCTCAGGATTAGGGAACATCATTCAGAAAAATTCAATCCTCCCTGCACTCTTATGTCCTGTAAATCCTCAACCAGTGGGTCTGATTTTCATATATCACAGAATCATGTATCCTTCCTAAGATCAAAGCATTTCATGGGACCCATTTTGGTTTGCATGGAATCCAGTTTCTTCTGGTCTACTTAAGGTCCTTCACAGTTCCAATAGTGAAGAACATGGTGGACCTTTTTGCTGATGGATGCTGAGAAATCAGTGAGATCTACCCCATTGCTATGGTGCCTTTCCTGAAAAACTTGAAGGCCTGAGTGATTTGGGGAATTTAAGATCTATCTCCACGATCCCACTGCTGATAAAGACAATTGAGAGTATCATGAAAGATGATATTCAACAAAACATACTCTAGCAATTGTCCTCTTATCAGTTCACCCAGAAGGTGAGCTCGGCTGCCAATGCCATCAGTCGGTTCCACCTCATAGTTGAACAAGTATGTAAGAGAAAGATGAACTGGCCAGTCATGGTACAACTGGACTTTGCTGGTGCTTTCAATTGCTTAAAAATAGAAGTGCTACTCAGTGTTCTTGAGGGACTCAGTGTCTAAGGTATACCTCTAAATTGTGGAGAATCTCCTGTGAAATTGGGAGATTTTTCTGTCTTTGGATTGTCAAGTTGCTCCAGGCTTTTGACACTGTGTTTCCATTTTTCAGGGCTCACCACTGAGTGTGATCCTTTTTATGGCTTTCATCAACCCTCTCCTTTGAGCATCAAGGCTGCCCTACCTGGGATTTCCATTCCGGTGCTGGGAGAGACCACTCACCATATTTTCTATATAAATGATGTGGTTGTTTCTCTCTTCACAGGAGGTCAGTGAGCTAGAAAAGATACTGGACAAGTTCACTTGTGATTATAGTCTAAAGGTTAATGAGGAGAAATCAGCCTTATGATCGATCACAACCAGGAAACCAAATCCTGGAGAGATTTAAAGCTTCCCTGCAGAAATTTGTCAGCTTTCAACTGGTGTCCCCCAATAGTTATGAGAAGAGAGCTGGAGGAGGCCTTATTTATAAGGGTCCAAAACAATGAAGTCATTAAGATGGTCTCACTTTCATCGTTGGCCAATGTCACACTACTAAATGTTTTGGTGCTGCTAAAAATTACTTACTTTCTGGTGGACATTTCCCCAACAAAGGCATCATCAAAAGGATTGAGTCTTAATGTAGAAAGTTGTGCTGGGGGGGGGGGCAAGATACAAGTAATCAGCATGAGGATTTTTTAAAAACCAAAGAAGTTGAATGGTTTGGGCCTACACTTCATTAAAAATTTTCTCCTGCAATGGACCTATAATATCTTAGTCAGGTTGTTTAGGGAGAAGGAAAAAGTTAAGTATCTCTTACCAAGTTCTTGTATATATGTAATTTTCTAAATAATTTGATCTCACAATGAGATTTCTTAATAAAATGTATTTACTTGTAAATATATATATATATATATATATATATATATATATATATATATATATATATATATATGCGTGAGGTTAGTAAATGTATAATCATATTTTAATCATGTTTATTGTAATAATAAATATATAAACTTAATCCAGTGTGTTTGAATCATTAGTAATTAATCTTAATCCCATCAAAATAATATAGATATATCTTAAATCATCTCCCTGGTTCACTCAATAGCTCATTCATCATCTTCATCAAATAAAATCTCATTGCACATTGTAGTCCTGTGTCCAGAATTAAAGAGTCTATGCTGTATCACTGCAAATGTTGTTCATGTTTTAGATTTGGGGAATGGGTAAATAGGTTAGAATTCTTGATTGCTCCTGATCTTTGTAGTTGAGCGTGATTGGATTTGGAGTACTTTTGCTCGGATTCTAAGTCTTGTTGGATGGGCATATGTTTTCGACTGGTACATGTATATATATTTTTTCCAGGCTTAAACATCC
The DNA here is from genome assembly GCA_028023455.1 of Epiperipatus broadwayi. Lineage (NCBI taxonomy): Eukaryota > Metazoa > Onychophora > Udeonychophora > Euonychophora > Peripatidae > Epiperipatus > Epiperipatus broadwayi. The sequence goes on from JAQFVV010012404.1 coordinate 10,315,873, forward strand.
AATCTGGAGCTTTGATCAATGCCCTGACCTTGAATAAACTTCACATTGAAAAAAGAGTTGTATATAAAAAAAAATTTATGAGCTGTAACAATGTACTTACTTATCTGTTCAAATGTTGTATATATGATGTAACTCTCAGAACATTTTTTATAAAGTAAGATCATTCTTACAAAATGTATATTTATTGTATATTAAAATTAAGTGACCCAGTTATTAATTGTAGATTCTGTGACACTGTGTTGGCTGGCACCTTGATATAAATTTATCAACAGGTCTTAGTTCACAAGCAGAGAATTCAGTGAATTTAGATTCGAATCTGGATAATGTGAGTTATGCATAGAGAATCAATTGTGTTTACAGACATATTTTGTATCTTAGTATAGGCATGTATAATGTCATATGATTATAATCAGAAAGTAATAAAACTTTGAGTCAGTTTTAGGTGCAGAAGAACAAGGCAAAATGGAGAATGAAAATCAAGTAACAAGGTAGTTTGTTTATTTATGCTTTTATATATATATATATATATATATATATATATAAGCATAAATATATACAGTTTCATATATATATATATATATATATATGAAACTGTAAATATCCTATTCATATTTACACTTCATTTAAAGAAAATGGTAGCAGTGCTGGTGTGGGATTTGAACCCATTCTATGGCTTATGACTGTCTGGCTAAGCATTAGGCAAGCTATGATACTAATGTCATAATCCAGTATTATATTTGTTTTATATTTGTATCACCATGTACGTATGCATGTGCACGTACATGCACATGAAATAATCTTTGTTGTTATATAATATGTATTTGTAATTTGTATTCATGTGAAAACTTATCTAATATTTTATCATTACAGTTATACTTTAAATTATTATCTGTAAAACCGGTTGATTAATTTCTAATATTTTAGAAATTTATTTATTTTAATTACTAAACTTGAATATCACAAATTTAAAAGTAAATTATTAAACATGTGTTACATTTAGTTTTAATAGTTTTTTTTAAAATTTTTTCTAATTTTTTTTTTTTTTTTAAATTTTTTTTTTCACTGTTTTTTGAAAAATAAAAAATAAAAAAAATTTATAAAATTTTTAATTATTATGGTTTTTTTTTTTTTTTTTTTTTTTTTTTTTTCTAATCTAAATAAAAAATAAATTGATGGTGGGATGTGAGTGGGGGTTTTGGATTTTTATAAAAAAATTTAAAAATTTATTTTAAATTTTTTTTTTTTTTTTTTTTTTTTTTTTTTTTTTAGGGGTGGGGGGTTTTAAAAAAAAAAAATCATCATCAACACCAACCACAGAGAAACACCTAGGGAAAATGCAATTGGTAGTTAACAAAGTTAGATGGATCCTATAGATAATTTTGGGATTAGATAAATAGCCCAAAACAAAAAAAAAAGGATTATTGAGCTTAATTAGTGAAGAGTCCTGTTCTATTTGAGAGAAAATTTCCAAAATGACGGGGTGAAAAGTAAATAGATCATTCATCCCAAATCTGTTGGCAAGTCATCATCATGCTATGCAGGGCTGTAACATCAAGCCCAGTACTAATGAACTGTGTCCAGAAATTCTTAATGAGATGAAAACTAGCTTTTTCAAACCTGCTTTGAAGAATAGACCATTTGCCAATTGCTAATGAGGTAAACGCCTTTAACCAGTCAACAATTTAAACTGTAATTTTCAATTTTTTTTAATTTTTTAAATCCCAAAGTATAGATTTGTAATGTTTATACAACTTTAACAGAATATATATAATCTCTTTCTTTAAATTTTCATTTTTTATATATTTTAAATGCTTCCTTTTATTTAAAAATGATTAAGTCTTATAAATTAAATACTTTATTTAAAAATTAGATTGTTTGATATTTTATTTTATTTTTTTTATTTAAACAAGTTTCACCTTTTGTTTGTAATATTTTCCATGTATTAATATTGAAGATGTAAATGTCTTTTCAGGTTATTATAACGCTTACTTGGATTTTATAATATATAACTGATATGTAAATGGCAATTAAAAGCCACATTTAATTACCAATTAATTTAAATTAATAGCGGTCATCATGTGACCATATTTCATGAGTACTGTTAAAATTTATCTCTGCAAATTATTTTAAAATGTATCAGAAAATATTTAATTATTTAAATGAAATAACCTCAATGTGTATATTATATTTACATATCTATCAGTTTTTGTAATCTCTATTAAAATTTAAGATCTTATATGTATATATATATATATATATATAACACTTGTAAGCTGTTACATCATCAAATGACCACAAATTTTAAATAATATTAGATAAAGCTGTGTTTTCTTTGACATATGACTAACTCAATGTTTTCGGAACCATGAAGATTTTAAAATGTGGAAGCAAGTTTCTTTCTTAAATCATCCCTCTTTGTTACATATTTATTAAAGACCCTTTTTTTTTGTTTTATCATTATGGACATTCTGTTGCAAAAGAGCCATTTTATTGAATCAAAAATTAATATGTTGTGGTCATTGATGACAAAAACTTAATCTTTCTTAGGCATTATATTTATTATAGGTGCAATTATTGCTTCTGTACCTTCTTTGCTTTGCTTATCTTAAGAGTTTGGAATAAATCAGCCTTAAAGTCTTGATTCACACATGAAAGTCGATAAATTCCCCTTGATTCACACATAAAAGTCGATAAATTCCCGGCTCATGGATCTTGGTTTTCCTACCCTACAGAATCGTATTTAGATCACCTAGTACATGACAGTTCCTATATATGAACGATATGTTTTAATTAGAGAATTGACATGTCTTCACAGGATTTTTTTATTGTAGTATAAAATATTTTTGGTTAGAAAAACACATATTTTATACCTTATATATAGATATATGATCTGTATTAGTTAGGCAAAGCATAGTTCAAGGATAATGATTACTTTAGTTTATTGTACTTGTAAAGTCATATCGCCTCCATTATTATTATTATTATTAAAATATATTCTTTTATATCCTGAAACGCTCTTTTGAAATGAAATGTCTGTACTCATGATCGTTATATAAATGAATCATTTTGCTTCCACATAAATTAGATAGAAATTCTATACTAATACAATTCTAAATTAATTATGTTATCTAATGATATTTATTCTTTTAAATTTGAATGAGGGGACTAACTTTTATTTGGTATTATTTTATTTTTGGTATCGTAATTACAAATGTCTTATAAATTGATTGTATGTACTCAACTGCACACTCAAACATGATATATTTTGTTTTATATGTTAAACTATCTAATCAATTGTCAGTAATTGCAAATCAAACAAACTAAAGACCAAAGTTATATAAACAAATATTCAATCATTGTAAAATCTATCATTATATAATGTAATAAATATTTTGATATGATTTAGATTGCTTTTCGTTTATGTTGTTCATGTAATCAGTCAGGAATATCATTATTATTGTTACAGCTCCTTATTAATTACTACTAAATTAATCTTCAATCATTCAAAAGAAATGATTATTATTTAAGTGTTATTTCCTCATGTGTCTCTTAATATTATATTACTTAGTCTTCTGTGAACTGTGACCTCAGCTGGGCTGGAAAAAATAAAAGGGGTATTACTGATATCAAAACCATATTTATTAGTTGGAAACTTGGGAATTCATGAAAATAGATAGGAGTCTGCGATTGTCCCTGACTTATGTATCTTGTGCTTGGTAGGACTCTAGGTACTTTTGCTTGGTTTCTGTTAAATGGATACATGCTTTTGACCGGTACAATATAGAGTAGTTATAATAGTGAGTGAATTATATGTTATTCTATGTGGAAAGTGTAGGCAGCAGTCAATGATAGGAGGCAGATTAATCATGGGGGAGTGACCTAAATAGTAGAACAGGAGATAGTTGAACATGGGGGAAAGTGGATATCCTGTTAATAAATTGAAAAAAAAAATCAAAATTAGCAATCAAAGCAATAATTATTCTTTCCAATATTTATCAGATTTACCAAAAATTTAGACATTTTTTTTTTGCATTAAGAAAAAGAACTGAAGAAATGACACTACCAGGAAGACAAGGAGATTGAAGATAAAGATGATAACTGAGTGGAGGATGATCAAAAAAAAAAATTATATCAAATCCATTGAATCTGGACAGCCTAGAAATTAGTTAAAAAACCAAAAACGTTAATGTCTAGTTTGAACCTCAAAACAAAAGTATGACATGGACCAAAACATGATTACCATGATGAACAGTTAGTTGGATGCAAAAGATGATGTGTGACCTTAAAGAAGAGTTTCAAAAGCAAACAGAATATATGGAAAAGGAGTTCATAGATATACCATGAAAATAGTAGAGGGATTTAAACAGATGAAAAGACACAATAAAGCACCAGAACTGATGCCTATCACCACAATGGACATTATAGCAAATGATCATCTTATCAAAAGAGGCATAGAATGTAACCAAGAGCAATTATGCAGAAAGGGTGTATATTGCCAAAGTATTAGTCCATTACCTATGGTAGATGCTGAAGAATCTTTAACCTCTATAACCATTTAAGATCCAGGCCAGCTAAATAGTCGCCAGGAGTCATCTCACATAGCACATTTCATGCAAATCCAAATTTTCCATGCTGAAGGGGAGGAAACCCCCAACAGCATCTTGAGAGTTTAAGAGTTGTTTTATTTCCAACCAGTCAGTGATGCTAAGCAAATGGCTATTGCCAGCCACTACTTAAAAGCAGCTGCAAAGGACTGGTGGTGGTCACTCAAAGAAAAACAACTACATTTGAAGAATATAAGATGATGAATGTCAGAAAGGCATTCTGCATACCCTGACAACACAAAAATATAATATAAATCACCAAGAAACACATAGTTTTTATTGTGCCAAGTGGCCAAGTTCTGGTCACTCACTGCATTTGTATATTCTGATGCCCACATTATCTATATTAAGGTACAATATGTCTACCTGATTGCAAAGGATGATGCATAATAGCCAAACTTCAAGTGTGGAGATGACAAGATTTCTGACATCTATGGACTATGGTAACCTGACTTCAGGCCAAGGCATAAAAGTAACATTTAATGCCAGACATTTAAAACCATATGTACCTCCAGTCCCAGGGAGCAATAAGGAAAGAAAAGTTAGATGGGTATAACCATTGACAATGCAAAAAAATTTGGCAAAAGAAAATAGAATCTCCAGCATAAAGAGCAATATAGTGAGTTGTTCCAGGGTAATGAACAATATAGTTAGAGAAATAATTCCAGAAACCTTAAGTTAAGAGAATGAAGGCACAGTAAACATAAAAATAAATGAAGCACAATCTTAGGTAAATAAATACACTCTCTGATAAAAGGGTTGTTCTTGTGTCACTGATAGATTTGAAGTAGAGAATTTTTTTGATATTTTTTTAAGTAAGGAAGCATGAACCAGTCAATCTGTGAAGCAGATTGAGCTTCATAGTTTATCCCACCAACAGGATTTTAATCTACATATGTGGTTAAATAATGTCTATAAGTTTATATATATATATATATATATATATATATATATATATATATATATATATATATATATATATATATATATATATATATATATTAGTAGTACATACACACACAAGAATGTAACAAATTTAATGCTAGTATAGTTGAAAATTAATCATGTGTATGAGTGATATCACCTCAATGAATGAATACTAATATGCTCAATCACTGCATAATCTAATTAAAAATAAGAAACATTCCATAAGTAATAAATTGTTAGACAAAGTTTAGTGAACTGCTTCATTGGCACTGCACCTAAGAAAAAACAAGAGCTGTCTCAAATTTTAGTACTAGGTATTACTATTTCTATCACCTAGGGTTTGGGTGACCAGAAAATATAATTGTCTTTCAATATAATGCACTCAGTTGTTATTTGTTTGAAGATATGATTTGGTCATGCTAATATTGAGAACTATATATATATATATATATTATAATGGAAACGGTTATAATGATGGTTTGATTTTTATATTTTATTTAAATTATATTTTATTTTATATATTATACTTTATTTTTTTCATAACTTTGATTCTTTCTTTCATTTATTTATTCTTATTTGTTTACTATCAGTTTTGCTAAACGAAATATCCCGGCTTAGCCTCCAACTGTAATGGATATTGTTTATTTATTTATTTAACCAATGCCATTACAATGTGAGCAGAGAGCTAATACAGATACAAATTTAACTTCATATCTATACCCTTGACCGGACCCCGAGGCAATACGTACATAATATCTTGGCGTTATTTTTCCCGATCAAGAATCCTCAGCTGCTGAACAAAGCTAACTATTTCAAGAAATTTAACAAATGTCCGGTGCTTGCTATTTATTTTTTATAATTGGGAAATTCTCACAAACAAGCAGCACATGAATATCTTTTAAAATAAGCCTTCCCCTTTAATCATTAAATTACAGTTTCCCCTCTGTCATAGCTTGATGATAGGAGAATAAAGCAAATATATGCAATTTACGAATAAATATGTTTAATAACACTCACTGTTATATAAAAAAAATACATGATAACAATAATAAAAAAACATACACACTTATATAATACGTGGCTATAATAAAACATAATAAAACAGATCAAATATAAAAGTTATTTTGAAGTCCTATAGGGTAGAGTTCTAAATTTATCAAAATTGTTCCTTGTTTATTTATTTACGAACATTAAAAATTAAAATGCATGCATGCTTTTACCTAGGTTTTCATTGTAGTTGTTTCCATGGGTATTTCTTTCGAGCACTCTTTACCGTCCAGTGGGAGATCATCCCTTTTTTTGTAGAGATGGTATGTCCTTCACTGTTGGCTGGATTGATTTTCTCTCAGTTTGTGGGGTTATTTCTCGTTCCAGTTTTTTATACTTCTTGTCGATTCTTTAGGTAGATTTTTAAGTTGTCAGTCACAGAAGCAGCGATCTCTCTAGAAGGTCAGGCACAGATCTTACATTGTGAGTCAGTGGTGAGACAGATTGAATACAAACCCACGTCCCTTTAACATCACTAGCTGCACACTTCTTTCATTTTCTTTGAGCTGTTGCTTCCTCAAAATCTCTACTAGTAATGAACAGATAATAATTGTAATTCTCTTACTGTCTTTCTTTTGTTTATTGTTTTGTAAATTTTTGATTAAGATTTAGATTTCCAACTAATTCTTATCATCATGTTTCTTTATTTAATTAGTTGCTGGATTGTAGGTTTTAATTAATTTAGCTGTAATTATAAGTTTTTCCTTGTTATACATTTTCTTTGTCCGAGGAATTTAATTAGTCCAACAGACTTTCACACCTATGGCCATATTGTTTTTATAGTACATATTACATTTAATTTTTTATTTAAAGTTTACAATTCATTTATCACATTTATGTTTATAATTCATTTTAACTTGTTACACTATAGTTTTTAATAAGAGAGGAAAAGACACATTTCTTTATGCACCCCCTTCCCCTCTCCCACAATAAATAGAAATAACTTTTAAGCATTTGACTTACTCGGTTTTTTTTTTTAAAGTAGAGAAAGAGATGCATTTCTTTATGCATCCCCTCCCCTTCTCTTACTATTACAAAATCCAAAGTAATTTAGACATTTGAATTTTAACTTTCTCCTTTCCTTCTTTTTTTTTTTAAAAAAATTTAGTAGCTAATCCATTTACCTTTATTACTTCTAGTAGCTACTTTATCTAATTTTTATTAATAAATATATATGTGTGATGACGACTTTACGTGGTCATCACATTACACTCCGCCCGATAAAATCGAGTCGAATCTTAGTCTGAGATGAGAGCTTATTTTAATTTTTTGCTTTCAACCCTTACTTCTCCTTCTATTACATACTTTTCCATTCTATCATTATGAGTGATGATTATGATGAGGTTGACTGCAGAGAAACAGCTAGGTAAAACTACACAATTCATTCTGATCGATTTTGGCTGATCAACCAATTTAATCTCTACGCATACGAGACCATGGCATAATTTAACTCTACCAAAAAAAACATAAAAGGGTTTAAAGCATGTGAACAGCAGGATATTTCTACTGTCTGTTCACCTTGCGCAAACAACAAATTCTTATTTCTTTCTTTATTTATTTTATTTATTTCGAGACCCTAATTCTTATTAATAGAGACACTAATTCTTATTATATAATGAGTCCAGGATTCTTACTGGTGCTTCATTTAATGGGTTTTACCACCAAAAGCCATGAGAATCTACAGTTAGCGAAGAGACGGCTAAATCAAGCTCAAAATACGACCCAAACATAATGCATACCCACACACATATATGCCTCAATCTGAAACCTCACACACCTATCAGTGATATCTATTGTTCATTTATTTTATTTATATTAATTATTAACTGGCTCTTTAATGAGCCTAATAATTTTACTTTTATTTATTTGTTAATTATATCTGCATTTATAATTGACAGATTGTTATACGAATAAATTATTTATAGATTTCTTTTCCTTTCCTTTTTTGTTATTACTTTTATTTACATTTGTCTTGCTGTGCCTGACTGCACCTAAACATGCATTAAGTTTATCATTGATTTTACTCCGTGAACATTACTTTTTTTTGTTTATTATAGTAACTTTAATTATTTGTCGTGAGACAATTTGCCCCACCTGTCATATGTTTAAAAAAAAAAACTTTATTTCTCGTGATCCCATGACGTTATTGTTTGATCGAACTGACATTTCCGTCCGTTTATTTTCTTTAGGCTTAGTTTTTGTCTGGAGGCTTCTTATCCCTCCTTATCAGCCTTAGTGATCTAGCATTATATGTCCCCTTTTCCTCCATTCCTTGTGCTACTACAAAAGTATTATTCCCATACCTTCATATGATTACGTAAGGGCTGTCATAGATAGGTTGAAATTTTTTATACATATGTTTCTCGGGATGGCTTATAGGCTGCACCCTTACCATGACATCATCTTCTATCTTAAATATGATTTTTGCTGCTCCCTGTCTCCGATGTCTTAAATTTCCCATCTTTTTTAACCGGCTGAGTGCTTGCTGTGCGTCCTTCCTTCTATTTATCGATCTTGTTCCCACTGGTAGTCTGGTCTCAAAGGAGCATGGGATGTTTCTCCCATAATGCAAACGAACAGGTTTGAACCCTGTGAATTTGTTTTTTGACCAGTTTATCATATTTACTATTCATGGGATTTCCTTTACCCATCTTCGATGGTCATCATGGATGTAGACATGAAATAATCACCCAATTCCCTCATAATTCATTCACATGGATTAGACTGAGGGTTACAGATTGACGTCAGTATGTGTTTTATCCCATGTCTGTGAATCCAATTCTTCCATTCGTTTGATATGAACTGCGTTCCGTGATCCGATAGAATTTTCTCAGGAATTCCCACAGCTCTGAAGTGCTGTTGCTCTAAAGCCCTAATGGTTTGTTTTGCATTAGTCTGAATTACTGGGTACACCACCATTAGCTTTGAGAATATGTCATATGTGACAAGCAGATATTTCATTTTATTAAACAGGGGTAATGGCCCATAAAAGTCAATTGCTATTAAACTATTGGGTCACTGGGCATAAATTGGTTGTAATGGCCCTATCCCTGATGTGTTAGGCGGCTTCATTTTTCTGCACACAGCACACGCGCCAATGACGTTTGTAATGTTAGTATACATTTGCGGCCAGTAGAACCAATGGCTGAGCCATCCTTCCACCTTCTTTGCCCCTTAATGGCCATATGTATTATGTATGTGTTCAATTACTCGTTTCCTCATGATGACTGGTAGGACAATACACGTTTGTTTCTTTCTCCTAAACACATGCTGAATGATTCCTCCTTTTAAGCAGAAGTGCTTCCTGTCCTTCCACAATGGATTCTTCTTCATGTCAGTCATAGGCTGATGTTGTAAATAGTTTATTATCTGCTTGCACTTGTTGTCCCTTCCTTGATGCTCTTTTAATTTCCGCAAATCATCTTCCATTGTTCCTTCTCCGCCCATTTCCACCATTCCTATATATACTCCATCACAGCTCAAGTGTTGCCCTTCTGCCACTGGATATCAGCTTAGCGTATCTGCTACAATGTTCTCTTTCCTGCAGCAGTACACTACTTTATAGTTAAATTCCTGCAGGAACAAACTCCACCTTATTAGCCTGCTATTTGTCAAAAAACTGTGGTTAATAAACTTGAGGCTCTTATGGTCAGTCATCACCACTACTTTGGAACCTATCAAATATTGCCAAAATTTCTTAAACCCCCACACAACTGCCAGTGCTTCCTTCTCAGTCACGGTATAATTCACTTCCGGTCCTTTCAGTAAGTGACTAATGAAGCAAAGGATCCTGTGTTGCCCTTTTTCTAGTATTTCAAACAATATGGCCCCCAGTCCGAACCCACTACTATCCATCTGTATGAAGAATGGTCTATTGAAATTAGGATATGACAGCATAACTTACCCTAAGAATCCCTCCTTCACTCTTTGGAAACTACGCTCATGCTGTTCACCCCACATCCATGCTTTCTCCTTTCTTAATAATTGTAGTAATGGCTCCATGTCTAGTGAAAAGCCCCTATAAAACCGATTGTAAAATGTACACAGCCCCAGGAACGATTTAACATGTTTTTTATTTCGAGGTGTAGGAACTTCTGAATTGCTTGAATTTTTTCAGAAGTAATATTCCCCTCTCGCTGATGATATGGCCTAGAAATTTGACCTCTGTAGCCATCACATGGCTTCTATTCAAATTGATTCTGATACCTTTCTTTTTGCACTCATCTAATAACCATTCTAAATGCTCAAAATGTTCCTCTATACTTTCTGACGCAACAATATCGTCCACATATATCACAAAATTTTTAACCTCTTCTGACAACACTTGATCTAGACACTGTACTAGCCCTGCCCCACTATTTTTTAACCCAAATGGAATTCTATTAAAGTTATATGCTCGTCCATTATACCTAAACGCCCTATATTTCCGGTCCCTTGGATGCAACTTAATTTGCCAATAACTGGATGTCAAGTCGAAAGTCGAAAATATTTTTTTATTTTTAAATCTTGTTAACAATTCATTCATAGGTGGTGAGCGTTCGTATCAGGAATGGTTATTCTGTTCAACTGTCTAGCGTCCAAACACAACCAAATTGATCCATCCTTTTTCTTTACTGTTACGATGGGGTTATTATATGGGGATGAGCATTTAGATATGATTCCCCATGTCAGCATTTTGTCTATTTGCTCTTCTACCTCACGTCTATATTGATGGGGTATGGGATACATGTGAGCTCGATAAGGCTGATCTTCCATGAGCCTTATCCCGTGTTCATACCCTCGGATCTCTCCGGGAATTTCCGAGAACCACCTCATGGCAGTGTAATAATTTCTTCAGCCTATCTCTTTGTCTATCACTTATAACTTTTGATTCATCTATCACTTTCAGCATTTCTATCTCCATCGAGGCGCTTTGTATATAATCCATTTTATCAGGTTGTTCCCTTAAATCTATTATAAATGGAGTTGTTACATTACCCATCTCTGCCCGACTATGTTTAAAATCCAACACACACTCATTTTTATGCGTAAAGTCCAATCCTAGTATAACTTCATGGATTAATCCTTCTAAAATCAACAATACATGATCATATTCTCTATTAGCTATGCGTAATATCACCCATACCTGTTTTGATGCCAGTTTGACTTTCTTCCGATTAGCCATTACAACATGTGTTGTTTTCAAAGGTAGGGTTTTAATCCTCGGGTTGACACAACTTACTTTATCAAACATCTCCTGTGACATAACAGATATCTGACTCCCCGAGTCTGATAGTGCAGTAGTCCCAATTTCTCCTACTCTTACTTTTATTTTTGGACAGATCTGCAGTGCCATCATAGGGATATTCTCTTCCCTATTATGTAACAAATTTTCTAACTGTATATGACCAGCTTCCACGTCTTTGTCTCCTCCTGTACTATTATCTAAAGTTATTAAAAACTCATCCATCTGTTCTACCATTTGCTTGTCAAGCATCATTTGTTCTATCTCAGTGGGCAAGCCTCATCTAACTAGCTGCATGATTTGCTGCTCTGTCCATGGGTATATAGTGAGTGCTCTTGATTTCACTACCTGTCTGCGAAAAAATGTGTGAAGTGATTCCCACGGCTGCCATTTAATTTATGCTATTTGAAACTTAAAATTTACCTGAAGCTCCTCTCCCCAGTAGCTTGCTAACATCGAGTGCTTATTCTCAAATGTCACCGGTTTTACTTGTAGTGAGTCCCACCAAAACCGGGCTTCATCTTGTATGTGACTGCATGCTATGGCAACCCTTGCCTCCTCACTCAATCCATTCAAGCTGCAATACTGCTCCACACTCTCCAAATGCTCATTCGGCGTCTCTCCCTCCTTTCCTGAGAATGTTTTCACTCTTAAAAACTGACTGGCTGCCTCTGTTTTACGTATATCTGCCCATGTTTGCATGTTTTCCTGTTCCTCCTTTCTTTCTTTATTTCCTTCCCTTGCTCCTCTCTAAGCTTGTCTACCTCTTGACACAATGTTTCTAGCCTATCCTTCACATATTCCATCTCATCATTTACTTTCAACTCAACTCCATGTTTGACTTTTATCCCATTCTCCCAGAAGGTGCTGCTCTATTTTCTCCATTAATTCCTCCTGGTGATCCAACCTTTCATTCGTGACCTTCACTTGATATGAGGTTTGTTCACATTTTTTATTTACTTGTTCAAACTTTTGGCTAAAATTCTTACTTTGCCGTTCATCCAACTCTTCTATCCTCCTATTATTTGTCTCATACCTTTCCCTCATTTCCATAACCAATTGTTGCTGGCCTTCCATTATTTTTGTGAACATATCCATTATATTATATCTTTCTATTTTATTTTTATCATCAACCATTGTCTCCATTTCCTTTCTAATTTTTATCTCCCCTTCACTAACTATTTCTCTGGACATTTCCATTTGTTCTTCGGAGATTTTTTCTATTTTGCCTACTAGAGCATCCATTTTTGTTTTGATCTCGTGTGCCTAAAATCTATCGAACACGCACACTAACTAATCACTTATATTTTATTCTACGGCTTTATTATTCTAACTCTCTCCTTATAGGATTATCTTACTTTACTGACTTTATTTTTCACTGACACTAGGTACGTTTGTTCAACTCTCCCTGTCCCACTCACTAATCATCACTCACCCATGCCTGCCTTCAAGACCCCTCCACAAGTGTCTCCAATTTACAACCTAACTTCCCAAATTATATCATATTCTCTTTCTCTCCTTTTACCCTCTATTATTTTATTTTATTTCTTGCTTTTGTTTACCACCAAGCTATTTTTGATTTGTTTATTAATTATTGCATAAACTATTAATTTTGTTATATTCAAATTCAAATGGGCTGAACTTGTAAACGTGAAAATATCCCGGACAGGCCCCCACTTGTAATGGAAACGGTTATTTGGATGGTTGATTTATATATTTATTCTTTCAATTATATTTTATACTTATATATTATACTTTATTTTTTTCATAACTTTGATTCTTTCTTTCATTTATTTATTCTTATTTGTTTACTATCAGTTTTGCTAACCGAAATATTCTGGCTTAGCCTCCAACTGTAATGGATATTGTTTATTTATTTATTTAACCATAACCGAAATATTCTGGCTTAGCCTCCAACTGTAATGGATATTGTTTATTTATTTATTTAACCAATGCCATTACAATGCAAGCAGAGAGCTAATACAGGTATAAATTTAACTTCATATCTATACCCTTGACCGGACCCCGAGGCAATACGTACATAATATCTTGGCGTTATTTTTCCCGATCAAGAATCCTCAGCTGCTGAACAAAGCTAACTATTTCAAGAAATTTAACAAATGTGCGGTGCTTGCTATTTATTTTTTATAATTGGGAAATTCTCACAAACAAGCAGCACACAAATATCTTTTAAAATAAGCCTTCCCCTTTAATCATTAAATTACAGTTTCCCCCCGTTGTAGCTTGATGATAGAAGAATAAAGCAAGTATACGCAATTTATGAATAAATATGTTTAATAACACTCACTGTTATATAAAAAAAATACATGATAACAATAATAAAAAAACACACACACTTATATAATATGTGGTTATAATAAAACATAATAAAACAGATCAAATATAAAAATTATTTTGAAGTCCTATTGGGTAGAGTTCTAAATTTATCAAAATTGTTCTTTGTTTATTTAGTTCTAAATTTATCAAAATTGTTCCTTGTTTATTTATTTACAAACATTAAAAATTAAAATGCATGCATGCTTTTACCTAGGTTTTCATTGTAGTTGTTTCCATGGGTATTTCTTTTGAGCACTCTTTACCATCCAGTGGGAGATCATCCCTTTTTTTGGAGAGACGGTATGTCCTTCACTGTCGGCTGGATAGATTTTCTCTCTCAGTTTGTGGGATTATTTCTTGTTCCAGTTTTTTACTTCTTGTCGATTCTTTAGGTAGAGTTTTAAGTTGTCAGTCACAGAAGCGGCGGTCTCTCTAGCAGGTCAGGCATAGATCTTACATTGTGAGTCAGTGGTGAGACAGATTGAATACGAACCCACGTCCCTTTAATGCCACTAGCCGTGCACTTCTTTCATTTTCTTTGAGCTGTTGCTTCCTCAAAATCTCTACTAATAATGAACAGATAATAATTGTAATTCTCTTACTGGCTTTCTTTTGTTCATTGTTTTGTAAATTTTTAATTAAGATTTAGATTTCCAGCCAATTCTTATCATCATGTTTCTTTATTTAATTAGTGGCTGGAATGTAGGTTTTAATTAATTTAGCTGTAATTATAAGCTTTTCCTTGTTATACATTTTCTTTGTCTGAGGAATTTAATTAGTCCAACAGACTTTCATACCTACGGCCATATTGTTTTTATATTACATATTACATTTAATTTTTTATTTAAAGTTTACAATTCATTTTTCACATTTATGTTTATAATTCATTTTAACTTGTTACACTATAGTTTTTAACAAGAGAGGAAAAGACGCATTTCTTTATGCATCCCCTTCCCCTCTCCCACAATAAATAGAAATAACTTTCAACCATTTGACTTACTCGTTTTTTTTTTTTTAAAAGAGAGAAAGAGACGCATTTCTTTATGCACCCCCTCCCCTTCTCTTACTATTACAAAATCCAAAGTAATTTAGACATTTGAATTTCAACTTTCTCTTTTCCTTCTTTTTTTTTAAAAAAAATTTTAGTAGCTAATCCATTTACCTTTATTACTTCTAGTAGCTACTTTATCTAAAATAACGTATGACGACGACTTTACGTGGTCATCACAATATATATATATATACTTGTCTTAAAAGTGAACAAGAAAAATATCAAAAGGGATAGCTCAATATATGTGTTAAAACCCAAATAATATGGGTATAGAGAAGATATTAAAAAAATACGTATCTAGTACAATATATTGTGCCAGACTATGTATAACGGCCATGCACAAAATGGCTGTTGCTGAAGATTCAGCACAGCTAAAATTTATCATATTAAAATTGTAATTTTTAACAGATCTATTAAATCATAATTTAGATGTGTATTTGGAGATACTTATATATAGTACATAAATAAATGGGTTTGGTCTAAATTATATTCCTATTTACACCCACAGTACAAGTGTATGTAGTATATGTGTTAATAATTTTACTCGCACAGCAAATCTATATCATAAAAGGAAAACTAAGCTTTAACATTTGTTTACGTGTGGAACAGTTTTTTGTCTTTAAGTTTAATATCACTTTTAAATGTTTCGATACATGTATATAGAAATGTATTTTTTTTCTTTTTCCTAAGAATTGTTTAAATAGAATTTGAAATTTGTATTTATTAGAATTTAAATTTTATATTTATTAGAATGAGACGTTGGTAATTAATATTGATTTATCAAAAAAAAAACCTTTTGTCAATTTTAATCTACTTTTAGCAGAAGAAAAATGTTTTGTATTGAAACAGTAAGATTCGTATTCGAATCTTAAGTTTCACCTTTTTTTTTTCTATCGTCTCTCACTCACTGCTCTATCCTACCCAAATTTAAACTTTTTGGTATCGAATTGTGTTGTAGCAATATTAAAAATGTATAGATATATGTAGAATTCATCATAAACACGCACACATTTCGATATCAAATTTAAGGCAATAAACAAAGATAAACCTGAGATGTAAAGAAATCATATAATGAGCTAGACTGGGGTAACTTACCAGGAAGTTGGATAGTTTCATTTACTCCAGTCCAAACTTATTAAATTATTAATAAACGATAATGACCATTCATATTTGCACTCTCTCTCGGAGAGAAAAGGAGAATAAACAATATCGTTCTTGAGCGAGGGTGACGCTAGAGGCTGAAGTAAAACATTTCAGTGCTCTTAAAGGTTTGCAAAATCTCCAAATGATCAACGTATAGTTAATTGGACGATTGTGAAATAATTTAACAGGGAAGGCTTCGATTGACCTAATTTTAGTTGAATCTACTTCCTCTAATAATTCTTATGAGATATTTTTTCTATATTTAACCAACAATATTTACAGAGAATTATTATCGATTTTCCACTTTGCAGCATACGTCACTTCATGTTCAGAGCATATGTGGGTCTAGATGTATAAGACCAGTTGTGGATTTCAAATCGGTACAATATATATATATATATTGTAACCTTTTTATCATAAGTCACATGTATAACTTTTAAAGAAATAAATATAAAAAGTTATTGTGTTTTAAAACCTTCAAGTTAATTTAAAAAAATTGTAAGAAATAAAAGTTTATTTCCTTATATATTTTTAAGATAACTTGAAAATAAAATTAATTATTGCCAAAATATAAAGTATCAATTAAAAAAAAATATTCAACAAATGCAGGTTAATTCATATAACTCAGTGCTTGCTATGAAAATTTTGATGGTTGCTACACAAAGAAAAAAGATTATCATCTGTAAAAATTTGTAGAGATCAATTTTTTTGTACTGAATTTACAGTTGTAAAAATAATTTGTACTTTTTCTTATTTCTATTTATTTATAATAATGGGTAAAAATTTAACTGGAATGCTGACTTCATCTTTCTGAAAAGTTAGCCTTTTTTAAGCTACTATGATAATGCCTAATTATGTCTATTAATGTTAGATCTTATTTGTGGATGGTAAAACTTGATAATTACATAAATAAAGAAATTTAAAAGTCAATTATACATTATAAGAAAATATCACAAGAGGAATAGGTACACATATTAGATATATCTAGTTTCTTTTATTATATAACATGACCACCAAAAAGAAACTTGTTTCTGGAGAAATAAATTTGGTAATTTTCTCATCCCTGGTGTTCGCCACAGGATGGCATTGATGCTAATCAAAAACATAATACATATAATGATTCCGGGGCCGGACCTGTGTGATTAATTTGATATAAAAAGATCTGATTTATTAGATTTGTAATAAAATATTCTTGTAACTAATACTATTATATGATGTTAGTCTTTCATTTTTGTAAAGGTTTATTAATCTTATATTGTTTTTTAGTTTGTGTGTGTGCCTTTAAAGTTACTGTGTTTTTCTAATTTTTTTTTTTGGCATTATGTGTGTCTTTTTAAAGTTACGGTATTTTTTTCAAGAGTAAATCAATCATTTTATTAAAAAACAATATGTAATAAGTAAATGTTTATTAATCTTATATTGTTTTTTTTAGTTAGTGTGTGTGTCTTTAAAGTTATGAGGCTTTTTCTAATTTTGACTTTATGTGTGCCTTTTTAAAGTTACGGTATTTTTTGTCAAGAGTCAATCAATAATTTTATTAAAAAGCAATACATAATTCTAAATCTATAAAAAGTGTTGTAATTTAGACAATATATACTATTATGATTTTGTGTGTGTTTTAATGATACACATACATCACTACAAATGGAAAATAATTCACGGCAACAACTCAAAAGGAAAATAAACCATCCCAAATATTTAATTAAAGGATTCTATGTTAAGTTTGAAGACTAACAAATAATCTTTGAACTTGGGGGAAGTAATGTTATGTAGGTGTATAATTAAAATACGCATAAAATAATAGTAAATGTTGTAAATGGGGATTTAATATTGAATTGTATGTATGTGTATCAATTGTCCCATATACATATGCAAGTTATATATATATATACATGAAGATAAAAAAAATACTTTGTTAATTTAAAATCATCTTAGACTTTAATAGCTGTTATTTTGTAAAACAGCAAAAAAAACAACAACAACAACAAATCGTTTGAGATAGGAAGGTTAATTAACCAAGGAACTTTGCAGATCAACAAGATGAATAATTAATTAAAAAAGTAATCAGGCTGCAAAAGGGTAATCAATCAAAGCAAAACATAAGTTTAAATCTGCTTCTGCAAGTAAACTGGGAGGAATTGATTCGACCAGGATGGAAGGATTTGACCAATCAAATCCAGAAATATTCAGAACTGGTGAAATGAGTGCAAGTGTAAATCATCGGCAAACTGGGAGTTCTACCCGATGCAGATGAACAGTGAAAGGCGCTGAACGTCGTTTATTTAGCACGGTAGCAGACTGCTGGCCTCCAAATGTCCAAAAGTCAGCATAATAGGGACTATAAAGTAGGTCACATAGATCTTTATTCTTCTTATTTTGGTATACCTTCGGGTTTTGTTGATCTAAATGTATAATGATTGTTTTAATGTATTCATGTAAATATGTAGATATTAGTGTATTGTAATTAAATCTGCTTTTCTTATTCTACCGGTGTTAGTCTCAGGGATTATGATTCTTGTATGCATATATAGGCAGGGCAAGGTTGGCCTTACTGCATAGATTGTTTGCCAGTGAGTATTATATAGAACTGGCAGACAGAACAGATCTTTATTAGCATGAATTCACATTTCCTCACCACAAAGACACTTTTTCTGTTTCAACAGGATATTTTTATTTTTGCAAATATGCCACAGTGCTGGGCTTCAGTTGATGGAAACTGCCACAGCTTCAAATACTCCTGAGTTAGAGGCGGCAGTGGCCATCTTACTTGTTCTTGAACAAATTCTCGCTAGAACATTATTTGTCGCATGATTGTCAAATAAATGCTGGCATGTACCCTTTCAAATAACTTTTTGAAAGTTACACATTCCTCATGGAAGCTTCAGGTCATTATTAATAAACTTACAATACTAAAGTAAGTTACAGCACATTAAAAAAAATGTCTAATCAAATTTTAAAAAACTGTGACTGGCTCAAATACACACACTCTCATTCAAACTACAGAGATAATAGATATTTGAAGATTATGAGAAAATGAATAACTAAAACAACTATGGCAGCCAATAAAGGCATTTGTCTTTGCTTTTAGCATAGGAAAAAAAGCCATAAACGGCAGCCATCATCAGGAACTCTTTGTGTTTTATCATAAAAAGAAGTCTCTTTGTGCTGGCTTCTGTCACCGCCCAACATAACATGAGGACTCTTTTTCTGCATTTATACCATAGAAAATTTCCTCTTTTGTTGGGTGAATGCTGGTGAAATGGTATATTTCTAGGAATTGACATAGAAATAGCGACATCTCGAGGTGAACACCAGGGATGAGAAAACAACCATAAATTTAGACATAAAACTATGATGATAAGTTCATTACAGCCAGAGAACTCATTATTAAATTAAATATTAGTGATTAAAATGTGCTGAGATCAACAGAAAAACAGAATAAGAGGAATTTTATGAGGTCTTTTAAATGATTTTTATTGAATAAATAGTAATTTAAATTACAATATTAAATGAAATTTTACTTTGGAAAATATTCATTTTCTTTTTAATTAAGTGAATATTAATATATTGATATTTTTCTTTTCTCTTAAGTGCTATATTTAAATTTGAAATATGATATAAAAGAATGAAAATATTAATTTTACAATATTCTAGGAATCATAATTTTCTGCTTATTTTTAAGACTAAGAAAGAAATCAATTAAGTTTTGCATTAACAGTAATGGATCTTCAATTAATTAAATATTTTACTTTTCTTCCCACATGATAGTAGGAACATTCTTGACAATTTTCTTTAAATAATTGTCAAACATTTTTTAAAATCATAATGTGCATATTTTAATATATATTATAAATTGTAAATGTTGGTAGAAAAGGGAGAAAATTATAAAATCACACAAATAATTTTTGTTCTCTTCAATAATTTTATTTAATTATCAGTTGCTTTTAATTTTTTTTAAAGACAAAAATGAACTAAGAGAAAAAAGAACTTTCTCTTTTTAGTAAATTATTTAATTTTAATCCTTTCTCTTTCTCTCTCCAAAAGCAAAGATGGTGTTTATCAAATCAACCTAATTAATCTGATTATCTTGTTTTCTCTTGGCAAGAACATTTTTTTAATTAAAAAAGGATTGTCAAAAATTTTGATTCTAATTTAAATTTTTGATTTGTTTTTCAATCTCAATGTTTAAGAAGAGAAATAGCTGAACAATTGTATTTGTAAAAATTGATCTCATTGGTCATTAATTATGTCATGTTGGAGACAGAATTGTGATTGGCTTAAAAGCAGGATTGTTTTAAAAAAAAAAATTAGGAGTGTGCGTTGATCAGAAAACCTATGTGTCTTGTGAGAGGCATTCAGTCTTTATCCTGTTGCTGAAGAAAGCATTAGGAGAAAATAAATTCCTGGCACAACTGTTAAATAAGAAAAAGCAGAAATCTTACCCAAGCTGTTGAAGTTTTAAACAAGCTGAAAAGCATGCTATGAGTTGTTTTAAAAATGTTTTCTACAATGAAAACCATGTGCTAAGTTAGCTAAAAGTGAGATACCATCTTCTCCAAGTAACTTGCCTCTCTAATAAAACTAAAGAAGTTATTCCTTAGTAATCTGCAACAAACATCTTTAACCAAGAGCATGAATCTCTTTATGTGTTAGTCTCACCTGGACATTTAATTGGAAAATGGATAAACTTTTATTTGTTAACCTGGAATGGTGCATACAAAAATAGCACAAATTAACTACATTGTGTAGAAGCCTTTGAGAAGAAAACTTACCTGAAAAAATTGGAAGTTATAACTGGAAAGAACTCTAAATAAGAATAAAACCATGGTTAAAGGTATTTTCTTTATATGCACATTGTATTTCCATCTATAGTTTTTTTTTAAAAAAAATAATCATTGATATTTTTGAATAATTTTATCAATTTATTTCTTGTGAAAAATGTTTCTTTTAATCCATTTAATTTTCTTGCTTCAAAATTATGAGAATTTTTTTTTGAAAACTTAATTTTTATTAAATTTAAAAATATTCATTTGAAATATGTTTTTTTTTTTTTCAAATTTTGATTTTACCCCCCAAAATTCAATAAAGAATTACTTAGGTTAAGTTAGAGATGGTTATCTCTGATTTTGAAAATGTTTTTCAACTTTGTTATTTAAAAAAATAACGTAATGAATTAAAAGTTAATTAATTTCATGAATATAAAATTAACTGGTTAATTATAATTTTTATGAAACTACATTTTTTGATAAAATGAATGTTTAAATTTTCATACTATCATTTTTTTAAATTTTTGTTTATTGTCACACAGTTATTAAATGTTTCAAAAAATATATTCTGCATTACATCTAGCTGTTCATGAATTGGTAGTGTGTGTGACTTGATTTTAATACAACTTAGTATTCTAGGGATGTTTAAAGCTATTTAATTATAGGAAAGTAAACCTATAAATTATTTAAAGAGATTTAAAATAAGCTGTCATATTTATTTATCTCTTGCTTTCAGTAGTAGTTCTGAGTTCTTGCTTCCTGAGCTAGATTAGAGCATAGTTATATTTGATGTTGGTGTTTTGGACATCCAGATGATAATCTTGGGTGGTCCAAAGATATCATTTTAAAAGTCCATGCATTACATTTTTAAAATTTTTTATTATTAGAAATTAAGATTGTAGTTGGTTGATATTATATAGTTAGGGCATTGATGATGATCAGCATGTTTTAATATTTTAGCATTATTTTTTTATTAGGTGTAATGGATTAGCACAAGTATGTGCATCCAGATTACTGTCTATATAATCTGCACCAAGTTTGGCAGTGGCTGAGTAAGTAGCCTGTTTGTAATGCACCTCTTTTATTTCCTAGTGGACCAATTTCAAATCCAGTTGCAAAGTTGACTTAATTTTTGTTGTTGATCATTCATGATAATGATGATTTGATTTTTTTTAAAATGCTAAGTGAACTTATTGTAAGTTTTATTCTTTGTTCATCTCTTACGCTCATTCCTTTTATATTTAATTATTAAATGTGGGAATGATGATGGTTTCCCATCTCACATCCAGCTTAATATGTTGTATATCATTACAATGGCTACCTAATTGTGAGACCATGTAATTCCTATTCACCCCTTTCATTCTTTATTGTTACAAATAGTGAACCAATTACAAATAGTGAAACAATTGTGGGACTATATAACCCCTTCTCATTCCATACTGTTACTATATTGATTTCTCAACTCAATTTTAAATATTAAATTTTTGTCTTGTATGTCACACATTCAATTTGTTTATGTAAATATAAAAAATGTTATATCATTTGTATTGTTGTTGCTACATCGAATAAATTTATTTATTATACATAAGCATAATTTATCATAAAAGTTCTCATTTGACATACAAATATCTTAATTTAATGTTTACGTTATAATAATAATATAAATGTGGAGTGGATAATAATGAGATATGTCTCGCTTTGCGTGAAAACTTGTACTTGATGTATGCTTCAAATTGATTGTTATCAATGGCTATTAACAAGTGAAATAAATTTTTGTTTTAATCATTTCACCATGTACACAGTCGCATGGTCATGGATAAACAGATTTTATTTTCCCTAGACTAAAATTCTTTGTAACTGGTGATTTAGTGACTATTATCAAGTACAATTGAGATTACTGAAAGAGAAATTTGGAAAAAAATTCATAACTTGGCCATAATATTTCCAGCTGAGCTTTAGTTTGGCAGTATCTAGAGTAATTAGTCATGCTTTCTATAATGTGTTAATATTCCTATGAACATTCTGTACATATGTAAATATTAAGATAAAAATGAACAATTTTTCCTGTTATACATTTATATATAAATAATGCATACAAAGGATCAAATCTATTAAAAACTTGTTAAAATCACACCCAATTTAAGATTTAGACATGCTTATATCCATGAGAAGAGGGTTCCTAAGGAGAGCAAATGGACTAATGAAGTAGACTTTTAGAGTTGGATAAACCTTGAGAAATGTGGTATTTCAATGATTAATCCAATATTTTGAAACTAAGATATAATTTATTGTTAATAATTTGACAGATGTTGTTTCTTAAAGATTTTTTTGTAGATATGTAAAATAAAAATGTCTGTATGTTTGGATGTGATGTGCCATTAGATCAAAGAAACCAGCAAAGTCAAATATGAAATAATATGACTTGCACTAAAGAAAATGTACATTCAAATAAATTACCAGATGTTCTATATTTGCATTTATCAAGAAACTAAGTTTACTCAATATGCTGTTTTTGGTTGCATTCATTTATTTTGAACTAGAGGCTTAATACTTCATCAGAGTTATCAGAAATGGAATTCCTGTTTTTATTTATTAATTATTCTTAATGAATCTGGCAACTTTTATGATCATAAGTTGTCAGTCTATGTTTGAGACATATACTAGAGATGATGCACCAAACACAAGTCTTAAGTTGAATATACTATAAACCAATATTATCAAATGGATTTCATTATTTTCATAAATAGCTTTGCCAATGATGAACATGTCATAAAAATTTTTAAGCTTGATAAAAAATTAAATCATGGAAGTAAAATTAGTACAGTTATATAAATATGCAGAAACTTTACTACATAATCTTATGCAACCATGTAATTTATGATTATACAAATGTCAAAATCAATTCAAGACAGTTAATTATAATAAATTGACAACCTAGTTAAAAAAGAATGGGAATGGTAAAATAAACTTGTCATGTGAAATACTTGATAAATACCCTAAGAAATGAACTAAGACAAAACCTAAAAAATTTTTTTTATGCCATGATGCATATATAAATCATTTATTTAAAAGATGATTCACAATTCTGACAGTATAGGCTAAAAATATTTTTAGTGGAAGTCAATACATTCCGAGATGTAATGTGATTCCAAACCAATAATAGAAACTTATTGTAAGAAAAACATGAATTAGTTGAAGGATAAGTCATATATTATTTTTAGAACATAGTGGGAAAAGAAAGTATTGTTGAAAATGTTGGCAAATCGGTTTGGTTCAAGAATTAGAATGTGAAAAACTTATTTATCACAAATATAAGTTAATCAAATGAGTATAAAGGAAAGACAAATATAGATATGGAACCAAAAAGCATATGTCTGGGATGATATAAAAAGTACATCATCGATTTCTGAATACTCTACACTATTACTTCAGATATGTAATTCCCATTTTCCTTCTTTCTTTGTTATAATTCTTGATAAAATGGTGATTGCTTGGGTGAAATTAGTAGCTGATTAAGAAATTATGCCAAACTGTATGAGGGAATGTATGCCAGCAATACTATTACAAAATTTCACAACAACTTGGAAGATGCCATCACATAAACATCTAGGCTATGTCCAATAATGAGGTTGAAATATATGTTAGACAATGATTAACATTATTCAGAACAAAGAATATAATCAGTAAATAAAAAAGGGCATAGTAAAACATTCTAAATATTTTAAATAATTTAGATAGGCTAATTGAATTTATGAAAAAAAATGCAGTAATAGAAGTGTTATACCAAGCAGTAGTAACCAATATAAAATTTGATATTTTGTGATAGTGCAGGGCAAAATGCCCACTGTAAGGAGGAATATCATATTGATATATAATAAGTTACAATCACACTAAATGCACCAAGGAATAACATTAAAATTAGCTTTCAGACAATCATATGAACATAGTTGCATTAAATTACATGAACAAATCATAGGGTTGATGTGATCACATGACAATCAAGGCTTGCAGATAATGTAGTTAAAATGGTTCCAACAGGAAATATACATATCACTGATTTAAACAAGCTATAATTATGATGTTTCAACAAATGATGAAACAGACAAAATGAGATATACAAAGTCACCAGTAACAACAAATAGCAAGAACAAAGTTAATATAGATTTCAATCAGCAACAGATGAAGCAAAGTATAAAGAACAACTAGAAACAGAATGGAGAAAGGCATTAATATCCAATAAAAAGCTATATTGGACAAAAACCAACAGTAGATGAAAAGTATAAATAGGTACCAATAATTCTTGAATAGAATGGTAGCATCACTAAAATGAAAGTTTGCTGCAATTGTCAGAATTACTGGAAATATCGAAAAGCAAACAAGAGTTTAAGGCAAAAACTAATACTCCAAATGAATAAAAGTTTGAATTAAAAAAATTCAAAAGTGACACAAATAAATAGAAATAATAATGATCATATGGAGCAATTTAATGCTACATGAAAATTTCATGTTAAACCCAGTATTATGCAATAAAGTTGTATTAAATAGGAGATCCTATTTATGTGCTAAAAGACAAATGAAACTGAAAAACAAAATCTGAAAAACATCAAGAATGAAATATAAAGCTTGCAAATAACTAAAGGACAAAACCAAATAAAAGTTTGAATCAGAGACAAAAAAGAATATGTAAAGTAAGATATGGAATAAGTTAGTAGGAAAGGATAAATGAAAAAAAGCAAAAATTAATACTCCAGATGAGAAAGAAGTTTTAAGATATATGGAAAATTCTAAGAGATAAAAGGGGATTTGGAAATAATTAAAAAATGGATGGAATATCTTTTAGAAAAAATGAGAAAAACTTCAAAATAAAATATTTAGGCATTAATACAAAACTGGAATAAAAAAACAAGTGATTAAGATAAAATACAAAATATTTTTTGAAAGCAACATTCATGGATTGTACATGGCAGGTTGTACAAAAGTTGTGTCTCCTGTTTTTTTTTTTTTGCTACACCCAGAGCATATAATTAAGAAAATTTTAATTATTGTGGGCATGTGAACTAACATAATTATGAAATAGATGAATAATCACAGGCTATGATAAGATATTCACAAATATGAAATCCACAATTATTTTGTTAGAAAAAAGTTTTAATAAACTAATATGAAGTAAATAGCAATGAAAATTTAATTTTTTAAGATCCAACAATCTAAACTTTGAATATGGTACAAAATTTTTTTTTAACAGATGGCATATGGCGTTAGAATGATTTTCTCCATAAAAATAAGTATTCATAAAGACCTCCCATGTCACAAAACTCTAAGATTCAAGACCTTTTCTTAATATGAAAGACCATTTAAACCTGCAAGCAGTTGTGATGAAAAAGTATTATTATTGAATTCTGGAATAAATGAAATATACAACAACATCTGCAACATGAAACCATTTAAAAACAGTCAGATAACAGCTTTAAATTTATAGTAATTAAAGTAACATTTAAAAATATAAATAGTTGTCCAGATTATTTTTAGGCAAAGGGAAAAATGAAATGTAGCAATCATTAATATGATTAATACAGCCAATATGTGTAATAAAATAAAATAATCAAAATTAAAGACATTATCGAGCAGATGTTTAATTAATTAGGGAGATATGTTTACATTTTTATAATTTTAAACATAATAAGATTAAGGAAAACATTTAATAAATGAGAATAAAAGTTATTGGCAGTAACATAATATAACTTTTAAAATTTAAATAAAATACATTCCAAATTATCCACTTTACCATCCCCTGCCACAAAAGGAGATGATTATTCTAAAGCTATGTGTGCATGCAATTAAAGATAAACAGAAATTATTTACAATTACATAAATTAATAATCAAAAAATGTAAATTACATTTCAATTTAAAGTTATTAAATTCTAATAACAGTGCAAATCAAAATAGATTTTAGTTTTGAAAAATACATAAATTATTGAAATATTAATAGTAAAATATTTATCTTTTACATTAGTTAACAATTTTTTGTTTTCAAATAAAGACTTAAATGAGCCATACTTATTGTTTTAAAATTAGGAAATTAACAGATTTTTCCTCAAGATATGCAATATTACCTCATTTATTTTATATCTATATAATTAGTCAAAAAATTCAAGTTAAGCATCTAATGGTTTCCTTTCAAAGTGAAAATCCAGGTTTGTTTTATTTCATTATATAATTAAAATTATATGATATATATTTGTTAAATTTTTAAATAAAAAACTACACATTATATCTGAATAAATTGCATTTATAGCTAAGAATAATAGGAAAACTCCAGAAAACACCCTAAGTAAATTATATAATTGGAAGCTCATATTTATTACCACAAATGAAATATTCATAAAAGAAAATATAAAAGTGTTCCTCTATCTTCTGCATCTAATTGTCAAAATAAAAGAATTTCAAAGAAATAAAAAACTTTTTGTAAATACTTTAAAATGAAGTTTTTTTAAAAAATTCTGCTTGCTAACGTTCAAATTTTTTTTTTTTAATTTAAAGTTTAGTACTTCGTTTTGTTTATGCTATATGATTAACTGATCATATACATATATACAAAAGGTTTTTACATTTTGACATAAGCAAAGATTATTAATAGTTTATTTTAAAGAAAGAATATACTGTAGATTAGTGATCTGTATTTTTATAACAGGAACTATTTTAAATCCATTAAGGGAATTAACAAGTTACTAATTTTATTTTAATGATGTGTCAATATTTTTCTATCTAAAAGAAAAAGTTTAAGATTGCTGAAATTTTCTGCATTTTTTGGTTTATTATAAATAGGTGTTTTACATGCATAAGTATGTGGATAAAAAATGGGATTTTAACAAAGAATTCATTATTACAAAGGCAGCATAAAAGAAAGATTAACTTTATACGTGTCAAATAACATTAGGATTTGTACTATATAAATTACATATTTATATAAAGAGTCTAAATAATAATTATTTAGACATTTTGAAAAGGAAAGATGACATTTTCCAAAATTTTGTTAGACTTCACTCTAGTTTCTATGATTTTAATCTTGTAACCTGAGTATTCCTGATGGCTATAGAAATATTATAAATTGGATTAATTTTTCTTAGAAAGCGCATTCATTCATTATTTTCTATTTAGTTTGTGTACTGTGAAGTAAGCAAAATGTATCTTGGCTCACCATGCGACACCTGGGAAAACCATTAATGACAGATCTTTATGCCTCATCAAAATAAAAAAACCAATTGAAAGAAGTTACCATACTTCTCCTGTACCAAATAATAATGTTTTTATGCCAAAAGAAACTAGCATTTAATTTGTTTACACCTTCTAACTCTTAAATTTATTCATAGAACTATAAGTAATATTGACATAAATTGCCGAATACCTGTAATTTATTTGAACTACATGAAATGTTATATTTTTAATTTGTCAAGAAGTTAGTAAGGGTATGGACTATATCAAAGAATTTTCATGCTTCTTCTAATGACGTTATTTATAATACAAGTGTATTCCATGAAGTGGACATTTGGAAGGAAAACAATTTCCAGAAATCAATCATTAAAAAACAAAACAAAGGTCTATTTATTTTATACTATCAAATTGTAGTTAACATTTTATAATTCTTTAAAAACATTTTTTTTCTTCAGTTTTTAAAAGTCTGAAGTGAAGTCAATTAATAATATCCAGGAAAAAGTAGATCATTTTATAAGAAAATTTTATTTACTTAATGTGAATTTTACATATTTAATGCATAATAGAAATAATATCAATACATATAATTATTAGTACACCATGGTAGTTAGAATATTTATTGAAATTGAGTTAATTGTGCATATGTGTTTGTGATACATGTTTGTGTGAAAGTACAATTTAAGAAATTTGATTATTTATTAATAGAGATGTATTTGGTCTTTTTTTTCTACCAACTTTTAATAGTCATTTGAATTTAAATTACAGTAATATATTCTTTTAGTTCACAGGGTATTTATTATATTTGTATGTTCTAAGTGCGAGTTATGCTCAATGTCCAGCCTTACATTTGAACAAATAAGTGACTTTTTCTTAAGTGGATTCTAGAAAAAAGAAGCCCTATAGATATAGTTATAATGTCCTTCTGTATAAATTTCATTGTAATAGAAGTTAAGTATTAAGATTAATCATATTCAAAGTTTTTTGTGAAACAAAAGGAATGGGTGAGTTACAAATAGCAGAAATGTGATATAGTTAAACTTAGATTTGTAAAGACCAATAATTAGTTATAACCTCAATAAACTTCTCAAACATGCATATTAATGTGTATTACTTTGAACTAAGTGATGGAGTCGGCCAATTAAGCAATCTTGAATTGTTATTTAAGACAATCTGGTTTTGCTTTACTTATTTGAAATACATATATATTTATAATCATGGTAGTTCATTTAATACCCATATACTTGTTTTATATTTCAACATTCTCAAGAGATTAAATTCAATTATAAGTATGGAATTTTTTTTCATTAGATAAAGAAAAAGGAGGTAAAATGCTACTATTACTAACTCACTGAAATTATCTTACAGATGCCTGCATATCAAATGCAAGTCAGATTAAGTCATAAAGGAACAAATAACTTTATTCAATTCAATTCTATTAAGTATGTAACAACAGACTAGTACAAACCAAGAATTAGTTTACATCAATTTAAGAAATGACAATTCAAATGAAATATATCAACATCCAAAAATATCTTATTATACAACATAGGCATTCTAATCATGGCAGAATTTCTATAACAATTATGATTATACTTTTTAATATAAAATAAATCATTATTTCTAATTATATTAGAAATTCTATAATTTATATTATGAATAAATTGTTTCTTCATATTTACATAAAACAAATTTTTCTTAAAAACACTACATTATTCAACATTTTCTTTTTCATGTTTCACTACCCACAAATAATTGTAAACCTGGATACTTAAAGTACCTTTCCATAACATTTTGTGTTAGATTCCTAACAAAAGAACAATAATCAATTGTAGGAACAAGTATTACATAAACAAATGCATGATTGCTTATGTAAAACTTTTTTTGACCTTGCTATAATTGCAATAATTCTATTACATTTAAGAAGAATTTTTGTGCTTTCAAATCATTCCTCTTTTAAACTTGATTTTGGGTATATATTATTTCCGAGTGCTTTTATTTATGAACTTGTATTTTTCTATGAAAGGCACCAACAATATTTTGGATTCTTTGACAAATGAATGTTCTTCAACATACAGTACATCAGGATCCCCAACCCTATGCCCGTGGGCACCATGGTGCCCGCAGACCATTTTACGTGTGCCTGCCGCTATCCCAACACGATAAAAAATTATTTATCTGATACAAATAAATTTAATTTTTTAAAACTTCTTATAAATTAATGTATTATATTGTAATCAAATTGTAGGGTACACTATACTTTACAGCGTAAAAATATAAACGTTATTTATATGTTAAAGTTTTATTTTGTTATATGTTAAAGTTTTATTTTTGAAATAAATATTTTTTTATACATTATGTGTATTATTAACAATATTCAACCATAAATTTACATTGAAAAAATAAATTGTGCCCCATCTAGTTGAAAAAATAAGTGGTAGCCGCCACCTGGCCGGTATTATAGAATGTGCTCTTAAGTGCAAAAAGGTTGGGGACCCCTGCAGTACATATACATTGATAAAACTTTATATTTGTGTTCTTTTATTAATTACTGTTGACAATATTATTGGTATAAAAGCAATTTTAAAATATTTCATTTCTAATCATTTATTCGAGTGTGTACATACTAGCAAAGTATGTTTGTTTTTTGAATTTAAATTTACCATAGTATCGTTAGAATTAAACTTTTTTCTCACCTTTTTTAAAGAGAGCATTCAACAAATATAAGTTATAAATAATTATCATTTTTATTTGATTTAGGGTTAGAATAAATAAAGCTAACAAAGTTTATTCATTTTTTATATTCAGTTCTTTTACTGTCCCTGACATTTTTTTTTTATATGTCCAATGAATTTGTTCATTCTTTGGGGCTCATCAGAATCTGCAAATTATATATTAAACTTATCAGTAATACACTGAACTTCTTCCAAATTTAGCTTCCAATTATTTTGCATTGGATTGATGATTGGAAACCAGTTGAGAGGTATGTTCAAAACTTCAATTAATTTTTCAGTTCCTTGGGGATATAATTAGTTAATAGGGGGGTTTACCCTTTTCTCATTGCTATCTCTTAATCACTTATAGTTTTTGTTAGTACTCCAATATATGAAAGTTTACATTTTATTTTCTTAAGTTTTGTCAACTTTTCTTTTCCTGGTTTAATTTTTAAGACATTTACTACAGTAATATTATTTAATAACTATAAATAAGGATAATTATCAACAAAATTTTATTATCAATATAATAAATATTTTCTAACCAATAATCATAATTACGTAACAACACTATCCAATATTTTTTATCCCAATTCTATTATGCAAAGAAATGTTTTTATTATGCCTCACACAATATGCCAAATCACTTTATTAACATCAAAATATTCAGAATGAATACTGTTGCTATCTTTTAAATTTTGAACTTAAAATTGTCTGCATATCTATTTGATTCTGATCATCAAATTTGAATGTAATTCTAAAGTAGGGATGTGTACTATTTTCATTGTATCCATTCCATTTTGCCTATTTGCTGCTATCACTTTCTCTAAGATTGGTGGGTCTTATCATATTTTTTGGTCTCCTGTATGTATTGTAGGTTTATGCCATAGATATGGTCAATCTACAAGGGCCTGTTATGCTTTTTCTTGTGCATTAAATCTGCACAATAATGATATTTAGAAGTTCAGATATTTCCTCAATTGAAGAGTGGTCTGCTGCAATGAAAATTTGCTGAATCTATCTTGACAGGTGATAACAGCTGTAAATGATCTGCCTTTCTAACAAGGGAAAAGCTGTTAAAATTCTTAATCTTGAAACTTATCAATGGAAAAATTTAGTTTGCATTTTTCTTGAGACTTGATAGTGAATCCATCTTGCCTCTTCTTGCTCCAAAAACTGTGGAATATAGCTACTAATATTCACCATATGTGAGATTCAACATACAATTCAGTTATTGGCAGCCTCATAAAAATGATTATTACTAATAGAAATTTTTTATTTTCATCCAACCTTTCTAATGAAAAGAGCCCTTATAGGCCACTGAAGTCTTCCAATAGATTCTCACAATTTCCTTTTAATGTTTTGATCATGACAAATTTTCTTACATTGCTTGATCCAAGATCTGAGATCATGCAACAGGTATTCTTTTGGCAATTCAGTATCCACTCTCTCTTCAAATTTTTTCATTATTCTCTAACCTAATCTCATTATCATAACCATAAGTGTAGATATTTAGTTATTTCAGGGCTCTGAAAGTGTACTTTTGTTGTAAAATTGCCCTCTATTGTTTTTTTTTTTGGACTTGATTCAACTCTAACCTATTTTTTACATTTTCTCTTCTGTAGGGCATGTTTATTTTGGATTTGCTCCTGGCTATTGCTTACTTGATCTTTGATACCTTGTATTGCCATATTAAAACTCTTTTTTCAACTCTTTATCATCTTTTTCTCTATAAATTTTTATCAATTTTCTTCTATCTTCATTTGTATGATCCTTTTGGTTTATTTACAGATATTTCACTTTAAGTCATATCCATGTTCAACATTTTCTTTTTCTTGTTTTATTTCTTATGTGTTTTATAAGTTTTCCAAAATTACATCTCTTTTCAACCCTTATAGAATTTTGCTCACTTTGCTTGTGAAAACTTTATGGCCATGTTAATATGCCAATCTTTTTCCAACTTTGTCTTCATTTGATGGTGACTTTTTGCCACAATATCGTCTAAATTTTCCATCTTTTCCTCCATATGATCGTTCCACTTATAATCTAGTTCCAAGACATCTCATTTTACTCTCTATAATTTCCAGTTTCTCTTGATTTTTTTTTATCTCTTGATGGACTACTTTGAATTCCTGCTTCACTTTATTCTCCAAACTTTACTACTACTTCCTCTATTTTATTTTCTAAACATTTCTGTCCTACCTCACATTCTTGTTGAGTCTTCACTATTTTATTCTCTAAATCTTGTTTTTCTTCATTTTATTTTCTAGTCTATTAAAATCTTATTTTACTTTCTCCTGCCCTATTCTACATTCTTGTCAATCATGCTTTAACTTTCATTTTCAATCTTGCTGAATTTATCCATTTTATTTTCCTTTCTGTTAAAACTTCATATCAATATTTCCTTCATTAAGTATAGCCCTGAAGAACTGGAAAGTTAACTGATATTTCAAATATACCTTTAATTTATAAGTGGCTTACAAACATCTGTCAATACAAGTAAAAACAACTGTAAACCTGGATTTGGTTGCAATTCATCTTATTTGAGGCCATGTTGTCTTTCTGATCTACACAAAATTATCTGAAACAATTATTGTATTTATTATTTTTCTAAAAATTTTAGGTAACATTAAGGTAAGCTTAGAATGACTTTCCATGAAATAACACATTAGCCAGATTGTCAATTACATATTTATTATTGCCATTCAATTCTATTTTATTATCTATATGTAAATAAATTGTTATAGTTATTTGGTGATCCTCTTTCAGTTCCCTCATTAATCCATTTATACATTGTCTTTTGAGATTGATAAAACTCAATTATGGTTAGAAATTATGTAATCCATTAATTGGAATAATATAGTGATTAGGATTTAGTATTAAGATCTATATTTCCAATGTATTAGCCATCATAGCAGATAGATGGAATAAACAGAGTACATGTGATAATATGTTGGACTGTTTCCATCATCTATCATTAAATGTTGAACTGTCTAGAAAATTTTAAACTTTTCAAATATGAATACCTGTTAGTAATAACACAGGGTAGTAGTTAAAATTTTATAAACACTTAATGGTGTAGATGATGGAAATAGTCCAACATATTATCAAATCTAATACACTATCATAACTAACTTTCAGGCAATCAGGGTACACTTTAGACAGATGTCCTAATTTACAGGCATTCAAAAATTAGAAATATTTGTAAAGTCTGAAAAAATATAAATACCATGACTTAGTTAATTATGCACTAATTTATGTTATGTGTTCTCTTCATATTTATGATGTCCATGCATATTTTATTGAATAGATGGTCAATGGATGGATCATTTACTCTGATTTGTTTTTATTTCTGTTATTTTCTCTTCTTGGGCTTCTAACTTTAATTCTATTGCTTCCATATTTTATATAATTTTATTAACTTTTCAGGATGAGAAAAATGATGAGACCTAACTTTTCCCATTAACTATCCCTTCCATTAAGAATTGGATGTTTTAATTAAATTTGCCTGTCTCATTTTAAATGTTCCTTAATTTTTTAATATTTATTACTTAAGTTATTTTATATTTTATTATGCCCTCTCAATATACTATGGTCTCTAGATAAGAAGTTTCATTTTTTTCTAAATTTTGTTCACCCCCCTCCCATTGCATTCAATGTATATAGTATATAATAGCTGACATTTTGTTGATAAACAGTGATTAGAATGAAAAAAATATTGCTTATTAGATGGCAAGTATACATATTTTTCAACCCACATAATATTTTATTATTTGAATTATATAACTTGAGGAAAAAATATTATAGTTACTTATGCTAAAATTAAGTTATAATGTTAAGTTTAATTAAAAATTATATAATCAAAATTAGAAGAAAACAAGTAAAATGCTTGATTGCCTAATATCTATAGAAGATGAAGTACATAAATACATACTTTCAATATCTTATGTTGATTACGACTCAGTGACAATTAATTCTATTATTATTTATTGAAGTATTGAAATCAATAAGTTGATATTTTTTTAAAAAAAATATACTATTAAACAAGATTTTAGCTTTGCCCTATAACACATCATTATTGTATTACAAAGAATATTACTGAAATTTTTAATTATAGTAGCAGTACTATGATAAATTATATAATTTATTAGTATATGTATTAACAACTTGAGTTTGTTTGATCATTATTAAATGCTTCGTCTTCAATAAAAAAATTATTATTGGTTACCAAAATTCTTATACAAATATATATATAGAATGACATGTAAACCAAATTATTTGTTAATCTGAACTTATCTTACTTTTATATGTATAATACTATTCAAATCCATATATTACAATTTAATATTGCATTTAAAAGAAAAAAAATCATTTTAATTAAATGCTTATTATGTTTTTAATAATGTAATTTTGAATGATTTGGTAAAAATATTTTTTTGTATTATGTATTAGAAATTAAAACCATTGTGAATCACATTGTAGATGAGGATAGCCAATTATATATAAATTAATTAACAGAAGCAAAAACGAATTATAAAATTGGAATCAGATAAAATTAATGAAAACAATCATTTTAAATGTTTTATTTTAAAAGTGAAAACTCATTATTCCCATTTCATCAACACCAATTTAATCCTTCATTCAAGTGAAAGAGCTGCCAATTTATTAAGCAATTCCATTTCTCTTGGTTGTGGAGAGAATAAATCTTCATTTAGCTGCCATATTTGTATATATCCCAAAAAATCAGCAGAAGCTAACAATTTTGGTCTAAAAAAAAAAAAAAATTATGAAATCTTTTATTGAGTTAATAAATTGAACACATAAAAAAACAAACAAACAAACAAACAAACAAAAAAAAAACAAAACAACAACTTGTTATAATTATAATAAAATTGAACTTCATGGAATCAAATAAAATCAATTGATTTTCAAATGATTTTTTTTTTTGTTTATGAGTGCATAATAGCAAAATTGAAATAAGATATAGATATATAAAATTATATTTTAACTATGGAATTTAGTCTGAGATACAAATATGCTGATCATCATCAATACTCATGGCCACCCAGTACTTTGAGCATACTGGCCATCAATAAAATAATTGTCATAAAATGAGTGGATCTTAAAGGTGACCTTTACCTTTACACCACCCAGAGAACTATCTGGATATCCAAAGACAAACATACACTCCTACATCTATATAAATTAACTATTATTGCTCATGTCTAGCTTGAGATGCAAAAAAACTAAGACAACTATGAAAAAGAGAAAATACCAATATATAATATTTTAAAGTTATTTTAGTATTAAATAGATTAATAAATTTATTAACTAGAAATAATAATAATTAAACATGAAATTAAAAATCTATTAAATACAATAATACATGTTTCTGATCTTGATTTACAAATTATAGAAAATATGTTATAACACTATAATTTACAGATATATCAATATAAGTTTACTTGATATAAGCATACAGAAATGCCTCTATGATAATACAAAATATTTCAATAACTATTTAGCTAATGAAAATTATCCTGTCTGTTACGTCTGCACCTTGCTATATCTTATGACTCAGATCCTTATTGGGAAACTTACTGTTCCCTGACTGAATTCCAATAGTTTACCCAATAATGACTCGATATTACTTCAGTTAAATCCAGTGCATTTAATAAATTTAACTCACAGCAGTTTAATACATTAAGTGATAATAAATATTAGAATAACTTACATTTTATATGCATATATACACATAAGCTCATAGGCTTACAAAATAATAATAAAGATCTTTCTGACTTATTTAGTCCCTAGCTTATTTTCTTCTCATGTCCGGAGGCAAGCTCTCTGCTCTAGAAGCTACCATGCAAAGAGTGATGTCCAACATCAAATTTGTGTCCATCTCCCAATTGATCTCCTCATTAACTCTTCTTTTTCTCCTCCAACTTGCATGTCTTCTCCATTGTTTTCTTCCTACTGCTGATTGCAGGTATTTCCAATCCTCATATAAGGTAGTTATTTCTCTAACTGCATAAAGGTCGAATTCCAAAATGCTTTACCTTTTGTTAACATTAACTAACGAGTTATTATGAGACTCAAATTCTTGTTATCAATAGCTGAAATCTGACTCTCATTCCTTTAATTATAAGTAGATTTTTATCTCCTTATTACTAATTTTACTTTTTCGCTATAATTAAAATATAATCTTTTTTTTTTTCAAATCTTATAACTGCTAATTATTTTTAGTTCTGTATTCAAAGATAAATCTTTTAATTCTACAATTATTTTATTTATTTATTTACTATTACCTTTATATGTATGTACCCACACAGATCCATGTGTGCAAGTTATAATAAATATTTCATTTGCCAATAAATATTCTTAGCTACTAATTCTAATTATTTTACTTTTCAAATAATATTTTAACATTTTACTTATAAACACAATTTGTCTTCTTTAATTAAAATAAAAACACTTTAGTCTGTCTCCTTGAAGATCTGTAGATAATAATAATTATTTTATGTCAGTCTTAACTATAAATATATTTTTTAAATTAAAAAATATTACTTATCTTTTTTAAAACCCAAAGGGAAAGTTGTTTTAAAACCCTTTGGCTTTTGTTTTTGCATTTTCACTTGTTAATTTCTTGGGTTAATATTTTTATTTCTATTCAAATGTTATTTTGCTTTTAACTCATGACCTCTAATTAAAAAAAAGTTTTATTTAATCCATTTTTACTACTGAATTGCTTTAAAATGGTTTAAGTACCATTATTGTGAGAAAATTTCCATTTCTTTTTTTAAAAAAATTAACTCAAGTAAAACAACTTATTTTTTTATTCATTCTTTAAAATTATATTCACAATATATATGCAACTTTTCTCTATTTCCATTCATATTGTATAAAGCAGCACATATTTAATGTATAGCACTGGATCTGGTAGTCATGTTTGAGATGATCAAACATCAGATAAGTTTGGTAGTCCTTAACTCCGTTTAGTTTCTATAACTTTCTGGATTGCAGCACATAAGCAGCAGATCTTTCACATACTGGCTTATGAATTCACAGAGAAGACATCCTTACTTCTATGTAAGTTCAAATTCGACCAATATGGAGACTGGGATGATTCTTCTACACATTCTACTATAGCATTCTCTGTAGTCTAATAACTTACTAATAATCTTTAATTAAACCACTGAACATCAAATGATCACCATTTCTTATGCTTGCTCATAACTGTTATTAAACAGGCAAAACTCTCCATACAGTATTGCCACTCAGTGCAAGCCAATGTAATCAATGGATGCCAGAAGACTTGTGCATAAAATCCCCATTTAGTGCCTACTCATCCAATATCCCCAGACTAGTTTCTGGCTTGTTGGTTTGTCAGTGAGTAGCCTTGGATCTGAGAGCACTGCATCTAGATCTTACGAACTAATGCAACCCTCCAGCTGCCACCTTTTATCTCTACTTAACTACAAAGCTATGAGAATCAAATTGAAAACACAATATTTTCAATCTAAGCTCATTAGCTTATATAGTCATATGGGTCTGAACTCAGTTCAGTACCTATACATTTTGGTGTCTTTGGCTCTTTTACAATCATAGCCACCATTGATTACTCTGGCTTGCAATGAATGCACTACTGTATGGAGATTTTTACCTGTTTAATAACAGTTATGAGCAGGCATAAGAAATGGTGATCATGTGATGTTCAATGATTTAATGCCAATCCTGCCTAATAGGATAGTGGTGGCTATGGTTGTAAGAGCCAAAGATAACAAAATGTATGCATACTGAACTGAGTTCAGACTCATATGACTATATAAGCTAATGAGCTTAGATTGAAAATATTATTGTTTTCAATTTGATTTTCATAGCTTTGTAGTTAAGTAGAGATAAAAGGTGGCTGCTGGAGGGTTGCATTAGATCCTAAAATCTAGGTGCAGTGCTCTCAAATCCAAGGTTCCTCACTGACGAAGGCCACAAGTCAGAAACTAGTCTGGGGATATAGGATGAGTAGGCACTAGATAAGGATTTTATGCACAAGCCTTCTGGCATCCATTGATTACCCTGGCTTTCACTGAGTGGCACTACTGTATGAAGAGTTTTGCCTGATTAATCTTTAATTAATTAATTGTTAAATTATTATTTAACCATTAATCTGTTATTCCAGTGTATATATTTTAAACAAATATATACAAGATATATTGTTTTTGTTCATTTATATTTCCCCTTTCAAATCTGATATATATATATATATATGCGTACACAGACTATTATGTTGTAATGTCCCATGAGACATTACCATCTTATTAAATAAAAGTGATGGTAGTGGTGGAACTGAGTCATTTAGATAATATAAAATTAATCAGATTTTAAATTTTTCTCTAAAAATTCTTCAAGAATGTATTTATGTAAATGAGTTTAAATCATCTTGATAATTTATTTTTAATGATATAGCTAGTTTCTTAAATTAAAGGAAATCTGCTTGATCACGAGTAAGCATTTAAACATTGACCAGGTAAAAATAAGAAATTTTATTAGAGTCCAAGCATGCTTAAGATTTTTCTTTAAACAGCTGGCTTAGTATTTGAGTTATTAGTTGACAAATGAATATCTAGACATTTTTAGCTAGAAAGGAAAGAAAACTGTTAAAACTCGCAACACAATAGGCAAACATGATGAATAGTGCTGTCTTATCTTATGCTTATATATGTAAATATAAATACACACTTAAACATACAAAAGCCTATTAAGGACCAATACATATTTGTTTACCAATTAGTTTTAACAACTTTTAGAATTTAATTTATATGAGCAGTTGATTGCTTAAACAATGTATGTATTTTTATAAGAAAAATAAAATCTATTTTTTTGTAAAAACAAACTCTCATACTTTTTAAAAGTGAAATAAAAGGAATTAATTTTTTTAGCAATTTTACTGTTAACTGATAT
Organism: Epiperipatus broadwayi; assembly: GCA_028023455.1. Taxonomy (NCBI): domain Eukaryota; kingdom Metazoa; phylum Onychophora; class Udeonychophora; order Euonychophora; family Peripatidae; genus Epiperipatus; species Epiperipatus broadwayi. Next base: position 10,355,854 of record JAQFVV010012404.1, read on the forward strand.
AATTACTAATGTTAGATTAATCCATCAGTAAATTGCTATAGGTTTAACCTATTTCAAATTCATATTTTTTCATGAATTTACAGTAACTTGATAGTTTAGTGTATATAATGCTAGAATTGGTAAATGACTAAAAAATAAATGAAAGTACTATGGATACATTTGATTATCATAGTAGAAATAAAAGACTTGTGGAATGCAGAAAAAGAAGCACTTTATATTATGAATTCTTTCTTTGAGAAAATGTTAAATGGACATAGAAGCATGTATTTTAAGATTGTAATGTTCTTAATAAGTTCAACAGAGGAAGTGATTATCAATTAGTTAGAATGAATGTAAGATACAAATCTCTTCTGGATACATGCTATCATAAAATTAAAGATAAAATTATTAAAAAAAACAGTATTCACAGCTGATATTCTTAACCTTCAGAACATTCCAATGAATTTAAATTAGAACTTGCAAATTATTTTAAAATATTAACATATTTTGAAGATGGTTCAGATGTGAATGAAATCAATAGAAAAACAACTACTATACTATTAAGAACTGCAATAAAGGTAGGTAATATAAAAAGCAACTATCAACTACTAAAATTTCTACTGAGACAAGACAATTTATGAAAAAAAAGAAGAAATATGAAAATATATAAAAATAATCCATAAGAAAGGTTGAATATTTCGAATTTTATAAAATGATATTAAAAAAAAAAAAAATGATGTAAGAAAATATAATTGTGAATTGGCAAGGAAAACTACAGAAGGAAAAAAAAATCAAAAGTGTAAAACAGCATCTTGGTATTGAAAGGAAATTTGTTTTTGCAATAAGAAAAAAAAGATGGCACTACTACTAAAAAGAGAGTGGATATCATCAAGTGTGTGAAAGAGCTCTATAAAAAATTACATAGCAATAAAGAACAAGAAAAAATACCTCCTACAATTACAGCATCTTCTGAATTGCCCAGAATTTTAAATGAAGAAGTGAAACATGCAATTAAATCCATGAAGGAAAAAACTTCAGGTAATGACAGAATTGTAATTGATATCTTAAAAGAAGTAGGTGAGGAAATATAATTTTTTTTGGTAAAGTTATGTATGAAATATCTAAATGATAAAGATTGAAAGAATGCATTATTAATATTTTTTTAAAAAAAAGTAATAAAGAAAATATTAGAAATTACAGATCTATCAGTCTCTTATCAGTTCTATATATAATTTTCACCAAGATAATTGCAAATGGTCCACAATGAATTTTGAATCCAACTACAAGAAAAAGCAGAATTTAAAAGTAATTTTAGCACAGTGGATCACACCCAAGTAATAGAGAGAAATTATAGAAAGGACCAGTAAATATGAATTGTCATTATGATTTGGATTTGTACATTATGAAAAGACATTTGATTCTACAAGCATTTCTTCAGTGATTAAAACATTAAGTCATATTCTGAAGAATACCAAATGCAACAGCAATGATGAGATTAATAGTAATATTATAAAGATTAACCCTGAGAAGTGTGTACAGCAGAGTGATTGCATATCTCCAAAACTTTTTACAGCAATTTTGCAAAAAGTATTTTGTGAATTAATATGGGAAGCTATTGGAATAAAAGTAAATGATTATTTAAGTCATCTAGATATTGCAGAAGATGTAGTTGTTTTTGAAAATAATGCTTCACAGCTTGCAAGAGTTATCAAATGAAAGTAAGAAAGTAGGACTGAAAGTAAATGCTAATTAAAATAACATCCAATGGATTTTCTCAAAATAAATAAATAAATAAAGATTGATAATGATGAATTAGAAAAAGTCAACAACTATAAATAAGTTGGTCAAATTAATAATACAGATGAAAACATAATGGATGAAATTAATCAAAGAATTAAAGAGAGTGTTTTTGATAGAAATAACAATATTAAAAGAAAATATAAGATGAGTTTGAAAAGGAAGGTTTTTAATAAATATGTTTATCAGTTCTTATTTATGGATTTGAGACTTGGATATTTGACAGAAGAATAATATAGAGACTTCAAACTACTCAACAAAGTATGGAGAGATACATGTTAGGAGTAACAAGAAGAGATCAAAAATAAAATACATGAGTGAGAGAACAAACAGATGCTACCGATATAATTAAATAATTAAAAGAATGAAATGGAGTTGGACTGGATATATTGTTAGAAGAGATGATAGTAAATGGATAGGTGAAATCCTACAATGAACTTCAATATATTGAAAAAGACCTCGGAAAATACGATGTGAGATGGATGAATAAAATAAAGAAGTATGCTGGGATGATGTGGAAAAGCAAGAATGGAAAAACTGAATTAAACTTGGAGAGACTTTTATCCTGCTGTGGATTGATAATGGTTGAAAATGATGATGATTCCAATTTCATTAAAATTATTACCAAATCATTTTAGCATAAAAACATTTACAGATATATATCTATTAAATCACAATCTATATAAATATTATTAATATATAAGAGAGTGATGTTAAAAAAAAAAAAATACAAAGTAAACACAATTACTTCACTACACATATTCTTGAAATACCATATTGATAATCTAAATATTAAAATAGTTTATAAAAACTATTTCTCCATTGTTTGTTTTGCACTTTTTGTTTTTTTTCTGAATAAATTTGTATCTGAGCTGTTATTTTTCTCCATTAATGTGTTGTCTTTGATAAGAATTTTTTTCTTTTTAATTAAAAAAACAAAAGTACAAATAAAATTAAGTGATTCTCACTAAAGCTACTATACTCAATTGCAAAAGTACAAATAATTAATGCTCTCTTGGGGGCATCTTTTCATATTATGGCCCTTGGAAAAAACTGCTTAATGTCACAATAAATAAAATGAATGCAATTATATCTGTAGCATATCCCCACAACTGCATCAATCAAAATAGCTTGCTATCCAATACCAAAAAGTGGATTAAATTTAGTCTGCCTCAAATCTTTTCTTTATATAAAATAAAAATTAAGATAACAACTAAAAAAAATAATCCTGTAATCAGAGCAATACTACTAATAAATTAAATAAACACATGCAATATTCTGGAAAGTTGTTGTTAACTGATTGCGTCTTCCAGCATGCCAATCTAGTAAACCAAATAAACATAAGTAGACACAATGTGATATCCTTTAAGAGATTAAGAAAGTTCTATAGCAACCTAGAGCTATCCCAAAACTAAGATTCTAACTAAATTTAAGAACATTTGCATATTTCATTCTTGGTTAAAATTCCTGTTCAATCTACTTCAAGATAATATTCCATTTAAACAATACTTATTGATAAATTCAAGTTCAGCCATGGTTCAACATAGCTCTGTAATATACACACAAAGGACTGACTGCAAATCTTTCAATCATGCAATTATTTTGCAATACTAAGAGTCTTTGCTTTCTAAACTAGACCAGTTGATCTCAAGCAGATGCTTCCAAGAGACATCAAAAAACTCAAACCCTATAGTAGTAGTAGTTGTTGTCATTGTCACCACCACAGCAGCTTCAGCAGCAGCAGTAGTAATAGTATTATTACTCCAACAGAAATTTCTGCAGACATGTCGCGATCAATACAGGTGCTAACAACATTCAATAATCCATGCACAACATACACTAACAAGATTACCTGAAGAAGGACTTTATAGTTTTGATTTTTTTCATTTTTTCTAAGGAAAACCTGCCCCCTATTACTGACTATTCTCTCCAATAATCACTATATTATTCTCAAATGCAATGTAAATGAAAAGTGTGTGTAACTTACCCTTTTTTTAACTCTATAAATAACAATTTCATACTCAATAAAGCTGATTTTAAAAGCAGCAGCAGTAGTAGTAATAATAGTAACAATGACAATGATGATGATGATGATAATAATAATAATATTATTAATAATAATTGCATCTATGTAAGTAAAAGTGTAACCAATTTAAAAAAAAAAGAATTAAATAATTATATAAATAATAAGTAATAAAGGTGAGAATTAAAAAAAATAAGAATTTTACTTAGTCTCCAAGCTTGAATTTATTTCTTTTAATGCTTGAAAAATTTAAAATTATTTAATAGAATTTTGAAATTTATATTATTATACAGATAGATAACTTTTCTATACTAAGATCACTTTAAATCTAACTAACCATGTAAAAAAAGACTTAAAAATAGTTCAATAATGAAATTATTTTTCCCTCATTTTTTAAAAATAAATTTAACTGATTTATATTTATTATATATTAAAAGAATTAAAATGTAAACATTTACAGCATACATAAAAATGTTAACTTATTTCTAATATATACCATGAATATCCTTATTTTTTATATTAATATATCTTTCCCACTCACCAAATAATTAATTTATAAATTTATATTTTAATAAATAAGCTTTTTTCCCTAAATAAATTAAAAATTGTTTTAATATTCATAGCAATAATATTTTCCCTTCCAAAGAAATGGGCGATTTAAAATAAGGTTTTCATTAAAAACAATCTACTGTATAATAACAAACTGAAAAAAAAAAAAAATCTGATCAAACCAAGGTAGCAGAAGAAAAACATAAAATCACGACTTTTATTAAAAGTACTAATTCCCTATAAAATTCTCTTTATTGACTTTGATCAGAGAGGAATACTGAATTGTACACACACATACAGAAACTATATTTACTTTTATATTATTCAAACTACATCCTAAACTTTTGAACAATTAGATATGAAGCTATGAAAATGGTAGTAATTGATAAAGACCAATCATCAGAAACTATGACAATTTTATTGATAATATTATATGATGTCCAATAATGTAACAAAGATAGTGGGTTGGCACCAAATACCAAAACTACTAGAGGTGCCGTGTCAATGCCATAAATCAATGATTTTGAAAAAAAATATCAAAATTTCAGCTAACAAACATTTATACAAAAAGCAATAGGGTTTATTATAAATTTTCTTAAAATTGTTGGATGTACAAATAATATACTAGTAAAATTAATTATTTTTGTTTATTTTTTTGCCTGTCTGAATTATGTGCAAACTATAATTAAATTTTATCATGGTTAGGTAGCAATAAGAAAATTTGTCACTTTTTACGTAGCTTCCCATTTGATTAGTTCCTGTGTAAACCAAGCTAATAATATGACAACTAGGTATGGGGTGAGAGGTGTATGACCAATTTCACACAAACACTTCTACATGGAATCATTTTATGCCAAAAATTGAAAAAAAAAACAAACTTCTACACATAATGTTTTCATGAAAACTATTATATTTTTTAAATTTATCAATTATTTTTATTTTAATGTTAGATAAAAAATGAAAGTCAACAACAAAAAATCTAGTTGGAAAAACTTGAAATTAAAAAAAATTCAATGGAAAGAAATATAAATTTGTTAAAGAATGACAAAGAAAATGCCACTATTGATGAAACTACTACTCAAGAAAGCATTAAAGTATATGAAGATTGCTTCTTGCAAGAAAGTGATTTTATTATGCAATATGACAATTCTTCTAAATGGCCTCCTATCACTGATAAATTCATTTGTTACTTAATAACACATAAATTTAGTCAGGAACTAATTGAAGGAAATTTTTATCATTTTCCATTTCAGAAGATGGAACAAGTTTTAATAGTAAATGATTCTTTTAAAATTTTACCTAATGGTGAAGAAGTTCAAGGACAATGACTTCTGTATAGTGCATCCCAAAATTGTTTATTTTGTTTTCATTGTTTAATAATTTTAAAAGTAAAAAAAAATTTTTTTTTCAGGTATATGAAAAGAATTTAACATTGGAGACAATTAAGCAAAAATTACTTGATCACAAAAATAATCCAGATCATAAAATATATATATATAAAAATTGAAAAGATTTTGTAAGAAGGCTTTTCCCAGATAAAACAATCGACAATCACCTAGAAAAGAGCATTCAGTTAAAGACCAAACAATGGCATCAGATTTTAAAGATATTTTTTGATTCACATTATTTGTGCTAAAAATAATCTTGCATTAAGGAACTCATCTAATACAACAGATGGCATAAATGTGAATTTTTTAAAAATTTGATTGAATTTGTAGGTAATTATATAATCCAATTATTGTTCAACATATTAAAAAAATAATGTCCAATAAATAGTCAGAAACATATTTATCCTGGTAAGTCCAAAATGAAAGTATAATTTTAACAGGAAAACGAATGCAAAATTAAATTAGCAGGCAAAAAAAAAATGTAAAATATTTTTCAATTTTATTTGATTATACACACTAGATGTATTATGAAAAGAACAAATCTTGCAAATAATTAGAAATATAAGAATTAAAAATGGAAAATGTAGCATAGAAGATTTTATTTTATTAGCATTAATAAAAAAAATGATGATAGATTATCAAAGAAAATTTTAGAAAAAATTGCATTAGATGACTTAGATATTATGAATGGCAAAAGTCAAGAATATGATGATGGTACAAAATGGCAGATAAATATGGAGTTCAGGCACACATAAATAGTCTGAACCAATTTGTTAAGTATGTTCCCTGTTTGGATCTCACAAATTATGATAATATTTTTTTCTAAAGCTGAAAAGATTTTAAACTACTTTTCAGGCTACATATCTATCTAGATGGGATAAATCAATACAAGTTTTAAAAACTACTTTAAAAGCAAATTGTGCAACATACTAGTCATCCAAGAAAAGGGCTACAAAAAACCTAAATGGATAAATTGAAAATGTATATAAAATAGTGAAAGAAATGATACAAGATGGGAATTTAAATTTTAATATAATTTATGGCATAAAGAATTTAATAAAAGAGTTCGATTTTAAGTTTATTTGACCAATAGATACCTGGTTCAATCTATTTTCTTGCTTTGATTGAGTAAACATTTCACTTCAAAATAAAAATGAGTCACTTGTCAGGAATTTAAAATGATAAATGAAGTTCAAGATACATTTAATAAGGCAAAAAATATATGTAAAACTATTGAGATTAACACAAAATTTTCCATAAAAAGATAAAAAATTAGATTGTGAAGTTGTACTAAATAGCTGGCACAAACTTAGTTTGAGAAACTTATTATAGCAACTCCATTATAAATATTACAAATGATTCTGATTATCAAATTCAAAATGTATATTCTAATATTGAGATCACACTATTAGTATTTTTAACCCTAACTGTAATAGCAGCCTATGTAAATACAGTTTCAGAAAATTAAAATTAATTAAAAATAATCTAGGATAATCCATGAGTTAAGAAAAATTAACAAAATTTGGCATGATATCAATTGAAAATGAAATAGCTGGATTATTGGATTACAACAATCTCACATAAGACTTTACATAAATACAGTCTTTTTTGATATATGGATACTTCCAGAGTCTGTAGTCTATCCATCATATAGCAGATACATACCACATATCAATAAACAATGAAATTAATTGTTAAACTCCATATTTCACCGAAAAAAATAACATAAAAATAATATGATAACCAACCAAATAATGCAAGATGAATATAATTAACCTTTAGCAAATACAGCAATTTAAAAAATAATATATTCAATTCATGAGAAAATAATCAACATTATTTATGATTTATACTATATTTTAAATAAGACATTTAAATTCCAAAAAGCAAGTTGTTTATGTCAAAAACTATTAATTAAAATCATGAAAACAAACTAGTAATGAGATCAAATGCAAATCTATTAGAAATTAAATTATAAAAAATAATTTGTGAAACAAATGTAAGTTATAAGCCATCCACAAGAAATTAAATTTCAAAATATTTTGTTTATAGCAAAAAGTGCTATAAATAATGTTATAACAATAAGACAAATTCAAATCTTAAATTAAATTCCAAAAAGTGATCTATGGAATGAATATAATTAATAAGTAAATAAGAAAAATGGTAATTTCTTTACAGTAAAAAATGTATTAACTAAAATCATGAAAATAAATATCCATGGTGAAGTTATGTCAATTTGTTGAGTACTGTCATGAGTTCTCATGCTATAGCATCCAATTACAACTCAATAACATTTTTTTTATATGTTATTCTCCTGTAAACATTTTATGCTATGCATGTTTTTTTATTTTTCTTTAAATGAATAGCTTTTTGAAACTTTTATGAATTTGTATTTGGTGTCATTGTTAAAATGCTATTAGTTTCATCTTTTTGCTAACACAGTTCTTGCTATAAATATACATTTTGCTTATTTATATTTTATGAATTGTATGCTTTTAATTTATCACAGACAGAAAGTTTTTTAGAATTTAATTTCATATGGATTATTTATGTTCATTCCACATTTATTGCCATCAATTACTTTCTTACAGATGATATGTTGCTTTTTGTATTGCTGTGCTTGTTAAAACTTACATTTATTCCATGAATTGCATTTACATCTGATTTCATCATTAAAAACTATTTATTAACATTATTTTCTTAATAAAATTCTCACCATAAACAAATTACTTTTTGAAATTTAAATAAATCATTTTATTTAATACAGTATTTTCATGATTATTTTTTTATGAATTTACATTTGAAATTCTTTATGGTTTGTATTTGGCATATTGTTTTAATATTATTTATTTTCATGATTTAAACTGGTATATAAAATAAATATCTTATTTACATATGTTTAATTTCAACTAAAAATGACGTATGTAAATTCTAGTAAATTTTGCAAGCATCATTTATTCAGACATAGTAAAGGTAATTTAAAGTGATTGTTTAATATCTTCACGCTCTTATTTCCAAATATTTAAGATTTTCCCATACTTAAACATTTGGGTTGAAAGGATAGATGGATTCATTCTATCTTTTCACAAAGACTTTATCTTATGTTTGGAAAGTGAGAGTATTCATTTATAGTTAAAATCCACAAAATGCATGTGCATTAGCTTAATGCTAATTATTATTATAGTTTAAAAACATCACGTTCTATAAAATAAATATCTTATAATTCTTATTATAAAAAAGTTGCTTTAAGAAATTTAAATATATTATTTCACTTAAATAATTCTTGACAAGAAAACCATAGGCTCTAATAACACCAAAATTTATATGCTAAATAATCCTAGAATATTAGAAAATTGCATAAACTTACTGTTTTAAATTGTATTCAATAGCGTAAATAGCAGCTTTTTTAGTGCTGGCCTCCAGTGTGTGAACAGGAGAACTACGACTAATTTTCAGATCATAAATTAATAAATTTCCATTACTGCAGCCCAATGTAAACACTAATGGTCGAACAGGTGACCAACGACCAAGAAGTATATAATCTTGACCTTGGGAAATTGTGAGTAATGGTGAAGGCTAAAATAAATAAGCATATAAACATGCTATAAACTGTTTAACATACACTATGATAAAAAATATATCTAAAAGCAACTACAGTAAATGAAAATATCAGAATATACAGGACATATTCAAATTATGTTTACAGCTTTAATCATGAATACATTTAATTTGAAAATTTAAACTTAATAGTTGAACAAATTCATGCATAATATCAAAATTTTTATGTTAGGTAGAAAATGTATAGACATTCAACATAAACATCTAAATGATATTTCAATCCTTGACAAGAACAATAAAACATGTGTAAGCTAATTTCTAGGACTGCATCTGCAATTCTGTACTTCAGGACATTATATGGGTTTAGAGCATTATATATTGAAACGGAAACCTTCAAATCCCCTTCCATTTCACCATCAACCTAATGACTTACTTGTTTTAACTAGTTTCGAACATATTCTAAATGTCAAAATGTTATATATAAGTTGAGCGGTAAAACTTTGTTATTATGGCTGCCTGAATAGCATCATCCATTTACATACGAAAGTATGCTATAATTAGACAAGACTGATAAAATTATAGCGTAGAAATGCTCATAATTTGGTATAGAATGTTTTATTAATTTATAAGCCAATTCTGAATTTTATATTTGTACTCGTATGTGGATGGATAATTTAAACCTTGGAATAATGGCATAATGATTTGTATATATATTTAAGTTTAAATAAAAATAGTATAAAATGTTTTCTTTAAAATATGTTTGCGGTTTTCTCATTTAATGTTTTATAGATATAAATGAAACTAAAGTATTTTTTATAAGATTAGTCGAATTTGCTTTTTTTTTAAACAAACAATATAGAGAAAGAAAATATGTTAAAAGTTATTTATATCAAGTTAAAATAAAAGCTAGCGGTTTATAATTAAAAATGGGAATTTTGTGTAAACAAAAAATCAATTAGTGACCGCACCTGGGTTGGGTAAAAGTAAAATTTAGTTTACTGATTGAATTTGTTTGCAACAAAAGAATTTATCATTAAATCAGAATACCGTTTCTATCTGCTAGGCCTTAAAAATTTATAACACCTAAAAAAGAAATTTAATTAATGAAATCGGAATCAAAATGATATAATTTATATATTTAATTAAATTTTTTTTTAAGTAAATGAAATAGAACACCTCGGAGACTATATCAGTAGTAGAAATCAGAATCTACGATTTTGTTTAATTAAAAGTCAATTGGTCCTGAGGCTAATGAAATTCCAAAAGGTGTTAAGGCTTGGTAGGTGGAAATGTATAAATAGGCTAGATTTTAAGTGGGAAAAAACTCCATTTTTCTTTGAAGAGCTGTTACTATCAGAAGCTATATATTGTTAATTTCGCTATGTCCAGCTAAAAAAGGGCAAGAATTTGCTGCCTTTCCCATGATGGAACATCAGAGTTTGATCCACCCAAGGCCGTAACAACAACCAACATTGCCACTAACAAGCCTATACAAATAGAAGATGCCACAAAGCGCTAAAAAGAATGCACCTTCGTTTCAGTACAAGTACCCCAGTCCAGCTATAGTAATACCATCTTAAATCATCTCACAAACTAAATAGAGGATGCCATAAGCCACTAAAACAACTCACCTCCATTCCAGCTCAAGTATCTCCAGCCCAGCCATATGAGAACCATTTTGATATCAATTAAAATTGCAGAGCTCTGTGTACAATCCAAAATGATCATTATTTCTCCAAAATCAGGTTAGCTAACCATATTAATGTAAACTCTGTCTAAATTGTTGTATAATATTTGAATACTATAAATGACCTACTTTTACTAAATTTCTTTATTAATTTAATGTTTTGCTATATAACTTAAACACGGCAACTTACTTTTCTTTTGCTTTTTTTTTTATTATTATTAATTATGCCTATGTCTCGAAACGGCGTGCATTTAGTTACAAAATGTTTTTTTTTTTTTGAAGATATTATTTAAAATCTTCGTATTATTATTTATAGCATCATTTAAAGGGCTGTTTCAAAACCCTATTTTATAAATAATGGTGACCCTTTTGTGTTCGTTGTTATTTTGTCATTTATTAATTGATTAATGTAAATATAAAATGTGGCTTATGAATCCGAATTTGCAATCTTTAATTATTATGTTACTAAACATTAAAGTAGCCTGGAGTGTAATTATAAGTATACTTTTCTTATTAAAGTATTCGTAAGTCCCTTAAATATACTCCCCCCCCCCTAAGAGTTTATTAATTATAGATAACTAAGAGATTGAATGGGATAAAGTAAAGTTTGTATATCAGTAGCATATACATATTTCCCATGCTACAGAAGAGTTGGCTCTTTTGATTAAGCTGATAAACTAGTGTTCATTTAATGTATAGTATTTTAATTTACAATATACTTTGGCTTGGCGAATGTGAAATTTATTAATATTTTATCATTGTGCTGTTTTTTTTTGATAAATATAAGATGGAGCCATGGCCAATCCAGCCCATCTTCCTCTCTTATGGGTAGTGCAGTAGCTAAGACCGAGCTAAGGGCCAGATTAGCATGTAAGTCCCCTGCCTCTTATAAACCAAATAAAGATTCCCTTTTAGCAGCATGACGATCGGTCATTGGGTAAACCGGTGTTGGTCACGAAAACCCTAAAATCTATTCATCCATCTGCAGAGCAACTTTATTATTATATTTTACTTGTACGTAGCATATTAGTAAAATCTTTATAGCCAACTCTACCTCCATAATATGCAATCTTCGGTGTTGAACCGAAGCATTCTTGAAAACCCGTTCGATCTAAAGCTATCTATGATGATTTATATGCCCATATTTAATATATAAATTTATCATAATCAGATGTATTATTAAGCTTCACTTCAGACTTGGTTTGATTTCATGTATAATAGCCACTCGAACTCATTATGAAACGGCATAACTAATAAGTGGAATGTAGTGATTTATTATATAGCATAATATTTAGCTTCATTAAATTTGAACCATAAATTTATTTAACCCAAATATCAATTATTGTTTGTACAATTGCCTAGAGTAATGTTGTTTAATAAGTAAAATGCCTGCGTGCATTATCCAATGCTAAGTAAGGGGTTATATCAAAAGTACAACCATGCTTATATATATTTTGGTTTAGTCATAGTTAATAGATGTCTCCTTGTCTTCTCACACTTTGCTAGTGGGCTGGATTAAAATTAATTCTCATGTGCCATCATTATGTTATCCATTGGGTGTTTGATCTGGGGCTTAGAGAGTGGGTTCGAATCCAGGCTGGTCCCTGACCTAAATCTCAAGTTTGACTGGGTTTGATGTACAGTTTGTGAGTTCCAGCTCATGTTAGATGGATAAACATGTTTTGACCGGTACAATATATATATATAGCCGTGGATGAATCTCTAATTAAAAAAAAAAAAAAATTTCACAATATGCAAAATGGGATACTCCACCTTAGCTAATTCATCTGGTAGGAGAATTTCTCATTGAGGACACAAGTGAGGCATGCTACATACTTCCAATCTCTATTTCTTTTTCATGTAAACATTTGTTTAATGATGGAATTTTATTATTACATTTTTTTCATTATAGATTCATGTGATAAATTGCAGGAATTATGAGAAATCTTCAAGAATCAGAAATATTTGAGCTTGTTTTAAAATGAATCCTTCATAATATTTTTATAACTCATGATTAAATTTTCATTATGGATCAAAGATATAAAGATACTTTATGTAATTATTGTGAAAGGAATTCAAACAAACATTGCAACTAAAAGCAATGCTATCAAGAAGTACCAATTTATATTTCTTCACATATATGTAACAGATGATTTCCATTTAGCGATAATACATTTCCAATTATACATTTCCAATTATATGCTTATATAATATAGAGAAAACAATTTTCTGGGTGAAAGTTTTTCCAACAGCGATCATAAAAGGTGAAAGCATTGCTTTCCAATTGCCGAATGTGAGGTTTTGAGCATTTTATACTTGTCTTATCTTTTAACTAAGAAGAGATAGATACCTATTTACTGAACAATATTGGATAGTTAATAAGATGATTATGGGCTGGCTGCTTGAAAGAAAATTACTACACCACACTAGAATCTAAATGTATTTTCAAATGTTATCTGGCCTAGATTTGAACAATTGAAAGTACTTCCACTACAACAATAAAAGGTTTTTAAAAACAGTTTGACATTTAGATTTAAGCAAATAAAATAAATTAAAAAAACTTTAGTGACTTTTGTTTTAAAAAGCTTGCAGATTGGGATGACAACTTAGTTTGAATAGTCTTGCATTGGTGGTCGAGAGGTCAGCGCGACTGCCTTGCACTAGCAGGCAGTTGCCCGGGTTGCGGGTTTGCGTCCCGGCCGATGCTATGACACTTAAAAAAAAAAAAACTTAGTTTGAATAAAATATTTATGACATTAGAAAATACTATAATAATAATAACAATATATTTATATATTTTATTACTATTTTTCAAAAAATCACCTTATTCTAAAACATAGTAAGTATATTAAAGGATTATATTCCATAATTGTCTAAAATTAGAATTTATATTATCAGTATACTAAACTGCCATTACTAAATGAAAACTTAATTGAAAATATTCAATTATTTTTTGTATTATGAATTCCACATTTCTATTTTTAAAAAAAGGATTATCAATGATTACTAATTGAAGTAGAATACTAAATAAAATAAAGAGAAAATAAATAAGTATATGAAATTATGAAAAGAAGGATATAAATAAAAGTTAAGAATTAAAAAGTAGATGTAAATCTGGTTTAATATGTCAGAGGATAAAAATATTGTTATGTTTGATAAGCTAACCTCCATTGGTGGGTTAGCCAAATATATACAGAATAGTGAGCGACTGTAAAACTTTTTGAAAATGAGTTAACAAGTTCAATTATACGACATGTTCTGATACAGGATAATGATAAATTAATCCAACTAAATAAATATTATGAATATACATAATCCAAACGATTATATGAGAGACAAACAAAAAACAAAGATATGTTCGACTTGTGATAAAGTTGACTACATCCATCAGGTGGCCTACAGAAGATGGATAACTCTGGGATATCCTATTTAGCTCTATCTTTATTCAGTAAAAAATTTTTTAATATTTTTCCCAAATGTCTGGAGTAACCAGACAACTCACGGGTTTTTATCAGTAGTAATTAATGTTGTTTTTTTAAAAAAACAACTTCAGTTAATCCTTTAATTATTAATCATCTTGCAGACTGATTTAAAGATGATCTTATAATTACACTAGTAATCTATTTTAGGATTTCATATATAAGATCACTAAATTCATTTTATAACAAATTAAATATAAATATATGCATAAAATAATTCAGTCTCTATCAGACAATTTTACAAATTTTGATTGTAATACATTGTATTACCCCTTTCTCTCATTTCAGTGCTTGGGATTTTCTTTCTCATTTACTCTTTACTCTATACATAATCTTGGAGATGTCAAAGTGGTCTTCTTTCTCTCTGGTTGAATTACCTTCATCTTGCAAATCTGTCTATTTAGTTAGTTATAAGTTTTCATTTCTTGGGATTTCTGCATCAATCTCTGGATGAGTAATCTGTTGTCTTTCATGTTTTCAATATTTCATTTGTTTTTTCTTACTGGATTCTTTTTGTGCAGAATATCAATACTACTCTATTTTCACCTTCATTTTCTATCATTTTATCAGTGTTACTGCACCATCTGAGGTAATCTACATGCCATTTAGTGATACAATTATCTCAACTATGCTGCATTTGACCCATTTTTTCAAAACTATTTATTCCCTATCACATATTTCTTTTAAAAGAGTTAAATTCTTCATTACTTTGATCATTATTTTTCACAGGAAGTAAAAATGATAAATTTTGTAAGCTAATGATTTAACTGTTATAGAAGATGGTGTTGGATTGGGTCATAGTATCAAACTTTTCTTTGATAAATTGGTCATGTTTTGGCATCATTTGCAACTCTTTAATATTTTTTTTCTATATCATCATCAACTCTTGGTAATCATGTATATCAATGGGCCAGAGATTTAGCACAAACAATGCCAGAATAAGCCAGTATATCAATTTTAAAACTTGTTTACTATCCTATCATGGGACTATGATTCTTCCTCACATGAGAATGCATCCCTGTGAGATTGATAGATGTTCTGCTATTCCAAAATAAAATTGCCAACATTTTTGAACTTTAGTTTAAACATTCTACACAAATCCATTTCATGAGGATTTGGTATTCTTTATTTCTAAGTGTTCACTTTCCCATACCATTACTCTTTAATGTCTGTGAGTTTAATATATTTTTATAATTAATTTCATCTTATCTCATGTGAATCTGTATGCTGAATAGAACTACCATTTTGATAAGTTAGTTCAAAATCATAAGCTGATAGCCCATTTTGCTGAGGAAGCATGTGTGGGCATAGATGGTTCAGCCACTGATTCATTTTTGCTAAATACCTAGAAATTTGTGATAAATGATAATCTTGAATGATTGACCATATAAGTATTTGTGAAAATTCTTCACTTCAAACATAATGGCTGTTTTAATAACAGTTAAGAGCAAGCATAAGAAATGGTGATCACATGATAATTGCTGGTGGTTCTTTATCCAACTGTCTGTAGTTTTTTTCAGTTCTTAACAAAATACATGATGCAAAAGCAATGGGTCATTCACCCTCAACTGTTTTGTGACTGATCACTATTCCTATTTCATACTCTGATGTACCTGTAGTGATACTTCTGCCAGACCATTAATGCAATGCATTAATAGTTTATCAGAAATTAGTAGGACTTTAGTCTATTTAAAAATAATTTCTTGCTCATTTTTCCACTTTCATATCTGACATATAGTGACTGGGCTATGAGAGTCTTTCCTTGCAAAAAACCCTCCTACAAGTTAATTAATCGTAGAAAAGCTTTTGCTTAACATTCGTGTTTTTTTAATTGGTCTGATTTTTCCAGGTGTAGGACATATTCCCTTTCATGACACATTATGCCCTAGAAACATTATTTCATCGGCATACCAGATGCATTTTTCAGAATTAAAATCTTATCACAAAATTATTCAAACATCTACCCAAGTTTGTTATTCTCTTAGTGCTGACTTGGAATTTACAACAAATATATCATCATAATAGGATGCAACTCCCTCTATCTCTTGTAAAGCATATCTAATTTTGCCTAAAAAAATATTTGGGGCTATTGTATTACTGGCAAACAATTATATTTAAAATGTCCCATATGTGTAGTTGTTAAGACCATTGCCAATTCTTCATCCATTGGTATATGGTGAAACATTGCTTTCAAATCTAGTTTTGAAAAATGAGCATTTTTTCATTAAATGCAAAATGTGTTTATATAATTTTTTATTCACATTTATGTGATAATCATCACATGTATATTGAATCATCTGCTTTGGTAATAACAACTGGAGTTCCCATTCAGATTTTTCCATTGGTGTTAAAACTCAATTTACCACTGTAATGGTCATATTTGTACATTTACGCAACAAAATCCAGAGTTTTGACAAATTATACCAAAGCTGATCTAGATGAGGGGTTGAGATCTCGAATCTGATTGCACCTCAGCTCCTTCACCAATGCTCCATGATTTACTACCCTATGTATGACATATATGAGGCTACATTCGGAATTTCTTAATTTGTATGCTGGCAGCAAGAGACTCAGGGAATAATAATTCATCAATAATAGTTTAACTAAACACACACATCATGGCTGGCTAGATAATGCATATATTAATAAATGCTATTAAATTAAGAGCAGATTTGGATAAGATTTGGTAATGAATTCTGAATAACACACTAAACGTTTATAAGTTTAAAATATTTAATTGTAAAAATATAAGATAAATAATAAATACAAAAACTGCAACAGGATTTATACACACAGGTGCAGCGATGAAGAGCAAATTTGAGAATAAAATCTCATCTGATGCACTATAATTTAAAAAATCTTATAATTGCCTTAATTATGGTATGCCACCCCTATGAGGTTTGCTAATAGTCAAATCCTATGAGAATGATGACTAACAGATATACTTAATCTATTAACCTTACGTAATGAGTAATAAATGTGCTCTGTATGCAGATTGCATTATATAAACTAGATGTGAGGTTCAGATTAATGCTGAATGAATAATATTATGGAGGGCAAACTAGCGATTTGTACCGTAACTTCTGAGACTATGGTGCTACATAAAATAAATAAGAGATGCAGCCCAGATATGCAGTTACTCATGGGATTGAGTACCAAGTACTCAGTTCCCATAAATCATATGACTTGCTCTCTTAAAATACGTGAACATTTAGTGCGGGTGATCAAAGCAGCTTATACAATAATCTGGACTCTCATGTTCCAGTTCTAAAAAGCGAACTTTCCGAACTAAGAATAATGGGGTGGCCCTTACTGCATCTATGTGCTTTATACAGACCCATTCATAACACTTTCTAAATATAAGTATTAAAATTAATCAAGTGTAAATCTATAGTTTCAATCTGCAAAACTACTATATGCCGGTTTGTAAATTTAGCATATGTAAATCTTGCTAAAAGGGAGTAATTAAAAGTGACTTGGTTTATCAAGTAATCCATATACTGTAATTTATAAAAATAAACTAAGGAGGAGTAAAGCATATTTGGGACTTAATTAACTATTTGTGTATAATATGCTTTAAAATATCACTCTCGCTATTATTTAACTAAATAGTCATTTAATATGCAAACCTGAATTACGCTAAGCCAAAACATAGTAGCTTAACTAACATATATATATATATAACAGTAGGTTTTCAGATCAGAGATTTATAGGTGTGCTAAAAAGCAATATAAATTAGCTATGTGAAAACTTCTAATCATCTCCCCAAAATTGTCATTATTATCAATCTCCACTTTGAATGAAGGCATAACATAAATTAATGAATCAACAATATATAAAATAGACATGACTGCAGATTAGAAAGATACAGATATAATAATAATAAATTGTAACGATCCAGGGAATAGTACTTAACGTAAACTGCACTACAGGGCGCCATCTAGGCATTTGAACCTAGAAAAATTTATAAAGTAGGCAGATATGTCAGTCAAAAAAAAAAATTTTTTTTTTTTAAAATTTGATTCTGGTCGTTAGCCCATGTCACTAGCTCAGTGGAATAGCAGAGATTTAATAAGATAATCTAAGAGTATATATAAAAAAAAGAATAAAATAAGCCACTGCCAGTAATTAACATACAAACATTTATTTATGCACATATATATAAGATTTAAAACTATTTTAGTATTAGTTTTACATTTTAACATTTAACATTATTTTTAACTTTACTTTAGATTTTAATTTACATTTTAATTTCTATTATATTATAAGTTTACATTTTAATTAAGTTCGCACAGATGGGATTATAAAAGCTTGTTTTAATATGTTGCTATAGATCGGTTACATAGATTACACGGTTAAAAACATTTCAAAGTAAACATAAACGATCAAAATATAAAATCATTGATTACTGACAATTGCGGAGGGAAATTTATACGTAACCCAATAGTATTCACCATAAGATACTTGCATTGTCACCAATAACTTAAAAGACATCCGAATAAATACATTTTAGATACTCACCGTAAGGTATCATTATTTATCGAATGTCTATATATTTTGATCAAATATGGAAATGCAAAACATAGTTAACCAATAAACAATCCATGCAAGCATCTATAAACAACTTAAATTTAATGCATTTTTATTTAGGGTCGAGTATGAATAGACCACATAAATTTGCTTTTGAAAATAAACATTCTATCCCTATTTAACCTTAGGCTAAAATTCGTAGTCAAACTGGCATCAATCCATCTGATATATCGATGTATTCAATGTAATAAAATACGGCAGCACAAAAGGTTAAGAGAAGAAATTGCCTCTTATGAGATAGGAATATTGCATCTATCTGCAAAGAAGAGCAATAAAACAAAAAACTCCATAGAAAGGAACTGCGGTATCCAACTTATAATTCCTTCCATAGGCAAACGGAAGTGTGCGGCGTATGAAGCGATTCTGCCCATAGCGAATCAATATTACATCTACTAATCACACCAATATATCCAATCCATTGACCCAATTTAACCACGAAACAAATAACCTAAGATTACCCTCCCTTAATATAACTTTACAAATCTATACAGCCATTCACGCCCGACTTAAGTTTAACATTTATATAATTTAACTTAACGGAAAACAGAAATTATAAATAAACTTAAAGAACAAAATTAAATAAATGGAAATGATTTTAAACAAATAAATAAAAAATACATCAAATAACATTTTAACTACTTTAGTCAGATAGGAAACTAATGCAATTATTTTAAATACGAAAAGTTTTTAATTTAATGTTCATTAATTGTAAAGTTCTTACGATTTTAAACAGTTCATCTTTATCTGTCGTTAGTAAGTTTGAACGGGAATTCCCACGCCGTCCTGAAGATATTGGTATGCATTTAGCCGATGTTTTATTTATTCATTCGGAGGTTTTTTAATTTAGTTGGTCCTCAATGTAGAAAACGATAGTTCATTTCTCTTTCTTTCTTTGGCAAAACTGAAGGGATTGAATCGTGCGTCTCTTCAATTCCTTCTCCCGCACCTCCGCACTAACACCTATCTGTCACATCGTAATAATCATCATCTAACTAATAATTTCCAAACTTGTCCTTTTTATATTAATGTGAAGGATTGAATTTACATTACGTCACCGATGCGATGGTCCTTTCGCTGCGGTCCGATTCCATAGGGATTTCTTCTTATTTGCTAACAGTTTCTATTGTTTTCCTATCTGACCGATGTTTTTACATTTAAATGCCCACGGCTGGTTTACATTTAACTAATTAACAATCATTTCCATTTCTGATTAATTAACCTGTTTTCCAAATCAAAAATATATTTAAAGATAAATTTAAAGATATAATTTTTTTTTTATCTGTGCGATTTAATATATACGAGTTTAAGATGATATTTAATTTCAATTTTTAATTCTTAAAGAAAATTTTTAAATGCGAACTTTTTAATTTACTTTCATGTTTAATAAATATAAAAAAAAACAATGTAACGAACGCTCGTTACAAAATGATTACAGTTATTATAATTTAGAAAATTATCAATTATAAATATTCATTAAACAGGCAAGATGCTTGCTTACAAAGATTATTATTATTAAATTAAAAGTTACAGAATTTACTTGTTAAAAGTTATTACAAATTATTAATTATGATGCTCAACATTTAGCTAGATTTAGAATTATGAATTAATTTAATAGTTTAGTTTAAGATGTTTTATAGAGCTCTGTGGTAAAATATTTTACTGAACTTCTTCTAGCTGAGACATTTCATGGCATTTGGCACTAGCATTCTCCCTTAGGCTGTCTTGTCTGATGTCTTTTTGGCAGGCTGTGAGTCTTGAACTCCTCCATCATCCAGGACCAATTTTCAAAAAGGAAGGTGGCAGCTGATTGCTCTCTACTCCATGGTTTTCATTATAGAAAGAGTGAATGAATGAATCCTGATGTCTGGATTTTTTTTTTATATTAACTCTCCTCCCCCCTCACAAGCCATTAAGTTGTGTACAACTTTTAATTTTCAATTTTAAGGTTTAATAGCCATCGTAAATTTTAACAAAAACAAAAGATCTTGGCTTAGCTATTGACAAGTGGTACTGGGTTAACGATTTTGCCTTTGTCTCTTTTTTAACTTTATTTTTAAATCTTTAAAAATCGGTTCTCAGTTTGTAATTTAATGGGAGGTATTTCTGAGAAACCAATGACCTTGATTCTCTTTTTTTTAAAAAAAGGTTTAAGTTGTCAACATTCTGTTATATATATATATATAAGACAGTCACCCCTGAATTTAAGATTTATATGTGAATACAAACAAATTTATAAATTTAATAACTTAAAAGAAATAATTTAGAAAAGTTGTAATGTTTGCTAAATCTCTCCCATTACAGTTCCCTTCGCATATATACATAGGTGTGCTCCTAAGCATACAACGATGTTTACAAACTTACTTTAATTTAATCATTTTAAAATTATGACTGTATATACATTATAATTATATGTATACAGACATTAATATTACTATTAGATGTGTGCACATACCCACACATACATGTAAATATATGCTATTACTTATCCAAATAAATTATAAGGTTATATACGTGGACTGGGACAGGTTTGAACTAGGAAAGAAGACTACTATGGCAAATAGTAAGTAAAACAGGATGCTAAAGAAATAATACTGTTTTACCACTAAATATTGGCTTTCTTCCCAACTTCTGCCCTATGAGCACAAGACCCTCTTTGTGGATTACAAATTATGAACTTTGGATTCTATGTAAACAATATTTTAACTGGATGAGTATGTAGCTTTCGTTGTTCAGTCTTGAATTAGAGAAACAATTTTTTTTTTTTTCAGTAGAAATATGTTTTATGATATTCAGCTTGATTCTTAAGGGTCTGAATCATTTTTACTCTAAGATTAGCTGAATTTTCCCCATTACAATATATGAATTCCATTTTGCTTCTTTAATTAAAGAATAATTAAACAGTAATTTTTAGCATTTAGAATACATATACAGGATTGCCATTTATATCATTTGCTTGGAAATTAGTTTTCTTGAACTGTTGCAGATTCATACCTTTAGCTGAGAAGCATTCTTAATCACTTTTAGATATATGATACACTAGGTTCATTATCTTTTCCCATGGAGATACCTGAGGGATGCCTGTGCAATAAAATCACATGCGTATTTTAACTTTGCTATCAATTTTACTTTGACTATTAGAAGTATTTGGTTTTTTGGTAAAATTTCTAAATGACCCCCCCGCCCCATTCATCTCATGTTTTTCAACATGTAATTATGTGCTTATTGCCCTCGTCTTTTGCAACAATGACATTTCCATTTAATGGCACCAAAGTCTTTTTTAGTACTATTTATTTTATATTTTCCCAAGTTTTATAAATGGGAACTGGTTGCTTTTTTGTTGACATCATACTTGAAATTCTTTGCACTGGTTTAACACTAACTTGTGTATGCTAATTCCTTTTTTATAGTATCTAAATATATAAAATCTACATCTTATTATTTCATCTTCTTGTCTACTTTACCCCACAAAAATTGTTTGAGAGTTTCATTTAAGAAGCTATATACCAGTGGTTCTCAACCTTTGGGTCATGACCCCTTGGAGAGTTGAACAACTCTTTCACAGGGGTCACCCACAATCAGACACCCCCACATACGAGTACCCAGTATGATGTCATTATTGCACTAACTCCATTACATATGTTCTGTACAACTACAGTGTATGTGACAGGGTTAACCCCAAAATGCGCTTATGTAGACCAGTCACATATATGTAGAGAGCAGCTACTGTGTTAAAAGCAGCTAAGATGCTGAAGGCAGCAGTATTGGAAATAAAATGACACTTCATGAATTATAATTACTGGCTAAATTTAAAATCATCAACTACTGCAAAAAAAAAATCTGTAACATGGAAACTTAACCTGAATGCTGATCAGTTTTTTTTTTATATTCAGTTGTGGTTGATGTGAATACTGCCTCCTTATGATAGTAGCAGGTATGTAAAAAAACAGCACCCAGAATGGTAAATCATAGGAAACTTTAATGAATTGTATTGACGTAACTATGCCATGTATCATCTTTTGTATTATTAAAGTTATTGCTATATATTATTTTCATTAGCAAGCCATCCCATTGTAGTGTTTTGTAAAAATGGCAGACATGTTTGTGCACTCCAGAAAAACTAGAATTTATTCGAGAGGTTGTTTTAGATCGCGCGCTGATAACTGTGGAATTTAATTAAGACATTGATGTAATGGCGATCGACAATTCCAAGAAATATTTACTGATTGCAAATATTTCTAGATAAGAGACGTTATCTTATTGGACAGTGTATTAATTGCTGCAGTTATCAGTAAGCTATAAGACTGGGTAACAACTACACAGGGCAGTTTTTTGAGTGCATTTACAGTAGTTACTGTTCAATTCCAGTAGGAGACACCTAGCATCAGTGCTTCAGTTAAGGTCCAGCACTCAGTGGAAATGCAGTTCACAGGCATAGCTGGAAAGGGTCCACAGATATTGGGGAGACCGCAGCCTGAGGAAACCGTCTGGATAGCAGCTGAATAAAGAGTTGAGTTTCCAGCAGTTTTCAAGTGGAGTTACTGTAGACTGTTGCAGTGACGGAAGCTGTAAGGGAGCTTAAGGTCAGTCACAGTGCTTACTACGAAGAGTTCGTGTACAGCTAAATTGGACTGGGGCTAAGGTATGCCCATTGTGAACCGTTTTTGTAGCAGCCAGCCTGAAAGAACATCGAGGGAATTGAACTTTAGCGAACTGTAGAAATAGAGTTGTTGCAGACTATTTGCTATTCTGACTATGTGAAATATTGTGAGTCTTTCATAGTATATATTTAATTGCTGGCTGCACAGTCACACTTGTGGATATAACACCCATGACAATGGATCATGTAGAGAAGAATGTTAAAAAAATATAGTGAGGATTTTTTGCAGTATGGTTTTAGCTCAATAATTACAGCAGGAATTGAGAAACACCAATGTGTTATTTGTTGTGAAGTTCTATCAGCCAAATCTATAAAGCCGAACAAACTAAAATGCCATTTTGATAGCAAGCATCTGAGCTTTGCCAGCAAGGACACCAACTATTTTAGAAGCAAAGCTGATGAACTCAAGGAAGTCAGATTTGATTCTGGTGGCGAATATTACAAACAAAACATAGCAGCCAAAGAAATTTCATATTTGGTGGCACTTAGAATCACCAGAGCTATGAAAAGTCATACCATTGCTAAGGATTTACTATTGCCAGTGGCCAAAGACATTGTTCAAGTTATGATTGGAGATGAATTTATTATGAAATTGGGTGCAGTTTCCTTAGATAATGACATTGTTTGCAGAAAAATAGATATGTCTGCTGATATTCTTGATCAGGTAATCCAGGAAGTTAAATCTGTATCACTTCTAATATTTAGTATCTAGTTTGATGAATCTACAAATGTTGCAAATTATTCACAGTTACTGCTTTATGTGAGGTATATCAATGATGGTAACTTTAAAAATGAGTTTCTTTTCTGCAAACCTGTTGAAATAAAAACTACTGCATATGATGTATTTGACACAGTTGGTTCATTTCTGAAAGAACATAAGATCTCATGGAAAAAGGTTTGTTGTGTATGCACAGATGGTGTTCTAGCAATGCTAGGATGTTGATCTGAATTTCAACATTTGGTGCTGAATGAGTTACCAAAAGCCATTGGAACTCACTGTACGATTCATCGACAACTATTAGCAATAAAGATGCTGCCACAAGAGTTACAAAAAGTAATGAAAAGCATCATAAGTTTGTGTCAAGTTGGATGCTCTGAACAATGCTCTGCTATTTCACACTGAAGTAAGATGGTTGTTGACATGTATGCGTCAAATAAATGAGACTTTAGACAGATTTGAGTAAGTTAAATTATTAGTTTAATTTCCAGCAAATTACAATATATACATTACTGTTACATATGTCAGCAAAAACACTCCTTTAAAGTTGGGTATCATAGGTCTGCCCGTTAGGGCCACTATAGTCTAACTTTTTCTATTACTGCTTCCTATTCTCCCTCTACATCCCACTTATATACCCGACTTCTGGAGTCCCAACAAAACATTCCATAAATACCTCTCCTTATATGGTCTAATAGCTGAACCCTTCGCTAGTCCTTATGGGTTTTGATTTATCCCCATTTTTACCTTATAAGGCAAGGCATTTTTATAAGTACATTTTACTTAACTTTAAACCCATATATGGTTATTTCTACATGACAATTTACATTAATAATTCCAAACTTTATATTATACATATTATTTATGAATCTTTAACTTTACACTATTATTTACATAAAGAATAATTCCAATACTTTTAATATACATATTATTTATGAATCTTTAATTTTACACTATTATTTACATAAAGAATTTCAACAATCTTATATCAACTTGTCCAGGACACTACACTCCTCCTCCCACTCCAGAAGTATCCATTATTTCACAAAGTCTCTAAGGTATGCCGGTGGTTTTCTATTTCGTCTTGGGTGATGGTATCTTTGTTCATATCTTGACTGCTTCCTTTCACTTGAATTACCCATTTCTGGCTGTTCTTTGCTCCTCAATGGTTCTCTAGTCTCTAGTGCAATATCTGGTTCACAAGTTTCTGATTCTAATTCTGGGTTAGCAACTTGGATTTCACTGATCTCTGGCTCAGTCTTTTTTGATTTGTTCTGGTTGGGGTCTCTGCCTTCCCAGCTCGGATGACTACGGTGGCGAATGTGGTTAAAGTGTCTTCTGCATACTATCTCATCTTCTGTTTGTACTGTCACAATGTTCCTTGAAGGTATGCTGACTATTTTGCCTTTAATCCAGATTTTCCGTAGACAATCTCTAATCCACACCTTCTCACCAATGATGAAACTCTCATGCTCTGGTTCTCCATTTTTCTTGGATGATTCGAGCAGTAACAAGTTTAGCTCTGTCCTCAATCTTCGCTTCAGGAATAATTCAGCTGGTGATTTTCCACTTGCTGCTGTTGGGTTGGCATGTTGTTGCAAAAGTATTTGGTCTAATACTTTCAGTATCTTTGCAGAGTTTTTCTTCTTTAGTGCATTTTTTAGCTCTTTTACTGCATTTTCAGCAAGCCCATTGCTTTCAAGGTGGTATGGTGGCGAGTGGATATGCCTAATACCTGTGGTCATCAAATACTCCTCAAATTTTGATGATGCAAACCCTGTACCATTGTCTGTGACTAGTGTTTCCGGATATTCTTGTGTTGCGAATATCGAACTTAATTGTTTTATGACTTCATCTGTCCCAGTATTTTTTACGACTATGTATTCTATCCAGTGTAAGTAAGCATCGACCAGTACTAGGAATATATATCCCATAAAAGGGCTGGCATGATCTATATGAACATGCTCCCAAACTATCATTGCTGGTGGCCATGAACTATATTCCTTCTTTTTCTGTCCGGTATTTGCTTGACAGTCTACACAGCTTTTTGTGAATGCTTCAATCTCTTCATTCAGTTTTGGCCACCAAACATAGCTTCTTGCTAGTGCCTTCGCACGCACTATGCCGGGATGTCCACCATGAAGTAAACTTAGGACTTTGTTTCGGCCTTTTTGGAGATATCACAACTCTGTCACCATTGAGGATGCAACCCTTGCAGATTGATAGTTGGGCACGTGCGTTCCAGAATACTGTTGGTAAATTTTTAGATTTTCTGATGGACCAACCCTTACTGATCCAGCCCTTAAGTATTTGGTAGCCTGCATCAGCATCTGTCCATTCAGCTATGTGTCTACTATTCATTACTTTCAATTCCCAATCATCAACGTAATTGACTTCGATGGTAGGTTTTTCTTCTTCTGAGGCATCCGGAAATCTTGACAATGCATCAGCATGTTGTATCAATTTTCCGCCCTATATTGCAGTTCATAGTCATAAGCAGACAGTATGGTAATCCAGCGTAACATCCGTGGACTCAGGTGATCAGGAATAAGGTTCACTTTTGCAAATATTCCCAGCAATGGTTTATGATCTGTGGTTATGGTAAACTTCCTTCCATACAAATACTGATGCAATTTCTTGATTCCAAAAACTATTGCCAATGCCTCCTTATCTATTTGACTGTAATTTCTTTCGGCACTAGATAGAGTCCTTGAGGCATAAGCTATTGGTCTTTCGCCATCAGAAGTGGGATATGTTAGCACTGCACCTACTCCATACTCTGATGCGTCTGTTGTCAACCATAATTCTGCCTTGTTACCATAATGCACTAGTAGTTTCTCTGATGTTAGAAGGGCTTTTGTTTTATTAAAAGCATTCTCGTGTTCTGATGTCCATTCCCAGATTTGATTCTTCTTCAGCAAATTGAACAATGGTTAAGCATTCTCGTGTTCTGATGTCCATTCCCAGATTTGATTCTTCTTCAGCAAATTGAACAATGGTTGAGCAACATGGGCTTTCCCTCTTAGGAAGGTTTCAAAGTAGTTGATAAGTCCCAGGAATGCCTGAAGTTCCTTCACATTCCTTGGTCTAGGTGCATTATTCATCGCCTTTGTTTTCTCAGGTGCTGGAGATTTACCCTGTCCGGATATTATGTGTCCCAAAAATTTAAGTTTCTGAGTGCTCCATACACATTTATTGGCATTCAGCATTGCTCCAAATTTCTCCAAGGCTTTCCTCAGAGTCAGCTGTAATAAGGATATCATCGTAGCATGGGATGACTCCTGTCAGTCCTTTTATCAAATGATCGATCTTTGCTTGGAAAATGTTAGGAGCCACAGTAATCCTGAAAGGAAGTCGATTATATCTAAATAACCCTAGATGTGTTGTTATTGTCAGCAACTTCGACGTTTCTTCACTCACAAGTATTTGATGAAATGCAGCATGGAGATCAAGTTTGGCAAAATATGAAGTCTTCTCCAAAAGAGCTAAAACCTCCCTTGTGTTTGAGACTGGGTAAGTGCTTTTACACAAATTTTTATTTATTGTCCCTCTATAGTCTCCATAAAGACGCACCTTGCCATCTGGTTTGCTCACTATTACGATTGGCGTAGCCCAATCTGCATCTTCAGTTGGGCTTATAATACCCTTTTGCATGAGGTCATTCAGTGCTTCTTCCACCTTGCTCCGCTGTGCATATGGTACCTTTCAGCTTTTGCATATTACAGGCGTTGTGTGCTCCTTTAACTCTAGTTGCACTGGTGTCATTTGTATTTGACCTAATCTTGAACTAAATAAAAGTGGGAATTTACTTTGAATTTCTTTACCAATATTGATTTTTTTTATTACATTGATCGTGATTCCCAGTGGTCGGAACCAGTTTCTGCTGATTAGTGGGTTTATTTGCTTATACACTATAAATAATGGTAGCATTCTGCTGATCGCGTTTAATTTTACTCTCACCAAAACTCTTCCGACGATCTCAACTGTGTTTCCGTTGACGTCTCTAGCGCAAACTTCAGTCCTCTTGATTTTTTTTTAGAAAAACTGCTTTCTTTAGAAATGTTCTTCCAATCTCTTAAGGATATCAGAGATACTCCCAAACTGCTATCTATTTCCATTTTTAAACGCCTTCCTTCTATGTATACTGTTTGCTTAATTTCAGACTTTGTGCTCTTTAATGATTTTATCTCGTACATTTCTGGAGATTGTTTACATAATTTTGATTTGTTGAAATCTCTCCCTAGAGGTCCTCGCACTTCGTGGCTTGACGGGTTGCACTGGAATTGACTAAAATTTCGCTCGAGGTGTCCTGGTTTTCCGCAGCTGTAACATATGCGATTGCACCTATAATCTTTCTGACTCCTGCTTTTCCCTTCTTGTTCGACTATTCTCTGTATTGACGAATACTGTATATGCTGTGGTGTGTTATATATATTCATTAACTTGATTGGTTACTGATTCATGTGCCATTCCCCTTTTTATTGCTTCCTTATACGTTATTGTCGAGTCTGCTAATAAATGTTCGCGGAATTTTGTTTCATATATTCCCAATAATAATTGTTCGAGAAATGCTTCTTCTAAAAACTGGCCGTACGCACAATTTTTTGCTAATTCGCGTAATGCCGCATCGTATTCTTTAAAAGTTTCATTTTTTTCCTGTTGTCATAGTCTAAAATGTAATCTGGCTATATATTTTGCCCATAGAGGGCAGAACTCTGCAGTTAATTTCGCGACTACCTCATTATATTGTAAAGCATTTCAAGCTCAACTGGCTCACACAAACGATTGGCTATTTCCAAAACTTTTATTCCTGCAAACCCCAAAAGAGTGGCTATTTTTATATCATTTTCCTTGATGCTATTTACCAGGAAATGTTTTTCTACTAGTTTTACATATAATGGCCAGTTACTCGGATTTTCAACATCGAAGTCTGCTATTCGCAATTGTATGTTGGCAGCCATTTTCGACGCACAAATTTATCTCCGATCGCAGTTTCCCTTTTTTGGTTTATTACTGAAGTCCGATGTATGTTTGCTGTTCCCAAAATCTGTCTACTGTGATCCTGTTCAACTGTGCCAGCTTTGACGTTGTAACAAGGTGCGGACTGAGGAGGGCAAGGGTCCGCCTAAAGTTACAAGAGAAATGGGTATATATATATACTAATAAGACTATTAGCTAATAAAGTTACTAATAATCGGAAATATTAATATTTAATGGTGATGGGAATATTTTAATATTAACCGTATATTATTCATATATTTATTTAGAGGTAGTTGTTAGACTATAAAAAAAAAAAAATAAACATCGTAGAACTCGTGTTTCGTTGGGGTGTTTGTGGTATGCGAATATATATATGTGCGTGATTGATATACTTCGAGTGGATGGCAAATTGGAACAAAACGAGATCCGTCTGAAATGCGAATGTATTTTGATGCGATGGCGACCGCAATGACGCAGTCATGGTTTATTCAGATGACGCAACCAGGGATTTCGCCGGAGGGGATCCCGAAAATGGATGAGAAAGGACGAGAAGAAAAAGGATATAAAAGAAAATAGAGAGGGGATAAGAGTCTTCTTGCACGGGCCCAGAAAGTAATCAGAATAAAAGTGTATCATGCATCGAGTGGGGTAAAAACCTCAACTTGACAGGCGATGAAGGCCTGCCCCACAGTCCAGAAGGTGCTGCAAGGAAGAAAATCAAAGAACGCCGAATTCCGGTTATCGACTGCAAAGAATAGTGATCGCTACGGAGAAATGAACCACGAGATCATCCAGCTATAGAGCCCTTTATCATCGTAACCCATGCTTTTGGAATATTGAGGTAACGTGAACTTTATCAATTGCCTATTGAATTGCTAACACCACACAATCCGAGTATTAAACGGATTGTGTCGTCCATTGGAACTTTGGAATAATTTAATTTTCTATATTTAAAACCTGTGTTAAATAAAATGCACCAACTACAAAGTCCGTGGAGGCAGTTTAATAGACGAACAATATTAATGTGTTTTGTGGGGCCTATCAAAATCCAAAGAATAATTTACTTAATCCGTACATGTATGCGTATGCTGTAACATTCAATGAAACACGAGTTGTAAATAATGGGGGGTGGGTCAACTAAATGAATTTTAATATTTTCTTTTTGTTGTATAATAAATTATTTTACATTAAAAATATCTTTGGAATAATTTTCTTTAGCTTTGTATTTGTATTATGTCCATCAAATTCATAGTTAGGGGTTAAAATGTCATAATTAAAGTAAAACATATGCCCTACCTTGAATAACCAGCTTATAGAACTTTAGTATAGGGTAGCGAGCGCACTCCTCCGAAATTAGACGAGAACTTCACTCTGCGCAGGAAAAACTAATCGATAAGATTGGATTTTTAAATCGATTTAGTTATCAAATATACAATTGATTACGGATATTAATCCACTTCCAGTTAAAGACAATAGTGTCGGAATCCCTAATTCCCGTCCACGGTCTATTGACCACCACTCCCTGAGATGAGCTAGGCTAATGAATACCACCCCTTTTCTTATTTACCGCGAAAGGTAAAGCGACAGCAAATATTTATTGAGTCGCTATCGGGGTTCATTCTGCATTAATAAAGTCCCGCGGTGTAATTCTTATTTGCTCACCGCGAATAGGTTTGGCGCTTGGAAGCAAACACGCTATCCATAAATATGCCCGGGAATCATGCCGAGACAAAATGAATTCATATATCTATAAGGTTAAATCTTAAGTTAACTAGAGCCAATCCTATGAATTTATTAATACGACCCTTCAGCGGGCAAAGCGGTTCGTTATAACGTGGATGCGTCAAATAAATGAGACTTTAGACAGATTTGAGTAAGTTAAATTATTATTTTAATTTCCAGCAAATTACAATATATACATTACTGTTACATACGTCGGCAGAAACACTCCTTTAAAGTTGGGTATCATAGGTCTGCCCGTTAGGGCCACTGTAGTCTAACTTTTTCTACTACTGCTCCCTATTCTCCCTCTACATCCCACTTATATACCCGACTTCTGGAGTCCCAACAAAACATTCCATAAATACCTCTCCTTATAGGGTCTGATAGCTGAACCCTTCGCTAGTCCTTATGGGTTTTGATTTATCTCCATTTTTACCTTATAAGGCGAGGCATTTTTATAAGTACATTTTACTTAACTTTAAACCCATGTGTGGTTATTTCTACATGACAATTTAAATTAATAATTCCAAATACTTTTATTATACATATCATTTATGAATCTTTAACTTTACACTAGCTTTGTGATGAACTCAAAACGTTTTTTAAAAACAAGGCAAGACCGCAGTTCGAAGCACTTTTTGGTGACAAAATTGAACTTTAGAAAATAGCTTACTTGGTTAACATCTTTGCCATCTTGAATGAATTAAACTTATCACTGCAAAGACCAAATGGAACATGCCTCGATTTGTCTGAAAAGATCCAATCATTCCAAATGAAACTTCAGCTTTGGCAAAAAAAAAAAAAATGGATGAAAATAAAATTTACATGTGCCTACTTTATCTGCTTTCTTTGAGGAACATATCATTGAACCAAACAAAAAGATTGCAATGATAATTTCTGTGAAAAAAGACTTGCACAGCTTTGGCACAAAAAAATGGATGAAAATAAAATTTACATGTGCCTACTGAAACAGTAAGATACGCCTTACCAATCTTAGTTCCACCTTGCCTTCCTGTTTCCTACCCTCATGCCTTATTTAAACCCTAATTTCATCGTATTGTGTGTGTACTGGGTATATTTATCGAACCCGCCTAAATTTATATGTATAATGGGGTGCCCGGGGTTTAATAATAATTAAAATTGTTTTTAAACGGTTTATTTTCAAACCGTCTGGTATATATTACGTATAAATGCTTGTACAATAAAGTAGGTCACATATTCTCATCTACACACATACTGCGATAATATTTAAAATTTATCAAAATATTTTATTTAAAAGTTGTTTTTGAATCAATTTATTTGTGATGTTATTTCATTATAATTATTTGCCTTTAAGAAATAATATCACTGGGAAATATATCTGGAAATTAAATTCAGAAATAGTGTTTGATAAATGTAAAGTGTTGTAAAATGTTATTCAAAAACATGCCATCATTTTTAAATCAGTGAGGGTAGAGAAAGAACAATAGTAGCTAATTGGCGCCAGTAGATTTGATAAGATAAAACAGTGTTTGCGAACAGATTTTAATTAGAAAATGCAGTCCGTGTTTTTCAAATGTGTAATAATTAAAGAATGGATTTCATCACCGCAGGGTTAGATTGTAATAGTGTTTGATAAATGTAAAGTGTTGTAAAATGTTATTCAAAAACATGCCATAATTTTTAAATCAGTGAGGGTAGAGAAAGAACAATAGTAGCTAATTGGTGCCAGTAGATTTGATAAGATAAAACAGTGTTTGCGAACAGATTTTAATTAGAAAATGCAGTCCGTGTTTTTCAAATGTGTAATAATTAAAGAATGGATTTCATCACCGCAGGGTTAGATTGTAATCAAGGAGAGCATATAAATAGGGCTGATTAATTGTAATTAGGATTATTAGACAGAGTTATTAATTAATCTACTTGATCGTGACAGAAAATCCATTTTAAAATAGTTTAATCTCAGAATGTCGGGGTAACGAGGCAATAGCTGTTTTCCCTTGGGTGCCCTGTGCCTCGGCCATCCGTCATTCAAAATCCGATGTCCTGTCACCATATCATCAAATCCAACTGAACCAGCCCAAAGAAATGCTGCTCCTAAAATCTACTAACTGCTGCTGCGGAAACATGAATTAAAGAAAATCATAACTTTACTTAAGAACTTTGCTACAAGTTTGGAAATGCCACGGACAGAGTTAACAGAACAAGGTAATTAAAATCAACCCGAGATCTCGGAAAACTTCGAGCTATAGCTAACAATTTTGTATATTCTATAAATGTATCTATTTAAAACGTTTTTCTAATGCTTGCTGAACTTGTGCTTGGGTTGATTTTCTATTATGTTTATAAATGTTTAATTTCAATGTGTTATGATGAAATGTATAATTAATTTCTTTAGACTAATGTGAGTTATGTAGGAAAGTTAAATAATGCGTGGTTGCCATCTTAGTTTATAAACCGCAAACATGCATTTTCCCCCTCCCATCGTTTATATATTTAAAAGTATCTCTTTTATATGTTTTAAAGTAATTTGCGTAATAATAATTTTGTTAAATGAATATTTATGTATCTTAAGTTTATTGAGAGTCTGCTGGCCATGAAATATGAAAGTCGAGAGCGAGCTATTTCTGTCCCTTAATGAATTGCCCTTTGTTTTACTAATCCTTTAAAAATTAAGCTGTGTTGCTAGTAAATATGCAGGGGTGCTGGAATCCTCCTGTTGGCAAAGGTCATCATCGTTTAAATCCGTTCCACCTATATTTTACTCCGCGGTTCCCAGTCCTGTGCTAAAATGGCACTTGGGAATTATTTCGCGTACGTCCCCACAGTTACGAAGCTCCTGGGTGCAGGCCAGGCTTGAGCTATGAGTGGGCTAGAGATGTCCCAGATAAAAGGCAGAATGCTTATCCAATGCCAAGACCTTTTGCCATCCTTTAAAGTTGCATACTCATAAACTACACCCTCCTCAGCATATACTCACTAGCACCACCGTATATTTCCCCTTTATTTATTAAAAGAATTCTATTCAAATGAATTTCAAATCCATTCAGTGTAGCTCGATCTTATAATCTATTCGTGAGCGACTCTCGATCTCCATTTAAATCTCCAAATATAAATGTTTTAGAATATTTCAAACTCTATTAGACTTTACGTGACTCGCATATGCCTACCGTGTCACTATATTTTAGACACGTTATCTAAATGAACCCAAGTACGAGGTATCAACCATATTGTTTGTTTATTATATAACTATCCAATTTATATCGCTAAATTATTTTAATCAAATCATTAAAATCTTATTTATAAATTTATTTCCTTTTTTTATTTATTCGGGGTGCACTATAAATTACATAGTACATTAAACTTATCTTTGGCACATCTATAAGTTATTGTTAAATTAACCTATGGCTATTTTAGATATAGAGTCTTTTGTTTTCTCCCTGATCACCGGCACGAAATTATACTATTAGTAGCATCAAATGTGTTATCACATAGAGGGCGTTGTGGAGTTTGGACTTTGGATTCGAACTTGGAATTTCTGGGAGGTAACTCTCCAAGTGTTGAGTTATAGGTCCCAGGTTTAAATTCTGCAGTGTGTTAGCGAGATAGACATGTTTTGACTGTTACACTACTTCATCTGCTTTCTTTGAGGACCATATCATTGAACCAGACAAAAAGATTGCAATGATAATTTCTGTGAAAAAAGACTTGCACATGCTTGCAGATGAAATTTCATTGTATTTTCCAAATCTACCTGACACCCCATTTGAACTTTCCAGAAGCCCATTCACACTCAAGGTTGAAGATGTTCCTGAGACAGCACAAGAAGAGTTTATTGAACTTATTAATAACAATGCAGTGAGAATTGATTTTTCTACAATGCCAGTTACAAAATTATGGATCAAGTATTTATAGTTATATTCTGCTCTGTTTGAAACAGTGGTGCACCGTCTTCTTCCATTTCCAACAACATATCTTAGTGAAACAGGTTTTCCCAGCTTGTTGCTTATAAAATCTAAATACAGAAGTAAACTTGTAAAAGATGTTCGGTGTTGGCTCTTGCAAAGACTGCCCAAAAATTTCTGATCTGGTGCGAAAAAAGCAATCTCAATCTTCACACTGATCTTGGCTTTTTATGCATACTGTCACAAAATGTAGCAATAT
This sequence comes from Epiperipatus broadwayi, assembly GCA_028023455.1. Taxonomy (NCBI): domain Eukaryota; kingdom Metazoa; phylum Onychophora; class Udeonychophora; order Euonychophora; family Peripatidae; genus Epiperipatus; species Epiperipatus broadwayi. The sequence goes on from JAQFVV010012404.1 coordinate 10,391,124, forward strand.
AGTTTGCTGTTGTTATATTAAGACTATTACCATGCTTAAAAAATATGTCATTATTTCACAATATATGATTACATATTGTTTTTGTGATTACTCATTATGCTTTAATTATGCTCAATTTGTAATAATGAAAATACATTCTACATATCAGATATTTGCATTACAATTCATAACAGTAGCAAAATTATAGTTATGAAGTAGCAACAAAAATAATTTTAAGATTGGGGATTACCACAACATAAGGAACTATATTAAAGGGTCGCGGCATTAGTAAGGTTGAGAACCACTGTTATATATTCTCTTCTTAGCTAGATCCTTGAGAAGCCATATCATATTCACAAATATCTTCACCTTTAAATTATTTAATTCTAAAATGTAGTCCAGCTATATGTTTAGATGATGCTCAACTAAAGAAATTATTAAATTGTAATATTATTTTATAAGAGAACTTAATGGAGCATTGTGGTTCATATAATTTATTAGTAATCTCAATCAACCCTCCCCCATAAATGAGGCCAACTTCGATTTACCATCCTCATTTTTTTAAGGAAAAAAAATTGTGCTCCCACTTTATACAAAGGCCATTCAGAAGCATTATTCATATCCAATAAATGTTGGCTCTATTAATGATATTTCAATCAATTTTCTCTAAATTTAACAATTTAAATGTCTTATTGGAGACTTAATTGTTTTCCTTATTAATTGATTCTAAAATTGTTGACTATACCAGTGTTAGCCATGATGAGCAAATCTCCATGCATGGTGGAAATTTATTTATGGGCTATAGAATAGAGTGTATAAAAACTTCTTTAGAATAAGTTAACAAAATCAAACTTAAAACATTAACTTTAATAATGGGTAGTGACAAATGAATTCCAACTAAACGAATATTGCAAATATATATAATATATTGTAACCATTTAACTACATTGCTATATTAAAATAAACAGTAATAATGGGTCTTCAATTGGTTAAATATTTTACTTTTATTTCCTCATGACAGTAGGATCATTCTAAAGAACTTTTAAAAAAAAAATTGTCAAACTCTTTTTTTAATTATTATATGCATATTTTAATATATATTATACATTGAAAATGTAGGTAGAAGAGAAAAAAGTGTAAAATCATATAACAGTTGCTTTTAATTTTTATTTTTTAAAAAAGAATGTACCAAAGAAAAAAAACTTTTTTGTAAATTATTTAATAGATATTATTTTAAATCTTAATGGAAAGATAAAGTTTTAAGTTTAATAGTATTTTTAGAAAAGAAGAAAAAATTAATACATTTAATACATTTTATCTTTAATTAGTGAGACTTGTTTTTTTCTCTTTATCTTTCTTCATTACAAAAAAATAAAATCAGTGTAATTAACTGATTATCTTGTTTTTCTTTTTGCATAAAATTTTTTTTTTAATTAGAAAAGAAAGTCAAGAATTGTATGATATTAATTTAAGTTCTTGACTTGTTTTTCGATGTCAAAGTTTAATGAGTTTAAAGTTTCAAGCTTCACTGCCACTGGTTCATTGAAATTAAAATTTCTTTTGTCATCTTTTTAAAATTGTGGGAAAATCAAAAGGATTACATATATAGATTAATACCATCATTCTCTGAGGCTTGAGTTCCTTTTTAAAATGGAATATGGCATGTTAAAATTGGACAAAATTTCAATTTTACTTAATAAGTTCATTTAATTTTTTTCTGCTCAGTTTACTAGATTGCATGAAAAAGACAAAGGCACAATTTTTTTTATCAGCCAGACTCCTTAATAAAATGGATTCAATATGTTTCGATGATTTTGAAATTTCAAGGCCTTCATCCTGAAAATAAATGTAATATGGTTAAGTATTCAATTTTATTTTTTTTATTATTTTTTGAAATATTATTATTTTAATTTTTTTATTATTTGATAAATATATAATTTATTAATGGCTGTAGTTGACAGGATGTTTGAAGTCTATAACAGAATGGTATAATTGACAATTCATAATAATACCCCATGAAACATAGCAAAATTGAGCTAATATAAATCTCCATGGAATTGATAAAACAAGAAAAATGGCATCACTAAGCAGCAACAGTTATGAATTTGATATGGATAATGCTGCATCTTGGAAGTTATATGGATTATATATGCTCATAAATAAAATTGGATAATAAAAGTATCTATGCTTATGTGGTTTGCAGAAAAAAATGTATTGAAATTAGCAGATCAACTCTGCAAACCCAGAACCCATGAGAAGATGTTTCATGTCAGGAGTTAAATAAAAAAACATTTATTTTACATCAGTGATAATTAAATGGGTGACATACATGATATCGAGAAATAAAAAGCAACAACCTCATGAAAAATATCATGACTATGATATAGCACTGAAGACATTAGCAAAGGATTGTGATTATGGTTTAGAGCTAAATGAGTTTGTTAGAACAACTATTATAGAGTGGCTTTAACCTATAATGAATGCACCTTACAAAATGACTTATAATAGCTTTAGAAAAGAATTAAATGAACAAGACATTTATTATAAACATGCAATAGAAAAATGCATTGCACAAGAAACTATATTAAATAATACTATGGAATTTCTGTTCTTTAAACAAATGGACAAATATTCAGTTGGAGTAAAGAAAACAAATATTAATAGACTAGACTATAAAAATGCAAAAAAATGTTTTAACATGTTATTGCTTCAGAAAAATGGCCACTTCAAAAAAAACTATGGATTTTGATGTCAAAAATGCAATATCTATTCAAAAAACTGGACATTTAGCTGCTATTGTCACAATAAAGACAGAAATTCAAAAATAAAAAGAATACTGATCTATACATCTGGTGAACAGAAAGAAATTAAATGATGCAATAAATGACCACATTTTAATGAACGTGAATATATTTAAGCAGAAAATCACCCTGAGAGTAGAAATTGGAGCAAATCTGTCATTATTATATTACATAGATTGGATTAAAATTAGTAATACATATAAGAAGAAAATGTCACTCACAAAAACTGATGTCATTGCTACAGTAATGGACAACTCCTACTTTTGAACAGCCAATATCCAACATGAAAGGTTACCACGAGATTTATAGTCTAGAATGTCTTCTCAAGAGACATCATATTAAAGTTTTATTGGTGAGGATCTTAAACTATAAATACTTAGACAGTTTTATAACATTACTAATAGATATTTTAATGTTTCTAGGTAATGGAGATCAGAGATTTTGTAGAAGCATCAATTGGCAAGAGCAGACAACATTAAATAAATGCAAAAGATTTATCTAATAAACAAACAAAACAAATTAATTAGTAGTTCAGTTATCATACAGAAGCTTAAATTACCATTATACATTTAATTTGTGAAAATGAGGTAGCCCTTTTTAATATTAAAAATTACAAAAACCGAAGACCATCCCTTAATAACTATATTGTTCATTTGATTCTGTTAGATATGTCTTAGCTATGTCAAGGTGTGCACAAGTACACATTCCAATCTTAATTCTTATAGAAGAGGCAATAACAAAACAGATTAAATTAAATTTATGTATACATCATGTAAATTCAATCACAAAAATCAGCTTTATACAATATGCATTCAATCTTAAACCACATTAAACAGACAACAGCAAAATAGACCCCTTATACCTTAATACAAATTAAATCATCATACAAGTGACTACATATAAAATCAAAACTCAAGTATGGGAAAATATATTCAGGGGAGATATGTCTCTAAATCCAGAGTAAAATCAAAATAATCCATGAAAGATAACACAAAATCAAACTCAAGTGTAGAAATTATATACATCATAGGGAATTCAAGTATAGCAGATAAATATCTGCAGGATTGCTATATAAATACACACACACATATATTCTAAACAATTTCAGATGTGTATATAATACAAATGAATATCAACTTGCCTAAAAATTCTAACAAATAAAATCAGCATTCTAAACTACCTATATATTGTAATGGGATAAATAATCAGGGTTTTAAAACATCAGGGATCTAAGGAATTGTTTGATCATTCTCAACAAAAAATAAAATAAAATTTAATGTCAAAAAAACTATCATGATAGATCAATCTGAGATCATGAGATCTCTGTGAGAACATTGACAGAACAGCCAACTAACTCATTAGAGAAACTAAAGTATAATTATATATACATCAACCAGCATTATAATAAGTAAAAATAAATACTACTAGTACTACTCAAAAAACCATTCATCATCATGAATGATCAACAATCAAAACAAATCAACAGTCCATCTTGTAGCTGAATTATAAATGGATATACTATAGATCAGGTAAACTATTTAGCTTTTGCCACCTTGAGGCAATTATTGAAGCATTAATTTGGATGCACCAACTTAGTGATCAGCCATCTGAATACATAACCATAAACACAATGCTGGGATATTAAAACATACTGATCATCATCAATGCTGAGCCACTTACTATATTAATGTGCTGGCCAACTACAAACTTAATTTCTAATAAGACTAAACTAAAATAAAATGTAGTGCAAGGACTTTAAAGAACATAATCTTATGTACCAACCAGGATATCTCAATCATACTGGATGCCCCTTAAGCACTAATATACATCCCCATTTATACATTAGACCATTATGCATGAATCTAGCTCAGAAGAACACAAGCTCAAGTATTGTTATGGTGGGTGACCAAGAGATGATGCAATACAATTTTTAATAACTGAATACAAGTTTATTAACAATAAAAAATAGAAATTAAGGTCTAGAATATGACTATACATATAAGCCTTCTGATTTTGATTAACATACACCAAAAAATTATCACATTGTGATTTACATGATTAATATACAAATTTCAAGTTATTACACTGATTTACATATATGTTCCAATAGGTTTGTTTAAAACCCAGGCAGCACACAGATTGGTTTTATATTTGAATTGTCATAAAATAATAAAATAAATGATTAAAATTTACATATATGTCTATCTGACACACATTAAGATATATACAGACAGTCATGTGGTGTGGCATAATAATTTCTGAACACCTTTAACTTGCCATAAAATAAAAATACATGATTAAATTTTTTAAGTTATATTTTTATTAATACAAATACCTTATGCTAGGTTTACTTTAACACATATATATAATTGCACAGATGCATTTTATAATTTAGAAATGAATACATTTTAATTGATATTTAATAAAATTTAAAAAAAAAAGATGAAATTTTACATGAGTCCTATTGACACTCAATAATATATATATGCACCCATGCATGTGTGCATGTAATTTCTGAACATATTTAAATTGTCCTACAATAATACATGATTAAACTTAATTTATATTTTTAATAATACAAATACCTATGCTAGGTTTACTTAAACACGTATATAGAATTGCACAGATAATTACATAACAAATTTAATTTTGTAAAAACAATGGATAACATTAATTTTTATAATTACTAATTCCATTTCGAATATACATAAAATTTACACATATACATGTATATCAATAAAAAAAATCAGTTTATCAAATTCTACCACAGCTTTCTTTTTTTTTAAAAAAAAGTATACTCAATTTTTGACAGGTTAGAAAAGTTCCTTTTCTTATTGAAAATAAAATCAGGTTTTAACTGATTATTGTTAATTAATTATAATGCTTTTAGAATCGTCTTTAAATTTATCTAAAAAGATTTGTTTTGGTCAATGAATTCAATCATTTCATTCAGTCAAAATTTTACTTGGATTATTTTAAAAAAAAAAAGATTTTAAAATAATATTCTTCTATATATGTCTCACGAACACAAGTTGCTTTTAATTATATATAAGTCTCAAAATGTCATTTAATTTTTTCAACAAATGACTTTAAACAAAATCATTCTATATTATATATCTCACTATTTACAATGTCATTTAAAAAATAAATTATTTAAAACAACTCATATTATATATATATCTAACATGATGCATTTGTCTGTGGTTCCTTGCATGTATACACAGCAGCACATATCTAATGACTTCTTCATCAACTGATGAGATTCCTTTGTAAGTTTGTCTTGGAAAAACTGGTCAATTGGAAGCATTGAGATAGTCAGAGTCCAGATAAATTGTCCTGCAGTGATCTCTTTTCTGCCCAGGATTGCTTCATGCAAGCAATTGTTCTATCCACATTTAAGCAGGTTAGTAAATAGAAATAGGTTGGGCATCACAATTCAAAACTCTAGCATGGTAAATTAATAGATTGCTGCTTCCTTGCATTCTTACATCTTCATAGCAGTTCTCTGTATAATTATACCAGGCATCTCTCTGGCTAGCTAATTACTGACAACTATAACAAGCTGTATAAAAATATATCCAGACCAAAAAACAGATTTTTCAGCTGACCAATTTGGCCACTGCCTCTCAAAATATTAAAACCAACTTTCTTTTCAAAAACTACTATCCAGACTGAACTAAAAAAACTGAAAATCAGACTGAACTGATATTTTTTGTCAGCCTTTTTATAAATCATCTGAGGTGATAAAAACACCTTAATTGAAAACAGTTTTTTCTGTCTAATTCTTTTGAAAGCAACTTTGAAATTTTTATCAAATTGTGATATACGAAGATTTATAAATAAATACAAATTTACTAATTAATTAACTAAAGACTTTTTTCTTATCTCAAAGCAAGTTTGAGTCTTATCAAAGCATAATCTATAGTTTCCAAAAGTAAATAATATACACATATACAAGCATTCATAAAAAATAAACCATGCTTGTTTTTAAGTTCAAAATCAGAATTACAAATACAAATATTAGATATTTATTTCATAATGAAATTTTATTTTAAATATTTCATAATGAACTTTTATTTAACATTTAGAATTATTTAATTCTTTTACTATGATTATTTTATTCCAAGAAAGTAGAAAATATCTACTAAAACTTTTGAGTTTATTTGTACTTTTCTTTCAACTTTATGTATATATTTGTGCACACATATTATATTATTATGTGCCATGTAACCCAACCAGTTACAGTCTTGGCATCAGCCACACATACCTTTATTTTCACTAATTTATAAAATTATCCAAGTTATTTTTGAATAGCTTCAGAGATATAACTTTTGTAAAACTAAATCATAACTCAATCTTTCTTATATTCTTTTAAAACAAATTAATTCTTTTGGAGAAAGATTGACTTACCATTTGCTTAAACTAAATCCTGATTAATTAAAACTATCTTGTTATTTAAATCCTATGAGAAGTATTCATTAAACTAAAATTGACTTTGATTTTAGCTTTTCTTTTAACAATAACTTAACTCTTTTTTGATTTATCACTGCCTAACAGCACATTTTCAGAACATATCTCACACATGTATGTCAAATTTTATACTAAAAATGAAGAATTAGAAAATACAAATAAAATGCAAATGTTAATTTTAGAAAAGAAATATGATAAAATAAATATATCAAAAGGTATTAATTAAAATTAACTGATATAAATAAGTATTACTGGCTTAGTAACTATTACTAAATTATTATTATTCATAATAAGTAAAAGTATTGCCTTAAGTCCAAGAAGAGATTTTAATCATATATCCAAGATTAAATTTGTGAACATGTTTTACATTTGAACAAATTTAGAACTCATTATAGTTCACTAGTGAATGTTATGGTTAATAGTTTTCAAACATTCAGTCCTAATCAGATTTTTGCTTCCTGGTAAGATTTATTTTAAAACTGGTTAACTCACCCTGTTAAGAAATGGATCAGCTATAGCTGCTATGTTACATACATGTAACTGGCAGGCATATGGTTGGAGTTAGCTCAGCATATAGATTTAGACATACTGGTTAGGGATCTATTCTTAAGACAAAGTTTTTTAGTGATTTTAGTTGCTCATGGTAGGTACTTCAATGGCTTGAAATGGTTTCTTGAAATGCATGGTAACAGCAATGACAATTTTGGTAAATAGTGAGCAGAGACAGCAAATAAAGACCAAAGACAAAATTATTTTCTGCATCTGAAAATTTACATATCTTCCTTTTTTGCAAAATATTTTTTTAAATATAATTAAACAAGTCAGTAATTATATTATTAATTTATATTAGCCACAAATTAAATTAGATATTATTCAATAATGAATATTTCTGTAGTTTAATTTTCATTCCACTATTCTCATGCAAGTTAAGGAATGTTTTTTAACTACTTTTAACACCCTATGGAGGGATGAAATCATAAACATATGATCAATGACATGTGAAAATGATCTATGATCCACAAGATGCACATTTCATGCTGATCTACTCATCAATTAATCTTTTATGCATTTCTTTATCATTGCTCAGTATATATATATTAAAATAGAAAATTACTACAATTTAATTGATAAGTGTCAAATATGCAACCCTTATAACTATAACACAAATCATTATTGAAAGTCTATTAATAATTTGTATTAATCACTCATTAGACTAGAGATCCAATAAAGAATAATATTTCTGTACTTTAATTTTCATCACACCACTCTCACACAGGGTAGGGAATGTTTTTTTATCTACTTTTAACTCTTTATGGAGGAATGTAATCATAAACATATGATCAAAGACATATGAAAAAGATCTGTGATCTTCAAAACGCACATTTCATGCCGAAGCAGCATTTATCAGTTGGCCCAGACCACAATCTCTTACACATATCTTTATCACCATTCAGTCTTATGAATGATTAATAAAAATATTAAACAGAATATTGTCTTTCAGAAAGCTAAGGACATGCTTTCATCGAACCATGTGCTTACCTTAGTAATCCAGAAGTTGTTTTCATAAAAGCTTTGGCTAGGTCACAAGTCTGGCAGTCAAAGCTGAGCCAAAAAAATAGAACAAATGGTGAAGAAAGGTATACAGTGTCAATCAATTACTAATATACCACCAAAAAAAGCTGAAATTGTCAATTCAGCCTTGGAAATATTTTCATGTGGACCATGCTAGATCAATGAATGGTTATATATTTTGGTTGTATTCTCATCCTTGGTGTTCATCTTAAGATGGCATTGATGCTAATCAAAAACATATACATATAACGATTCTGGGCCGGACCTAAATGATCGATTTGATCTAAAAAGATCTGATTTCTTAGATTTGTAATAAAATATTCTACTAACTAATACTATTATATGATGTTAGTTTTTTTCATTTTTGTAAATGTTTATTAATCTTATCTTGTTTTTGAGTTTGTGTGTGTGTGTCTTTAAAGTTACGGTGTTTTTCTAATTTTTTTTTTGACTTTACGTGTCTTTTTAAAGTTACGGTCTTTTTTTTTTTTTTTTTGCAAGAGTAAATCAATAATTTTATTCAAAAGCAAGACATAATAAGTAAATGTTTATTAATCTTATCTTGTTTTTGAGTTTGTGTGTGTGTCTTTAAAATTACAGGGCTTTTTGAAATTTTTTTTTTTTGGACTCTAGGTGTGTCTTTTTAAAGTTACGGTATTTTTTTTGCAAGAGTAAATCAATAATTTGATTCAAAAGCAAGACATAATAAGTCAATGTTTATTAATCTTAGATTGTTTTTGAGTTTGTGTGTGTCTTTAAATTTACGGGGCTTTTTCTCATTTTTTTTTTTGGAGTTTATGTGTGTCTTTTTTTTAAAGTTACGGTATTTTTGGTCAAGAGTAAATCAATCATTTTATTAAAAAAGCAAGACGTAATTCTAAATCTATCAAAAGTAACGTAATTTATATACTACAATTTAGAATTGATACCCGCCTACTATTAGTAAGGACCGTCATTAAAAGACAAATTGAAAAATGATACCCGATTAATTTCCATTTTCTTTTGGCGGGGGGGGGGGGGCAGTAATGAATCAGAAAGTGGGTTGTTTTTATTAAGTCTGTCTATATAAAAAGGGTACCGTTATTGAAATACTAAATTTAAAAATGATAGCCGACTAATTTGCGTTTCTTTTGACAGTAATTAATCAGAAAGTGGGTTTCTTTTTTTTGGTAAATCTTGAGTATATATAAAAACAAACAAACCGTAATTCAAAGACTCCATTGAAAAAAATCAAACCTTGTTGAATTTGCTTTTTTTTTTTTTAAAGACACTAATTAATCAGGAACTGGGTTGTTTTTGTTAGTGTGTAGATATAAAAACTAATCTTATTTTGAAATAATAAATGTAACAAAACAAAAAAAAAATAATACCCGACTAATTTTATTTTTCAGACAAGTAATTCCTAATAATTAGACAGTTTGTTTGTGCGTATATATATACGAAAGTAACTGGTCACGGACGAATTCTCATGAAAATGGTACTTTTCGCGTGATCTTTTATTTTTTTCCCTTTCACACCCTTAAAAGCAATTTTTGAGGGTTACCCCTTCATAATGGAATCTTCAGGACATTATTACTAAACTTACAACAGTAAAGTAAGTTACAACACATTAAAAAAAATAGACGTCTTATCAAATTTAAAAAACTACGACTGCTTCAAATACACACACTCTCACCCGAAACTACAGAGAAAATAGATATTCTACTATTATGAGAAAATGATAAACAAAATTGACTACTATGGCAGCCAATCAAGGCATTTCTTTCTCTTTGCTTTTAGCATAGAAAAAAAGCCATAACTGGCAGCCGTCGGGAACTCTTTCTGTGTTTTATCATAGAAAGAAGTCTCTTTGTGTTGGCTTCTGTCACCGCCTCCTCCGTCCAACATAACGTGAGGACTTTTCTGCGTTTATGACATAGAAAAATTCCTCTTTGGTTGGGTGAAGGCCGGTGAAATGGTATATTTCTAGGAATTTACCTAGAAGTAGCGACATCTTAAGGCGAACACCAAGGATGAGAAAACAACCTATATTTTTAGTAGTTGCAGACTCATAGTGGATGGAATATAAAATCATCAAAAACACTAGTGCTGAGAGTATCATTGGAGTGCTAAAAGAGATCTTTATGATTATCTTGAGGCTATGGCAATAGACAAAGAGACTGTTTTTGCATCTCAGCTATTTAATGATTTTCTAACTGACAAGAGAATATGTTAAGTTCTTATCCCACTGTACATTTTGAATCTTATGGTCTCACAGAAAAGGCAATTCAACAATTAAAATCTACATTGGAAAAAAAACTGTTGCAAGAATGTTATGGTAACATTACTAAATACAATGTTTTTCCAGCACTTTAGTCCATGTACAGCTTTAACAAGACATCGGAAAATTATTAATATATTTAAAATTCTATCTTTCTAAATTATTGTCTAATATGAAGGAAAATTTAAAAGATTTTATGAATTATGAAAATTTTAAAGTTGGAGAAAGCATTTGAATACATGGTATTTAAAAAAATAAATGGGTAACAGGAGTAATAATGAATACCTTATCTCAGTAAATTACAATAATATAAGTGGAATAATGAAAAAATATTTTAAAAACATATGAACCATGTACAGCATCATGAAAGTGAGTCATCACATGCAGATAGCATTAATCTTTAGTCAGAAAATGATAAAGAAAATTTTACTGAGAAAGAAATTGAGGATATAGATCAAGTTGTAACAAATGATTCAATCAGGGATCAAATTATTGAATCAGCTAAAAATCCTGTTACATTAAATGAACTTCAATAAAAAGAAAAGATTATAACTTCACAAGATGAAGTGATCTTTCCCTAGCAGAATATGATTACACAGAAAACCTGCTAAATTAGAGGATTTCATCTATGAATAAGAGCATTATTTTTAGAATATGGGGAAGAAGTGGTCCATCTATGCATAATATGTTGCAAAGGACATCTTACAATGCAAATATTCCTAACAAGATCGGCCTACTTATTGAACCCAATCCATTTGGAATTTGCATTAATAATGGGAAGATTATTTGTTTATTATTATTACATATATACATGTACAACACATATATATATATTTATTTAGAGTGAATTAGGGAATGCACAATAAATTATTATTTTATAATAATTTTAATACGATCAATATTTGAGAAAGTAATATTGTATATATATATAAATTATTTGATTAATAAACTGTAATGTATATATATATATATATTTTAAATTTAAAATTGAATATTAATTTATAGTCAAATGACTTAGGGAGAGCCTGAGGTCAAGTTAGGTGGCCATGTGTAAAAATAAAACTGATTTTATTATTTTATTTTTTATCTGTAATAAATGAAATGTATTTAACCAATAGGCAGTTAAAAATCTCAGCGTTTCAGGAGATCTACGCACGAACTGTATAAAAACAGAAACTTTTTACAAATCGTTCTTCTTGTCAATAATATTCCAGCTATAACAATATACAGCAGTTAAATTAAAACTTCAAACGCTAAAATGGAGTTTTGTTTTTTCTTTTATTTTAACCATAGAAATTTTTAAAAGTCAAATACTGTAACTTAAATTTTGCCAAATTCAGAAGAAAGAAAGTGAGAAGTAAAAAGTAAGAATAATTTATAAATTTTGAAATAATTAAATCATGTTTTGAAAGTTGTTGGAGTAATTTTTAATATTTTAAATCTTTTCAAAAAGAAAAACGAAAATTAAGTCTGCTGAAAATAGGAAGCAAAAAAAAATTAAATAATTCTTTTAAGACATATATACGTAAAGTGCTTCTATATTATATAACATAAACGTATGATTACAGATAATTATTGAATTGTACTTTAAGATGAATATGGGCTAAAGCAAAACATGCTATTGTGCATGTTATTTCCTAACAGTTGCATTAAACCTCTATTTTTTTATTTTTCTACTTTATTGTAAATCACACAAGAAGATGCCTGCAGTCCAAAGTAAACAAGAATTGGAATATTTAAAGCTGAATCAGTTAAGGAACAAGGTGTTTACCACACACAACTACAGGAGGCACCATTGTACCCATCTATCCTTGCCTAGGAAAATGATTCAATGAGTCAAACTGCTTTTGGAGAACACCATGCCTAACTATCAACTACTACTTCTATTAGGATGATTTTTATGAACTTTGTTCCAACTACAATTTTTAATCAAGAAATTAATATTGTAAGTTTTTATTAGATTTTTATTTTTATTATCTATGTTGTATTTTCACACTCTGATGCTAGAAGCCTCATTTTTCAGAATTAGCAAAGAAGAAATGGGAGGATTATTCACTTAGATATTTTTCTATTTTTATTGTAAATAAAATTTAGGTTAACCCACCTGCTTCACATCAGGTTATCCATGTAAATAGTAAGGTAAGATTCTCTACATTTATTTTTATTGATTAAATTGCAACACTTGATACAGAATACATATTATATGTTTTATTTTGTTGATTAACCCTGTATATATATTTTTCCAGTATGATTGACTAATCAACTAATATTAATTTCTATATCTATCATATATATAAATTGGGAGGAACTTAAATTAAATAGATTGTTAAAATCAGTAAATATATAATTTAGCTAGCCAGCATCTCAATCATCTTAAATTACTAAAGTTTATTTTTCTATATAATTATGATTTGTAAAGAATAAGTGACATAGATGGATTTCTACCATGGGATATAAGGGTTGGATCTAGAGAATTATTAGTTAATAAAATGGTAGAAATTATTATTATTATTATTATTATTATTATTATTATTATTATTATTATTATTATTATTATTATTATTATTATTATTATTATTATTATTATTATTATTATTATTATTATTATTATTATTATTATTATTATTATTATTATTATTATTATTATTATTATTATTATTATTATTATTATTATTATTATTATTATTATTATTATTATTATTATTATTATTATTATTATTATTATTATTATTATTATTATTATTATTATTATTATTATTATTATTATTATTATTATTATTATTATTATTATTATTATTATTATTATTATTATTATTATTATTATTATTATTATTATTATTATTATTATTATTATTATTATTATTATTATTATTATTATTATTATTATTATTATTATTATTATTATTATTATTATTAATAATAATAATAATAATAATAATAATATTTCAAAGCAAACTTTATTAGGCAAAAAAAAGGTTACATTCTTATCAAGTAATACATTGTATAAAACATCATATTCTAGGATACATCTTGAAACACAGAAGATATACTTTTGTTTTTTTAACCATTAGCGTCTTTTGCAGTTCACACCTTTTAGATTTTTCAGTTCTTATTATGAGTTCATTTCAGTTTTCCATTTTTCAGAGGTTGTATTTGGTCTATCCATTATAAGGCTGCTTTTATTTTAAATAGAGACCATGTGGCAGCATAAATGTCCGGTGGTGCTAGAAGATTGTCCCTTTCCTTAAGTTTTCCTAGTTTGTTGTGATATGTGTTGGGATGTCTTCTTGGATTGTTTCCTAAAGTGAAAGCACATCTAGTACACCATAAGGCATATATACTGAAAGTTGCTGCACGTATTATAGGTATTTTATTTTCATTGAAAGCCTTTAGCATTTTTTCTATTGTGGTTTCCCTTTTCCTGTAATTATTCACCATCATTTGTCTGACTTTTTCTAAGCCTTTACAGTGATATATTAAATGTTCTTGTGTTTCTTCTTCCCGGTGACATAAAGCACACATTGGAACAACATTTAGGTAAAATCTTCTGAACCGAATGAAATGTGCTGTAGGTAGTGCATTTAAATTCAATTTGAGGATGAAGTCAAACAATTTAGGTTCTAAATACCATGTTTTGTACTTTTTGAGTAATTGACTATTATTTATTCCTAGTACTGTTATCCTATTGTTGTTTTCTTGGCTTTGAGTTAGAAAATCATGAATTTGCCAATAAGTATATTTAATTGGATTCTTCAGTGCTATTTTATCTTTAATGTTTTTAATACTTATCAATAGTGTATTTATATAATTGTCTGTGGGTGGGGGTCGGTCCATTGGTGTGATTTCCTCTTTTGGTTCTATGTTTGGAAAATGTCTGAATATTGTAATCAGTAGATTTACTGTTTTTTGTGTGTAGAAAGTATGTATAGCATGCAGTCCAAGGCCATTCCATTTTGTTGGTTGGTTAAGTTGCTTTAAGGAAATTGCTACTATTTTTCTGTTCCATAATAGTTTATTACAGAGTGAGTTAATTGACTTTGTAAATTGTTTTGTAAAAGTAATTATTGGCAGGTAGTAAGTTATTTTGGTCATTATAAGTTGATTAAATAGTGACACTTTTGCATAGAGTGAGAGATATGATCTGGAGAGTGATGTTATGATCCTTTCCGCTTCGAACTTGAGTTTATTTTGTATATTCCTTCTCATCTGGCTCATTCCCAAGTGGAAAGGAAAACCCAGGAAATTACTGGGCTTACCTTGATAAATTTGTGTGTCTGTTTTGCCTGTGTATATTGACCATGCTACTGATTTATTGATGTTAATTTTTAATTTGAAATTTTTTGTGTATTCTTCTATTATTTCCTGTAGTATATGTATTTGCTTTTTTGAGTTTAGAAACACTGTGACATCATCCATATAAGCTATGCAGGGAATGTATGTATTAGTATTTGGTATTTGAATTCCTTGAATTTTTTTATTTATTTGCTCTAGCAGTGGATTTAAATAAAAGGTAAATAGCAGTGGGCTTAGTGGAGAACCTTGCGGGATTGATTGGCTGGGATTGAATGATGATGTGGATCTACCATTGAGCGTGATGTGTATTTCTCTATTTAGAAGCAAATTGCCTATTGTATATAATATTGTTTTAGGTATCTGTGTTTCTTTTAGCTGACTCAATAGTGTTTCTATTGGGACAGAGTCAAAAGCACTTTCAAAATCCAGCTGGACTACCATTGGTGCATATTTTTTCTTTTTAGTAACTGAATTGATTAGCGTTTTATATATTAGTGCTGCCTGCCCTGTGGATGACCCCTTTTTTGCGTATTGGTGCTGTGATATTATTGGTACTATGTATTGTTCAATTTTATCCTTTATGACCCTTTTCCAGTATTTTTATTCCCAATGGCTCCATTGAGATTGGTCGGAGATTGGCTAGTGTGGAAATTGGTTCTTGTTTTTTCATAAATGGGACCATTGATATTGGATATAGCCCTTGTATATTGTATAGTTTCTGTGATAATTGATTTGCAAGTTGACATAAATATTTATTTGTGAATTGGCTGAGATGTGACAGTACAAATTGTGGGATCCCTGGTGGCCCTGGATGACATGTGCTTGGGACTGAGTTTAAAACTATTGCAAAATCTTTTATTTCAAAAGGTGTTTCCGTTTCTGGCTTGCCAAAATAATCTGCAAGTGGTTTGAAATGATTATTTTTAGTTAGTTTTTTTTTGAAGTAGTTATATATAGGGTCTAGCATATTATAACCAGCTGTCACTCTATTTTCCCATTCTAGCGCCATGGGTACTTTGTTTGTGCATGGATAACCTAAAGCCCAACGAATATATCCGCGGGTCCATGTATGTTGTTGTGTGAGACAAATTTTCTTTTTCTTTATTGCTAGATATTGTTTCAGTTTATCAACGGTTTGATTGTATAACTTTGTTAGCTTTATTATATTTGCTTGGTTATTCTTGACTGGTTTTGCCTGTATTATCCTTTTATTTATTTCCTCTGCTAATGTGATTAATTTTGAAGGGGGGGTGGATTTTTGTGTAATGTGATTTATGTTAAACGAGAGTGTATTTATATATGCTATATATTTGGAAATCGGGTCCAGTTCAATTTGATTTAATTTGTTTAACATTATATACATTTCTGAGAAGAGAGCCTCGGGAGTACTATTTGGAAGTAGAATTCTTATTGTTTTTTGTATGTTGTTAAAAGTATTGCAGTGTGTGTCTAAATTTAGTTTCATTATTTGTGCTGCATGATCAGAAAAATTGGTGGGAGAAAGTTTTACTTCAATTGCGTGGTGTAACATGGGAGAATAAAACAGCAGATCAATCAAAGTACCGCGTCTGTTATTATAAAAAGATACCGAGTCTGGTGGAAGAAACCCTTCCCCGCTCATTAGTGGTATTGTAAATTGGTGTAACCATTTTGTGACAAACTTTTTATAGGTCATATTAAAATCTCCAGCAAGAATAGTGGGATGGGGATTGGTAGCTAGAATTGAATTTATTGTAGCAATTATTCTGCTAATTACTATTGGCCCCGGAGGTATATATACAAAAATAACATTGATTGAAAGTTGTCTATGATTGAATGTTGTTATAAGGAGATTTGCATCTATAAAAATTATTTTAAAAGTAGTGAATGGGCATTGTTGGTTGATAAAAATACCTGTGCCATTTGAAGGCGTTGCTGTATCTCTGGAGCATGCGCAAAAGCCTATTTTATTCATATGTAGCGCTGGATCAAAGCGGGATCCGCTATACATTTTTGTTTCCAATAGCCCTAAAATGGATGGTTGTGTTGTCTGTATCCAATATTTAATTTGCTGCATTCTTTTAATTGAATTCAAACCTCGGACGTTTACTGCACTAATATTTATCTTCATTTGAATTGTATATTTTTGTATGTAGGGGATATTATTTATATTTTTTTTCAATTAGCGTGCTGGAATTTTATCTCGTACCTGCGAGCTAAACGTTTTTTCATTGCGGTTTTTTTTTGCTGCTGGCAGACTTACTATTTGCATGTTTATCTATTGCAGTCTCTTTGTTTTCATTTTCCAAAGTCATTTCTTCCAGTAAGAGTGATTCTATTTCCATAGATTCATCTGATGATTGGTCCGGCATGTCTACTTGTGTAAGTTCTTGCTCGTTTGTTTTAATTTTTTTGCTTTCTCTAGTTTTTTTTACTTTGGGCTGCTTTCTTTTAATTTCCGTTGGTGTGCTTCCAACATTTGGAAAAAACTCTGTAATGCTGTCCATGATTTCTGTTGCGGTTTTATTTATTATTGTGTGTTCTGTTTGATATTTATTTTCTTTTGAGATTTCCTTCGCTTCATTTTGCATGCTTTCATTTGTTTTCTCTATTTTTTTTTGTTCTGCTTGTTTTCGTTTACTTTCCGGAGGTGTGTTTTTAACTGCTGGAAAGGATTGTGTGGTGGTATCCATTATTTCAGTTGTCGTTTTGATTATTGTTTTGTCCTCAGCTTGATTGTTATCTCCGTTTGGCAGTTCTTTTGCTTCTTTTTGCATGTAATTATTTTCATGTTCTATTAACTTATCACTAAGTGATTTTGCCTGGGGTTCAAAGTTTTCATCTTCCTCATTCGTGTTTGTGTTAATTGTTATTTCCATTGACTTGCTTGGGGGATGGTCTATCGTTTTATTTTTATTAATTTTAATTTTTGATATTATTGACTTAAGTGGTGGGAAATCTATGTTTTCCTGCTCCGTGGATTTGTGTGCTCTATTTGGTTTCCCTTCTAATCTTTGTGAGGGGTGGTTATTCTCTTCCACTAGATTTACTTCTTCATTGCATTGTGTTGCTATGTGGCCTCTTTTGCCACAGGCGAAACAACGTGGCTTTAGTCCTCGGATATATAAGTATAGCGTTGCCTCTTGGTCTGTTATGTGTGTTGGAATGTTTTCTGGGTCTATTTCTTTGTTTAGCTTGACTTTGTATTCAAAACTATTTGTGAATACGGGTACTGATGTTTCTTTGAGGTATATCTGCTGAAAAAAAGTAACCTTTCCGAATGGATTCATCATTCTTTGGAAATCGTCAAAGCTATATCCGAAGTAGGCATTTTTTAATACTCCGGTGATGTTTTTGTATCTGTTTTCATCAACACGTACGATTGCAAAATTACCTAGAGTTTTAATATGATTTTTGAATTGATCCCTTTGTGTAGCTTCACAAAACTCAACCGCTACATATCTGCTATTTGGATGGTCACCTATGCATTGTACTGTCTCCAGTAAATTATTTTTGTTTAGTGCTTCAATAAGTAGCTCCTTGGGGAAATGGTAGAGAGTACAGTGATTGTCTGTTACCGCCAACACTATTGATTTTTCAGTAAAAAATCTTTTGAATGTAGAAAAAAGGGTTCTAGGTATCGTATTATTGAATCTGACCCCAATCTGTTCCAGCATATCATCTGTCCATTGTGTGTGGGGGGGCTCAATTTCATTTTGGTTTACTAGATCCAAGTCTTTAAGATCGTCTGACGTAGTCTTTCTAAATCTGGGATTTTTTCCCGGGTTTACGTTGTCTTGGTAAGTTTTTGCAATAGTTGCATATGTTTTTCTTGTGTGGTGTGAAGGCCCAGCTTCTTGAGCTGACGACTGGGCAGTCGCCATTTTATTATTTACGCAAGTAATTTTTCAACAAGGTAAGGTTTTGTTTTGATTTTTTAAACTATTTTTTAAAATTTAAAACTTATTATGTTTTTCGCTATTTTTCCTTCTACTCTTTTTACTTTTTGATTCTAAAGAATGTTATTAATTATAATTTTTTGCATTGACGTCTATACGCCATACCGGAGAATTAATTACTACTCGTAACTATTATTGATTTTTTATATTGTTGTTCACTAATTATTTTAGGACACGCACATTTCTTAAAACGCTCGGGTAGGCATTGAGTATAGCATATTTAAATATTTAAGGGAAAAATCCACTTGTATAGCTATTTAATTTGAAAAAAACTAGGAGACTTTTTTCTTACCTGCAACAATGTAAGTAACCAGGTGGCGCTCTATTATTATTATTATTATTATTATTATTATTATTATTATTATTATTTTATCATTACTATTGTAATTATACTTTATGTTATTTATCATTGTTAATAAATGTTTAAGAGTTTATATTATTCCGGTCTCTGGTTTATTGAGTTGTCCTGACATTCCACAGTTTATAAACAATTATGCATGCACACACATCTATTTTCCTCGTCATATAAAAGTTGTAAAGTAAAACAAATGCTAGTTGTAACCTATATATAGGTGCAGGAGTTACTATGTGTATCCGTTCATACTTGTTAAGGGAGTCAAAAGCAATATTCTCTCTGCACTTGAATATTAGGGCATAACGGAAACGGAAAGGGGTGAAAGTGGATGAACTAACCTAAATTGCATTTGATATTATTAAATAAAAATAGAGCTAGTCAATTAAAGTGCATGCAATCATTTGTTAAGCATTTCATTAGGTTTTCATTAGCATTCTACCTGAAGACCCAAAGTCTGACTGTAGTTAGATGCAACTTTTTCCCCTTCCAAGCCCGGTAGGTCTCTGAAGACTGTGTCATCAGGGGAAATAAATTAGGGCACATTAAGTCATAGTCTGCAGATTGCTACATCTGTATAGTATCACAGTCTGCAAGTTATTTTCCATCTGTTACATCTGGTGTGTAGGCAAGTGTGAATCCAGGCGTAGTCGAATGTCCGTTACAATACATATATATATATGAATGTAAATAAAGATTATTATTTTACTAGGTAAACATTTGCAGACAGTACACAAATAAATTATACCATTATTATTATTAAGCTACTCTAGAAAATTTGCATATGCCAATCATATCAATTATGCAAATGAGAAACAATTATGCATAAATGGATTATTGTATAAAAACTCCTGCTAAGATTTATGTACATGTAATAAAGAGCTGTGAAGATGTAATGAAATATAATGAACTGTGAGAAAGTGAATGAATGATTCACATATTACAATAGCAGCAGATTGTTTGTATAGTGGTGATATGAGAACTACTAAAGTTTACGACTGCTGTTATAAAGCATATATATATATTGTAGCCTTTGGTTTTGACCAAAGCCCCATTAATTTTAAGCTGAGTTATTTATGACAGTGTTTATTAACATTTTCCTTATAAAATGTATTTTATGGTAATATATATAAGCTATTTATAGGATGCAAAGTTCAAATCAAAATAAAAGTTCGAAATGTTTACGTAAATTACTTAGCACACAAACAAAATTCATTTATAAAGCCTTATAAATAGAGATTATTTTATTTTGGTATCAATTTAGTAAAGTTATATTAAATCAAAAATAGTCATAGTTGAGAATTTACTTGTTAAAAATATTTTACAAATTATTAATAGTTTAGAGATTGAAAAAGAAAGAAGAAGGTTAGAATTTATAAAGTTAACTTTGTGAAAGTGACTAGTGAAAAAAAAAATGTACCTTTATAAAAGTGAATTATAGTGCTATAATTTATTAAAAGCAAATTGTAAAACATATTATAAATTTTTAATTATAGAATTAATTAATAATCAATAGAAATAGTGTGTGGTCTCAATGGAAAATTCTTTTAGAGAATTATTTTATTTCACTATCTCATACATAGCAGCCAATTCCCATTCAAAGTGCTGGGTTTAAAGTTAGATTGCTAAGCATTATTTATTTTTTATTAAAAATAATCATTTTCATTCTTTCAGAGGGATTTCCATGAGTGGGAAAATTTTTAACAAAACCACGTGATGTCTGTAAAAGTGTGAATAAATAATTTGTAAAACAATGGCAATCAACCAGTCAAAATTTATATATAATTAGATTGGCAAGTAGATCATTCAGTAATTGAGGGAGGGGGGTCCAAACAGTATAAAACTCAACCTGTCCTTAAGAAGGGGATCTCTTCACCATCAGTCTATCCAGAGGAACCTCGTCAGGTTAAATTATCTTTGTTTAATACTAAAAATTTAAGTTTTACTGTTTTTTCTCATTCTTTTTTTGAATGAGAAACTTAATCAAAATTATTAATATTGTAAGACATGATTAGTGAGTATTTTTTTTTTTCTATTGGGCATATATTTGTTTCTCCTGAAGTTAACTAATTTCATGATTTCTTTCTATACAACTGTAAGTAGTTTTAGCAATCAGCAAACAATGAAACTTGGATCGCAGAGAAAATTGAGGAAACACTGAATTTTATGAATCTTTATTTCAAATTTTTACATGTTAAAATGGATGGATACGATTATTTATACCATCAAAAATGAAAAAAAAAATTCTAATTTTATTAAAAATAAGTGTGGAACTGAATTCTATGTTAAATCCCATTTGAAATACTAACATATCGTTGTAGAATCAAAGTGTCAATTTGTCAATGAAAATGAAGGACTAATATAGAAAAGGAAATATAGCTATTATCTCAATCAATATGCTATCAACCTATGACAAAAATAATGGATTATAATGAGAATTTATGGAGAAAATATGCGGACCAAGGGGGTTTCTCCCAACGAAGCTACCTCAATCCAATGTATATGTTTAAAACAGAATTAGAAAAGCTGGTTATCGTCCAATGTTAAAAATAATCTAATTAAGGAAACCCAAAAATGAATAAAGCACTTAATGGGAAATGGAGATGCTATAGGCCTGGCTATCCCGGAATTATCCCCATGCAGAAATCTCATTGCATAAGTATATGGTCCAGGGTCACTCGTCGCCTATTTAAAGACCTATAATGAAGATATGATGGCTTAGATTTTCCAATGCACATCTATGATAAAGCTTATTTAATAACAAAAAAGAGCCTATGCTATTTGGAAAAATAAATAATCATTCAAAGTATTCATTTAATTTACTATCTATAACACAATTTTCATGAGATTGGCTTCTTGAGGTGTGGGACTCGAATGGAGATGCTATAGGCCTGGCTGTCCCAGAATTATCCCCATGCAGAGTTCCCATTGCATAAATATATGGTCCAGGGTCACTCGTCACCTATTTAAAGATCTATAACGAAGATCTGATGGCTTGGATTTTCCGACGCACATCTATGATAAAACTTGTTTAATAACGAAGAAGAGCCTATGCTAGCAACACTTGGAATAATAAATAATCATTCAAAGTATTCATTTAATTTATTACTATAAAATATAGCATCAAGCATGATGGTGTGATCGAATTACTAAATCTAAACTACACAGAATTACTTTCACAATAATATCTAAACTAATATTAATTAAGTTCCCCCCTCTTTGACTTTATTTTACATACCCCCCCCCCATGTTGAATATCGATCCAGCTTTACCACCTGAGATGTGCTTCAATTAATTTAAATAAACATAAAAGCTGGATGAGTGAGAGTCAAGAGATGTGGAATGAAGTACATAATTAATAAAATATTTATTTTAAAATTAAGATTGCATAAATAAATTATCATAAAATGATTGAGAATTGTCTAAATAGTAAACTGATCAAAGGTGGAACTTTATTCCCCTCTGTTGTTGATACAAATATATATATAAAAAAACATATTTGAAATCTTCTTCCAACCTAGCAAGCGTCCATGGTTTAAAATGATAAACAAAATGATTAATAAATTGGCGCTCTCCTTTAATGGTGGGTAGCTAAACTAAAGTAATTATACTTGCAAGGGTGGGAGTTTATTGGCATATGAGTTGAATTTAAAATACATATAACGTACATAAAGCAGAAAATAAAAGATTTTGCCGCACCAAATTAACAGTTAGATTAAATTAAGAGGCTTATAAAAATTATTTTGGAAAATGTTATAGAGAGTCACATAAATCAAAAAATTAAATATTTAGAAGATTAACTAATTTTGAAAACATTAGGTTACAAATCATAAAATGTTAAATATTACACTCTTCATTACATTTTGAATTACTAGAGAGAAAGGTAAGAGTCTATGAAAGCAGCATTCTATGGTTACCTTTACTCTTTGGTAGTTTCCAATTCGGAGTGAAGCTCAAAATATTTCACAGCGGCTCATTTTAAAGTGCAAATGTCTTTCACTATCATATTTAAAGCAAGTAACAGATTTGTATGGGTCAGTTCATGGTTGTTCAAATGTAGAGTGGCATTCTGGTGGGAGTAGGTTCAGGAACGACCAGGGAAAAGGTGCATTCTCCCTTCTACTCAGTGTTTGACATGTTAACAATTTGAGTGGCATGGATTAGTTTAGCCGATGCTTCACAAAAAAAAAAAAGACACTGAACAAATTGGATTAAGTTTGAGCCCTATTTATTTGATCCCTTGTTATGTCAGGAATGCTTTCAAGATACCTTTCCTGAGGCATTGTCCAATGCTGCTACAAGATGGTTTTTACTTACAGGAAATCCACTTTTGTTCTGCAGGTAGGACAAAAGAATGTAATTGGATTGATAAGTTCTAAATGACTGTTTAAAATCTATTTTAGTTTTAAAAATAATTTTTTTTAAACGATAAATTTTTTCATTAGTGGGCATAGTATTGACTTTATCATTTTCTATTTTAATAAGATGGTAGTTGTTGTGGATAGACATCCATGCCGCATGATGGTGCGATTTATGTGCTACAACACATAAAAACTCCGTTTATGCGGCCGAAGGTATTTTCGCAGCCATGTGTTACATGTATACAACAGTTCTGTTGTACTACACATTGCAGGCCGCATTGTTGCATCACAGTAAATTATTTCGGCAAATTTGCACACTTCACACTTTTTTTACGATGTCGTGTGAGGATGTATGTCTTAAAATTATGTATAAATCATTAATTGTAAATAAAGTTTAATTATTATTTTTTTTTGAAATCACACGATTTGACCAAGCAATAATTATCGGAGCATTTACACACTTCTGTAGTCAAGTTTTAAGGTGCAAAAGCTTGGCAAAGGGTATGTCTGAACAATACTTTGAAGGAGGTAACACGTCAATTAACGTATTCTCGATAATCTCAATGAGAAAAAAAACATGGTACAGGAAAACCTAGACATTGTTCGATTCTCACAATTAATGACCACTTTGCTCAAGCTATACATCTGACATATTACTGTAGCTGTGAACAGTTTGTTTTTTTAATTTTATTTATACCAAAAAAGAAAAAGAAAACGTAATAAATGTGAAATTTGTTGATGCATACATTAATAATTAATGCTAGTATTAAGGAATTTAACTAAGATTTGGAATGGACTATGAATGATATGCAACACATTGTTTATAATTTAATATATTTTAATTCTTAAATATAGATTAAATAAATATAAGTGCATTGAATGACACACGCAAGTGGGTTATAAAGTAAACATATATAAAACAAATATTAGCAAGTAATAGAATAATAACTGAATAAGTTATTATTTAACAAGCGTTTAGAGTTTTACAATTTCATTTAAGAAACAGGCAAGTTTTTATTTTTAAAATACATTTAAAATTTTAATCCCAAGTTTCATTAATTGCTATCTTAAGAAATTTATTGTTTTCTAATTATTGTTCAAAGGTTGCAATGAATATACTAAATAGGGAATACATAAGCGGGGCCAATGTCTATAAGACCCTAAGGATAGGCTGATTTCGGTTGTTGCTGATTGCTTACAGATGATTTCTCAAGAATTGACAACTTTTTTTTATTTATAAAAACAGATAACTTTTTTTTAAAAGAGTAAACATTTTATTATATATGTGTGTGAGACTATCCCAGGAATTGAAATTTATATTATTAATTTAAAAGAGTTGTAATGCTTCTTTAAATCTATTGCATTACACATATATATTTAAGTGGTTACACACATATAATAATGTTCACACAACTTAATTTAATTATATCATTTTATTAATTTTAAATTTATAACTGCGTATACATTATACGCATACAGACATTAATATATATTAAATGTGTGCACATATCCACATATACATGTAAATATACGCTATTACATTTACATATCAAAATAAATTATTCTGATTATATACGTGGACTATGAGGGTTTGAACTGTTGGAAAAAATACTAACTACGATGGAACATAGTGCGTGAAATGGGATGATGGCTAAATAATAGCGTTTTAAGCGGAACAAAAAAAAAAACCTAATAAGTTTTAAATTTGTTGATGTTGTTTTAAAAAAAGCAAAAAAACGAAATGAAACCAAAAAAAAAAATCGTAATAAGTTTTAAATTTGTTTATTTTATTTAAAAAAAAGTGAAACCAAAAAAAAAAAAAAAGCTTACTAACTTTAGAATCTATTTTTTAAACAAAAATAGGAGACCAAAAATACACCCATAATAAGCGTACCAAGTTTTACATTTAAAAAAAAAAAACCCCAAAAAAGCGAAACCAAAAAAATTTTTTTTACTAATTTTAGGATTTATTTTTTAAACAAAAATAGGAAAACAAAAATACAACCATAATAAGCGTACCAAGTTTTACATTTAAAAAACAAAAAGACCCCCCCCCAAAAAAAAAAAACAACCAAAAAATGTTGATTTTATTTTATATTTATTTATTTTTTGATGTTAATAAAAATAAATGTTTACAAAAAAATAAAATAAAAAACAAACAAACAAGTAATTCAAATAAAGAAAAAGGCCTGGAAATGTTCATAAGTTATATTTTTTCAAGAAAAAGAACGCCATCACGCGGCATGGATGTCTAATCAACAACTACCAATAAGACTAATGGATTTTATAATTAAAGATTTGAAGAACTTTCAAAACCGATTGTATCATCCTGTGACCACCATTAAATGAATATACATTTGAAAATAAAATTTTAAATATATAATAAAATATAAAATATTAATAGAAGATATAAATAAAATATGATTATATATGTTAACATCTTCTATTGCTTGTTATATATACATGTTTCACTGCACATACATGACTCTATTTATCCATTATTTCATGGTTATTATATATATATATCCCTAAATTTACTACGTGTATAATAAAATAAAAATCTAAGGGGATGAATGTGTGTATCTGTGGGGAAAGATAGGATTTAAATCCTGTTTGATGGTACAAAGTTTAGATAGGGGCTTGAACCGCAGTCTGACTGTCAGACTGATTGCTTCAATACATAGTAGGAAAAATATCGGTCTGTTAATAGGATATGACTGGTTCAAACATATAGGAATAAGCATTAGTGTGAGGAATAGAACCATTTGCAAGGATAAGACCCCAAAGACGAGATTAGAAAACAGAATAATTTTAGATCACGTCAAATAGATATTACTAAATTGCAAACAGAAAATAAGAAGTTAATAGAAATGGTGAATAGTTTTCAGATCCAGTTACAATTCCAAAAACATAGTTTGAACGAATTAACCTGTAATATGGAAGATAAAAATAAAATATGAGTCATTGCAGACCAAATTGCAAAAGTCTGAATCAATTGTGAAATTACTAGGAAAGAAATCAGAAGAGTTAGAATCCAGAAATTGTGAATTATGTAATGAGTTAGCAGAAATTACAAGAAAATCAACATTTACTGCAGAATAATAATCAGCTGCTTAAGAAAGCAAAAGAATCTTTGGAATCTGAGATCAATGGAAACTATTCAGTAAACAGCTAGTTGTTATGTGTGTCATGGAAATTGAACCATAAATGAATTATATATACTGTGTTGGAGTATATCAATAACTTTTCACTATTAATAATATTTCATCATTATTCCAGTTTTTATCTAAATTTTATTTATTGATTTATTTGTTGGTATTCTAAGTGCCTATATCCAAATACACAACAAGATTTCTTTTGTTAGTGCTTCTATGAATATATACAAAATAGCATATGAATAAAGTATAGCACTGAAATCTCTCAAAATTAGACTTACCTCTTGATGATCATCTATAAGAGATGTTGGCAATTTCAACTCAATTAAGATTCTATAATTTCTAAACATCGAGTAAGCAAAAGCTATCTTTTTCACATATATGTGTCCATGAAATATAGTGAACCGAATTCGAATATGTGGATTCGAATCACCGGTCTCTTAGGCAGAGAAGAACATACTCGGAGAGTATGTATGCCCAAACGATAGCTATAAAGTATATAACTAACGTTACATTTCCAGGACATAGCTTCTTCTCGGCTGTTGAGTTGAACACCACGTCCAAAGCACTTTTTTTTGTTTGTGTATAAACACGGGCACCAACTATCTATTCAAGGATGAATAAATAACGCACTTTGAGCAATGGCCACTAACTCAACGCCTAAATCCACGACTAGCTCAGCTGTTTGTAATCACTAATAGATTATACATAATTAGTGGTTAAGACTTGATAAAAGAATTGTAAAAAAGAATTTATAAAAAGAATTGATAAAAGAATTTGGTAAAAAGAATTGATAAAAAGAATTGACTGACAAATAAAGTTTAATTTTAAAGATAATTTATTAACTAACATTTCTTTACTAAATTTAAACATTCTAATAAAACACACGCATATTTTAAATTAACATTTCTAAATAGTTAAATATTCCTATAGATTTAATAACAGAATACTCTAATTTAACTAATAAACATTGATATAATGATCACGCACATATTAACTCATGCACACACATAATTATGATAATAAAGGACTACATAGCATTTGAAATTTAATCACACACATCAATAGTTCATTTATGTATGATATAGAGTTCATATGATTAGACTCTTGAAAGATTCATATGAATTAATGCAATGCAATGGCTATTACAGTATAAACGAAAATAAGCAAATGTTTTACCTAGGATTTTGAACGTAGATTTAACACTTTGTTTTCTTCTTGTTTGTTGTTTCTTCCAGTATGAATGGTTCCAGTATGAATGCTTCCAGTCGGCTGGGACGTTTCCTTGCTGAGTTTCCTGATTTTCACGATTATTACTATCGGAGACAAATAGATACTGACAGAGATTTTCTAAGATGTTAAGCTGACATTATTTCACGGGCAGATCTAGCTGTTTTCATCGGACTTTTTAGGTTGTGGAGAGGCATGAATTCCCAAAATCTTCTCAGCACTGCATTTTGTTTCTGAATATAATTAACTCAACTGATTCAATTCATTTGTGAACTGCACTACTCAATTACTTTGTGAACTGAACTCACTCAATTAATTTGTGGAATGAATTGTCCGATAAAAAAAAGGTCTATTTATACCTGCGCCTTGTTGTCTTTCTCATATCTCCGGCAAAGATCTGTTGTCAAATTCCAATGATAATCATTTGATAAACGTGTTTTGGAAGATTGCTTAATTAGTAATAGCCATGCAATAAAACGTGTTGTTTTATTTTATTAATAGCCATTGCCGTGGTTTTAATGATAATCTTCTTTTATTTCGCATACATTTTATTTATTTACAAATCGCACATATATACGCACATATATTTTTAATACAATTTACTATTTAGTTTTAACATTATTTTTTCTTTAATGAAAAGAGATTGGTATGTTTTTCTTTAACGAAAGATTATTTTAATAATATAATTTTAGATAAAATTATATAATAATATAATTTTAGATAAAATTATATGTGCCTATATCAATATAGGTACAATAGGAAAGCCATGCTTTTCTATGAATTCAAACTTGATCAACATGGAAACTAATATCAATTATCCTGACTTTGTGCACATTCTCTACTTGCAGTAATTCTCAGTTAACCTGAATTTACTATTTACAGAGATAAGAAGAAATTTAAAACAGGCCAATTAAGTAAGATTTTCATCTTGATTAATTAAATCAAGCTAATAACTAAATTATTATTGTTATGTTTTTTAATTTACACATTCTTGTATCCAATCAAATATTAAAACTTTAAATAAAAACAATTATAATTAAAATGCACTACAAAAAAAAAACAGCTTTGTTTTACCGTAGACAAAAATATTTTTCTTTGACACATTAAAATTTAGATTTTTGTCAAAATCAGAAATAGATTAAATAAAATACTTGTATTAAAATAGAAAAAAAAAGAATTGCAAGAATAATATTTATATATGTGTGACTATAGTTATGTTTTGTATAGTCAACACAAAATTGATGTTTAATGTTTTTCTTTTTCTTTCTTTTTCTCTCTTTATATTTACAAGTGGGTTACAATAAAATAATGAAAACATATATAAGAAGGAAAATGGTATCAATGCTTATTTTATTAATGCATATGCTCCAACATTAGATTCAGAGAATGCAGAAAAAGCTTTTATTTCTTGCTGGGTAACATTATTGCAGCAATACCATTAAAAGGTCAAATTGTTGATAATAACAGTACTAATGCTGAAAATTTAAATGGTCTGTTATTATAAGTTTTTACTCACTATGTGGATTGATTACCACAAATACTTTATTTAGCAGAAAAATCACTATAAAAAAAAACATGAATGTGCATCCCTGGCTCAAAACAATGGTATTTAAAAAATTACATTATAATTAGAAATCTGAAAACTAAAAAAAATCATGTGACAAGGGCATGTCCAAGATTAAAATAATAAATGCATTAAAAAAGTAATTCTCATTCTGTCATATTCCCAAGAAAATTAATATTCATTCTTTAGAAGTATCTATTATACATATTGAATTTCAATAAAATTATAAAACAAAACTGCTTATTTGGAGTTTAAGAATTATCATATTACAGAAGCACTGAATTCTCTTAAGGAGTGTATATAAAAGTAAATTTATTCTTGAATTCACTAAAAAAAAGAGTCATAAATGTTTTTATAATAGTGATATTATTAGTAATTTAATTTGAAGGCATTATGTGCCATTTTCTATAATACAGAGCTTTGAGATTATTTAACAACAAAAGTTTGATGATTGACATGAAGGCTTAAAAATGGTCAGTGAATTAAAATTTCAAAAAAACAACAACACATTACCAGAGACTCCATTTTGTTTTTGAGGATTAAGATGCACTATAAATGATTTTTATTACCAGAAAAATGCAATAACAGTGTCAGGAACAAAAATGTAATATATAAATCGTGCCAAGGCCAAATTGGCACATGTATCTAAAATAATTTTGTCGTAAAAAAATTATTAAAACAAAAAAATCTTTTGCAAAAGAGTTTGAAATAAAAGTTGAAAAATCATTGATTTAAAGTGGGAAGGGGTTTTTCTTAAAGTTAAACTGAAGGTTTTATAAAAAGGAAGTAAAGAGTTTATTATTATTAGTGAAATACAATTTAAAAGCTTTAAAAAAATATATAAATCTCTTCATTTAAATTAAAGAAAAATAATCTTAAAACTAGTTTTGATGTGTAGAGTAAAATTATATATGTGCGTGCGAATGTAAAAAAAAATGTATCAGTATTAAATATTATAAATAAATGAAAATGTATTTAAAAAAACACAACAAAAAAACACAGCGGTGCGCTACTAATTAAAGATATGAAAACAACACGTTTTGAAATAGCTACTACTAATTAAACAATCAATCAAAAAACACGTTGTCTTAGGATTAATTACTAAAGGAATTTCGACAACACCTATTGCACATTTGCCGGAGGATATCAAAAGGAAATCACTTTGTCGGTATAAATACTGAATATTTTATCGGACAATCAGTCGAGTTAAGAGTTTTATTCAGTCCAGTTTGCAGTGACAGTCTTGATAGCAGTACATTTATATTATGAATTCAGAAACAAACATGCATTGCTGAGCATCTTATGGAAATATACGCTCTTCGTTCAGCCCTTAGTCCAACA
The DNA here is from genome assembly GCA_028023455.1 of Epiperipatus broadwayi. Taxonomy (NCBI): domain Eukaryota; kingdom Metazoa; phylum Onychophora; class Udeonychophora; order Euonychophora; family Peripatidae; genus Epiperipatus; species Epiperipatus broadwayi. The sequence continues at coordinate 10,422,440 of JAQFVV010012404.1, forward strand.
AGATCAGCAAGACCTGCCCGTGAAATAATGTCTTTATAACAACTCAGAAATCCTTCGTCAAACGTTCAACTGTCTTCAAAATAAAACAAATGGATTCGCATAAAAATCTCTTCAAGAAACGTCCAAAGCTAACCGGTTAGATATAATCCATCAGAAGCAGCCAACAACAAGCAATATCCACGTTACCAAAAATCCTAGGTAAACCTTTATTTATTATCATTTATACGTAGTAGCCACCGCTGTAATTCGTAAATATTCAAGATTCAAATTATATGAACTCTATCATACATAAAATGAACTATTGATATGTGTGTTTAAGTGTCAAATGCTATTAATGTTTTATTATTATATTTGTGAATGCTATATAAATTGATATGTGCGTGATCATTATATCAGTGTTATTAGTTAAATTAGATAAATACCAGTGTTCTACTATTAAAATCTATAAGAATATTTGAACTAGTTTAGAAATGTTAATTTAAAAATGTGAGTGTATTAAATTAGATTATAAAGATGTTTAAATTTAGTTAGTTAATAAATTGTCTTTAAAATTAAACTCTATTTGTCGGTCAATTCTTTTTATCAATCTTTTCTTACCAAGATTTTATTACTGATTAAAATTAGACTGGGCTAGTTAAGGGAATTGTTTCGAGCACTGGATTATGAGTCTACTGCCCGTATACATTAGTCTTCAGACTAAATGGTGCCCCGGGATTTAACCCGAAACAAATAAAGTATTTGGATAGTAGGGGTTTAAATCTAGCAGTCGAGATGGGCCATTGTTGATAGTTAAAGCTATCAATAAGATCTCCCATTTTGCTCGAACGTGCCGGTTCATTCACGTAACCTTTATAAGATTATAAATGTATTATGAAGGAGTTTGAAACCGGCCAAAACTTATATATACGTATAAGTAAGTGGTTTCAGCGGTTAGACCCGGTACATAAATGGCTATACCCAACTTGGGGCTGGACCTAAGAAACAATAGTAAATAAATGCTTTGTTTCTTGTTTAAAAAAAGTTTTTCTATACAAAAGCTAAATTACGTATGTTAAAGCGTTTTAATTTTTTTTAAAAAAAAAAAAGAATTGACCGAAAACTTTGTTTTCTTTAAATAAAGAGAGATTTATGCTATTTACGTTGGTTGAAATAAATCATTATGTTAAATCAGAGACAGTTGGGTGTTTGGGCGGAGTTAAAGCATTAAGATCGGGTGGAGAAAAATGGACAAAGGAGGGGCGGAGTCAGCGTGTATTTCCAGTTTAGAAAAAATAAAATAAAATAGAAATTAGTAAACTTATGAGCGTGAATGAAATATAATGTTAAGGAAAAATAATATAAAAAAGTAAAGTTAAAATTATAAATATGACAAGAAATAAACCTAAAATGGAGACTCAAAGTAAAAAAACAGACAATGTTCCCAGCGAGGAACAAAATAAAACCGAAACTAGTGAAATAGAAAAGGTCCCCAGTGAAGAAAAGATAGAAACTCAAGTGAAAGAAGTAGAGAATGCTTCTAGTGAGGAACAAAAAGATAAAAACAAAAAAGAGGTTGAGCAAAAAGAAGAGAATAGGGAAGTCATAGCTCTATTAACTTGCATGTTTGAAAAACAAAAAGAAACAGCCGAAGAATATAAAAAAATAGCTGAAGAGCTTAAAAACCAAAATAATGAAATGAAGAGTAAATTGGAAGGGCAAGCTGAAATGCTTGAAAAGTTAAAGGACCAGATCGAAATGGGCCAGAATAAAATAAAAGAAGAAATTAGGGAAGAAATAGGAGAGATTAAAACACAAGTAGAAAATCAAATAGAGACCACTTACCAAGTAATTGAAAAAAATAAGATAGAGGATAGAAAATTAATTGAAGAGATAAAAGTCAGAATGACGGATTTAGCTTGGAAAGTAAATCAAAAGAATAGTAAAAATAGTTCGCAAACGAAAATAAAACAGTGTGACCACTTGAGTGCAAACACGCACATTATAAACAATCGGCAATCATGAACCAGTTTTTGAAAATACGGATATTTTCTGTCCATCAAGGTGAAGCTCCTATGGAGCATTTAAATAGTTTGGAGCGCTATTTCACTCTGAATCAATTAAGTGAGGAGGCTATGATCGCAATAGCTTGTAGCCATTTACAAGGGGGGTCTCAATCTTGGTGGGACTCTTTATATAAAAAACCCGTCACTTTTGCCGAATATAAAATTGATATTTTAGCTAGTTATTGGAGCGAAGATTATCAGGAAAATCTTCGTCACCAGATCTCGCAAGATAAATGACGACCTGGTGAACCGTTCGTTTCTTTTTTTAGAAGGCAAGTGGCGAAATTACGCTCTTTGACAGCAGACCCACTATCTGAACAACAAATTGTCAGGATAGTCTGCCATAGTTTTCCTCATAATGTCGAGCAAATGCTCATAGGAACTGAAAGAAAAACAGTGGAATAAATGGCGGAATTGTTGAGCGCTTTCGACAGAGCTAGACCAACTTTTGATACGAGAGATAGGGAATTCAAACCCCAACTTAGAGAGCCGGCTGTAAACGTCGTAAGATATAGACATAGGTCGAATTCGGGGAGTCCCCGGAGGAGACGTTATTCTAATAGTCCCAAGAGAACAAAAATCTTTCGAAGAACCGACAGCGATCCTAACATCTCTCATACTAGATTTAAGGAAAGGCCCAGGGGTGATTCTCAATCCCCCAGCATGAGTGGCTATATGCAGAAAAAAAAATATAATAAAAAACCGCCAGACAAAAATTAAAAATATGTAATCTGATGGATTCGCCGGCTTGACCTAGTTTATAATGACCATGGACTCGGAATAATGGAAAATGTTTAACAAAGTTTAATGAAATAAATGAAAAAACGAGTATCAAGTTAGTTTGAATAATTAAAAATGATTAAAGGTAGTCTTAGTAAATAAATAACAATCTTAGAGTTTTTAAAATGTCAAAGCAACGATAAAATGATTTATGTCAAAACCCTCGATTATGTCTTATCGATTATATTGATATCCCAGCTCATAAGTTTAGAACATAGCGGAGCGTGACACAAACAAAATAAATGTGTAAAATCAAAATAGACAAACAAAATGAAGATGTTTTTTTTTTTTTAAAAAAAAAGGGAGAGTAAAAATAACGCTTTAAAAATAAAAATGAAATAAATAAGTGTATAATGAAAGTATTAATGAAAATAAAACATTATCAATTAAAATAAAAAAAAAGTGTATTAAATTAAGATTGAGGTGTGTGCAAGTATTTGGGCAAGGGGATAAATTCCAGGCCTGACTTTTGTTGGATTAAGCCTCTTCTTGCGGTGACTTTGTTCTACAGATGGGTAGTGCGAAGAATAAATAATACTGATGATGATGCGCCAGTAGAAAAGTCCTGGTATATAAAAGTTAATAAATCTGGAGGAAAAATTCCCAGTAACCAAATAAAATAAATATTTTAGTAAGTCGAATGTGCAGTAGAGATAGTCCTGCCATTCGCAATCTTAAAAGTCCCTGTTCATGATCCGTTGTGCACAAAAATGCCCATGCTGTAGTCACGACTTCCGCAAAAAATTAAAAGTTGGTTTAAATCAGCACAAAGTCTATCTGTGTGTTTGAATTGCCTTATACTTTGCTGCCTACTTCTCTTAACATTACATTTATTACCTAATGATGAAAATAAAACTAAAAATGCACTCGAGAAAAACTGTTTTTTTTCTCTTTCTGAGTACACGCACGTTAAAATAAAATAGTTTTGAATATACGTAAGTTAGTAAAAGGAAATAAATAAATTGTTTAAAGTAATTAAGTCAAATCAAATGTCTGTATAATAATGAAGAGCAATAAAATAAAATAGTTTTCTGAATGCACGCACGTTAATAAAGAAGTTAAGTAAATGATTTAAAATATGATTCCGTAATATAAATAAATATGTAAACTGATGTCCGTGATGGTTTAAAAATAGTATCGTAAAACTAATATTTAAAATGTTCATATGAATTTAAAAATAATGTTGGAAGATTAGTAATAAAAATATAAAGTCAATCTAAGGTGTATTAAGAGTGTGTAAGTATACATGTGTATATACGCGCACATACACTGGTAATATTCGGTAAATATGATACCTTATGATGAGTATCTTAAATGTATTTATCCAGATATCCTTTTAGGTTATTTTCTTGGTACTGCTGCACCTTATGATGAGTGCAAAAAGGGATTTATTTATTATAGATTCCCTGTAAGCAAGTCCAGTAATAACTCGATATCTAGAATATTAGTAGGTGTAGAATTATGCTGCACGTATACACATGTGTAGGAATTATCTAAAATAATAAATTAATAAATCTTTAGAGTCAAGAATTAAAATTGCAAGAGATAAAATGGTCAAAAATGACGCATTTTACTCTAAAACGGAGGGGGGGTGTAATGTGCCAAGGCCAAATTGGCACATGTATCTAAAATAATTTTGTCGTAAAAAAATTATTAAAACAAAAAAATCTTTCGCAAAAGAGTTTGAAATAAAAGTTGAAAAATCATTGATTTAAAGTGGGAAGAGGTTTTTCTTAAAGTTAAACTGAAGGTTTTATAAAAAGGAAGTAAAGAGTTTATTATTATTAGTGAAATACAATTTAAAAGCTTTAAAAAAATATATAAATCTCTTCATTTAAATTAAAGAAGAAAAATAATCTTAAAACTAGTTTTGATGTGTAGAGTAAAATTATATATGTGCATGCGAATGTAAAAAAAAAATGTATCAGTATTAAATATTATAAATAAATGAAAAATGTATTTAAAAAAAACAACAAAAAAACACAGCGGTGCGCTACTAATTAAAGATATGAAAACAACACGTTTTGAAATAGCTACTACTAATTAAACAATCAATCAAAAAACACGTTGTCTTAGGATTAATTACTAAAGGAATTTCGACAACACCTATTGCACATTTGCCGGAGGATATCAAAAGGAAAACACTTTGTCGGTATAAATACTGAATATTTTATCGGACAATCAGTTGAGTTAAGAGTTTTATTCAGTCTAGTTTGCAGTGGCAGTCTTGATAACAGTACATTTATATTATGAATCCAGAAACAAACATGCATTGCTGAGCATCTTATGGAAATATACGCTCTTCGTTCAGCCCTAAGATCAGCAAGACCTGCCCGTGAAATAATGTCTTTATAACAACTCAGAAATCCTCCGTCAAACATATCAAAATAAAACAAATGGATTCGCATAAAAATCTCTTCAAGAAACATCCAAAGCTAACCGGTTAGATATAATCCATCAGAAGCAGCAGAAGCAGCCAACAACAAGCAATATCCACGTTACCAAAAATCCTAGGTAAACCTTTATTTATTAACATTTATACATAGTAGCCACCGCTGTAATTCGTAAATATTCAAGATTCAAATTATATGAACTCTATCATACATAAAATGAACTATTGATATGTGTGTTCAAGTGTCAAATGCTATTAATGTTTTATTATTATATTTGTGAATGCTATATAAATTGATATGTGCGTGATCATTATATCAGTGTTATTAGTTAAATTAGATAAATACCAGTGTTCTACTATTAAAATCTATAAGAATATTTGAACTAGTTTAGAAATGTTAATTTAAAAATGTGCGTGTATTAAATTAGATTATAAAGATGTTTAAATTTAGTTAGTTAATAAATTGTCTTTAAAATTAAACTCTATTTGTCGGTCAATTCTTTTTATCAATCTTTTGTTATCAATATTTTATTACTGATTAAAATTAGACTGGGCTAGTTAAGGGAATTGTTTCGAGCGCTGGATTATGAGTCTACTGCCCATATATGTTAGTCTTCAGACTAGCTGGCGCCCTGGGATTTACCCCGAAACAAATAAAGTATTTGGATAGTAGGGGTTTGAATCTAGCAGCCAAGATGGGCCATTGTTGATAGTTAAAGTCATCAATAAGATCTCCCATTTTGCTCGAACGTGCCGGTTCGTTCACATAACCTTTATAAGATTATAAATGTATTATGAAGGAGTTTGAAACCGGCCAAAACTTATATATACGTATAAGTAGGTGGTTTCAGCGGTTAGACCCGGTACAATATATATATATTGCTTTTAATCAAGATATCTCAATTAATCATTCAGTTTTATGACACTGTGATCAAAGTTTATTCTTATTACAAAGCTTTTGCATAATAGAATGAGAAGAAATGTTATTACTATAGATAGAAAATATGAGACATTTGAAATGAAAACTGGTGTTAAACAACATTGTTTTAAATTTTTCTGATAGTGATTTTGAGAATTATTTGTAAATGGCTTAGTAGATGTGATAGAAGTTCATTAGTGGAATTTTTAATTTGATTCAGTTTAAAACAAAAACAATAACTTTATCTTCTTGGATCTACAGTGTGCTGATGATTGTGCTATTTATTTCAGTTCAAAAGAAAATCTATAGAATATACTTAATGTTTTGACTGAAACATATAAAAACTTTGGTTTACTAATTCTTTATCAGCCAGTAATGGATAAAAAAAATCAGCTTCTTTTAGCTTGGATGGTTAATAACTAGAGAATATAAACCAATTTAAATATTTTAAATTATTACATTTTCATTAATAACTAGAGAATATAAACCAATTTAAATATTTTAAATTATTACATTTTCATTTACAAGTATCAAAATTACTCCACCAACAAATGTTACATAATTCATTTTAGATAAATACAGCAATGATTATTACTAATCATTTATTAAACTAGAGATTAATGATTTTATAAATAGAAAAGAAATTTATATATTGAAATGCAGCATAGACTACAATACTGCAAATATATTAACTTTACATAAAACTGTTATTTTATCTAATTTATTGTATGGAAATGAGATTTGACACTACATCAACAGATCATAAATACATTAGAAAAGTTTCAGTTATGAAGACTCCATAAAACTTTAAAAATACAATGGCTAATTCATCAAGTCAATCAATATGTTTTTCAGTTTTCTGTATCAAAATCACATCTTCATTAGTGTTTTATGGTGAACTTGAGTAAGATTATTTCAAAGATATTCTAAAGAAGTGCCATATCAATTATTTCCATTGAGAAAATATAGCAGAGAATAGAGTACAATAGAAAACTACAATTAGATCTAGTATTAAAGTATTTCAGAAAGAAAAGTGTATTGCAGAAGAAATTAAAAGATAACATCATAAAATACCAAGTAAACAGAAAAATGGATTAGCATATTTAATATGTGTAACATATTTGTGACTCACAAGATTGACTTGTATAGTCATCCAAAACTCATCTCCACTGTAGATTTTTTTTAAATCTTATTTTTACATTCAAATATCAGCCTTTCAAGCTAATTGAGCATGCGCCTTTTGAGAGTGTTAAATAAATGAATACTTTCCTTTTCAATCCAAGATATAGTATTTATGCAGGAATAAAAAGGATCCTCTTATTCCTACAACTCAAATTCTTTTATATGAGCAAATCTGAAGAACTGTTGAGGAGAGCATGAGTAGAATTCTCACTTTAAATTACTATTTACATGTTTTTTTGACTGAATGACGTCGGTGAAATTGCCTAGAATTTACTAAACATCATTCTTACTGAAACTTAATTATGAGTAAATAAGCAATTATTTTATGTAGTGCCGTGTTTACAATTATATTACATTCAAATATCAGCCTTTCAAGCTAATTGAGCATGCGCCTTTTGGGTGTTAAATAAATGAATACTTTCCGATATAGTATTTATGCAGGAATAAAAAAGATCCTCTTATTCCTACAACTCAAATTCTTTTATATGAGCAAATCTGAAGAACTGTTGAGGAGAGCGTGAGTAGAATTCTCACTTTAAATTACTATTTACATGTTTTTTTGACTGAATGACATCGGTGAAATTGCCTCTCAAAAGGAGCTTGAAAGGCTGATATTTGAATGTAATATAATTGTAAACATGGCGCTACATAAAATAATTGCTTATTTACTCATAAATCTTATTTTTGAAATGGTCATATTTATTTATGAGTAACTGCTGTTGCTGCTGATGGAATATAGTAATAGATAAAAGATAAAACAATCAAGATCTCAACATCTTCATATACATTGCTTACAATAACTCTCCTCATACACACTTTAATGCAAATTTTTTTTAAATATAATTCCTTTATTTTCCTGACAGTTTCAACTGTCCTGCAGTCTTCATCAGAGCTACAATATTGAATAATATAAACATATAACCATTACTTCATATACATATAAAAATATACATACATTATATATTTCATTCCAATATCAGCCTTTCAAGCTAATTGAGCACGCACCTTTTGAGTGTTAAATAAATGAATACTCTCTTCTTCAATCTAAGATATAGTATTTATGCAGGAATAATATAAAATATATACATACATATCTTCAAAACATACATACACATATACAAGTCCATATATATATACATTCAAACACACATATATAACCTACATATAAAAATACATATATATATATAAAATATATACAAAAAGACTTATCAAATACACAATTTTTATATTATTATTTTTTAAAAAACCTATTTTATTTTTAATTTT